>OZ024891.1:30645114-30675114 GCA_964017195.1 Siderastrea radians | reverse complement strand
AGGAAAAGAGTCTTGTAGTCTAGGAATGCTTCTAGGAAACAACATTGATTTGACACACTGAGTTGAAAACTATTAGAAGACGGCTTTGTCTATAAAATATAATCGGTAAATAATTAGATAATTATCAGCAACGATTTAAGGAAGCACGTTTTTAAATAAAAAAGTTGTTCATATACCTCTGTTTTTTCGTAATTTAAGGCGTACCGCTGGTGTAAGTCAACTGGAAAATGGTTGCTTTCTGTTTAGCAATTGCATACTTTTTTAACTGGAGGAAATTAAAAGCTAAATAACGTTTTCCTGTCTAGCCAAAAATCGTTCACTTTTTGATAAAAGCACAAAACTTGGTGGGACTTACATGTGCTGATGATTTTCCGAGACAGGGCCGGTGGCGAAACACCTGTTTAAAATGCCAGCATGACCAAACTCAAATGATCTCAGCTAACATGAAAACGAACCTACATAGGAAACATCTCCGGTGTTTTGCCGCTGTACTTTTTTAGTTTTTACACACAAAAGTTTGAGCATATATCAGAGACAATTCATAAACACCCTTATGGCGCAAAAGTCCACTCAGTGAGTGTGTTTAAATTTGTAAGAACTAAATTAATATTATTAGAGAAAGCGGGATAAATTTAACTCCGAATTTGTTGTTTTACGAGTGCAATATGGGGACTGTGACCAAGCTTCGAAAACATCCACTTTTTCTCGACTCACTCGATGTCATGCAATTCATAATTTGTTTTGCGCCATCAACCTTTTCAAACTCGCATAAAGACTGACACGCCGGGCCAGCAGAGGGCACGAAGCTGCACGCTCGGAAAAACTTTTGCGTCTTTTATCCGAAAAGCTCAAACTTTGCACAATGATAGAACTTTTTATTCCAAACAATCGTATCGTTTTTGTTTTTTCATTTTAACGGTTTTTGGCGGGGAAATGACGTCACAGTGCTAAAGGCAAATTTTCAATTGTCTCTTATGGCACAAAAAGTATATGATTCTGAAAGAACTTGTCGGGATAAAGTGAAATGCGAAAAAATCATTGAAAAACCTCAATCCGTCTTGAAGATATAAAGATCTGAATTTTATAAATGTTCGAAAAATAGTAACAAAATGGCGGAAAATTCAAACTTCCGAACTTTATATCTTCTAGACGGATCGAGCTTTTTCAATAATTTCTTCGCATTTCACTTTATCTCAATGAGTTCTTTCAGAATCATGTTCTTTTTGTGCCATAACAGGGAAACGAAAATTTGCCTTTAGCACTGTGGCGTCATTTTCCCGCCAAAAACCGTTAAAATCAAAAAACAAAAACGATACGATTGTTTGGAATAAAAAGTTCTATCATTGTGCAAAGTTTGAGCTCTATCGGATAAAAGACGCAAAAGTTTTTCCGAGCATGCAGCCTCGTGCCCTCTCCTGGCCCGGCGTGTGATATACCTACGCGCGGTTTTAGAAGTTGTGTATAATTATTATTAATATTGCTAAAACATTAAGACCGCAACAATTTTTATTTGTTTGCGGTAACGATCAAAGCTACTATGCAGTAAAACATTTTCATTTAAATTGCTTCGCCGTTACCCATGACGTGACTAGTTTGGGTGATATTGCCCGTTCAGAACACAACTGACATAAACGGCAGCCGACACAAACCTGTGAGAATCAGAGTTTATTTCGATGGCAGCTTCATCACAAACAACTGGAACGTGGTTCGCAGGTTTTGGTGTTATTCGACAAGACAC
The DNA here is from genome assembly GCA_964017195.1 of Siderastrea radians. Taxonomy (NCBI): domain Eukaryota; kingdom Metazoa; phylum Cnidaria; class Anthozoa; order Scleractinia; family Rhizangiidae; genus Siderastrea; species Siderastrea radians. The sequence continues at coordinate 30,673,376 of OZ024891.1, read as the reverse complement.
CCACGATATCGATCGATCTAGCGACGTTACTTTGGCACGTAGGAAAAATCAGCCTTCTTTCATCAGGAAGTGCAAACCCGGAACGGACTCATGCGAAGAAATAACGACATCTTTTCTTGGGGGGGCGAATTTAATAAAGGGTATATTTATTTACGAGGTACACTCTGCGTTGACTACAACGTTTTTATTTATTTATTTATTTATTTATTTATTATTTTTTTGGAGAGTTTACGGTCGTTGGAAAGCTAAAATGTACCATAGCAAAGTGCACTACCCAATTTTCATGGCAACGGTGTAAACGGAAGAATTTTTACTCACGTAAACACTGAACACAAAAAAATGTGCTTCAAACAATAATTGTGACTAAATTCATTTAACATTTAACAAACAGACTTTCTGCACATTTCACAGATTTAAAAAAATGCACTTAACATCCCATAAAAATAAACAAACAAACAAACAAAGGTGAAACAAAAAGATTGGTACTCACAGTTTTCCGCCAGAGGCCCAAGCTGCACAATGCAAATTCTCATAACCGCTCCAAAAAGTGTCGCGTAAAAACTCGTAATTCAGTTTCAAGTTAAACGATAGTGAAGGAATCACAATTATACAAATGTAAGGCCGTTAGAACCTGAAGTTTTATACACTGCACACTTACAAGGAGAAAGAAAGACTAAGGCAGATTCATTTGACGAACCTCAGATTTAGTTGGCCAGCATATGTTATGATTATCAGTTCCTGACTACCAGGAATGTCAGCAAATATATCAATATCAAAACAAAAAAAAATTGTTAAGTGCAACCTTAACAAGTTCAATCAATTAGACGGAAAAAATCGATAAAAACGAACTCAACAGTTTCACGTCAGTAGCTGCAAATTTTCGAAACAAAAGCCATCGTCAGTTGATTCGCGAAAGAACTGCCGCAAAGATTCGCAGCGAAAGCCACTCTCAGTTGTCGTAAGGCATTCACTGTAAACGATTCGCGACCGCAGAACTGCTGCAAGGATTCGCAGCAAAAGCCACTGTCAGTTGCCGTAAGGCATTCACAGTAAAAAATTCGCGACAGAACTACCGCAAAGCTTCGCAGCAAAAGCTACTGCCAGTTGTCGTAAGGCAGTCACTGTAAAAGATTCGCGACAGAACTGCCGCAAAGATTCCCAGCAAAAGCCACTGCCAGTTGTTGTAAGGCAATAACCATAAAAGATTTGCGACAAAACTGCCGCAAAGATTCGCAGCAAAAGCCATTATCAGTTGTCGTAAAGCATTCACCGTAATAGATTCGCAACCGCAGAATTGCCGCAAAGATTCGCAGTAAAAGCCACTGTCAGTTGTCGTAAGGCATTCACTGTAAAAGATTCACGACAGCAGAACTGCCGCAAAGCTTTGCAGCAAACGCCACTGCCAGTTGTCGTAAGGCAATCACTGTAAACGATTCGCGACAGAAGTGCCGCAAAGATTCGCAGCAAAAGCCACTTCCGGTTGTCGTAAGGCATTCACCGTAAAAGATTCGCGACAGAACTACCGCAAAGCTTCGCAGCACAAGCCACTGCCAGTTGTCGTAAGGCAATCACCGTAAAAGATTCGCAGCAGAACTGCGGCAAAGATTCGCAGCAAAAGCCACTGCCAGTTGTCGTAAGGCAATCACCGTAAAAGATTCGCGACAGAACTGCCGGAAAGATTCGCAGCAAAAGCCACTTCCAGTTGTCGTAAGGCATTAACCGTAAAAAATTTGCGACGGCAAAACTGGCGCAAAGATTCGCAGCAAAAGCCATTCTCAGTTGTCGTAAGGCAATCACCGTGAAAGATTCTTCACCGCAGAACTTCCGCAAAGATTCGCAGCAAAAGCCACTGCCAGTTGTCGTAAGGCAATCACCGTAAAAGATTCGCGACAGAACTGCCGGAAAGATTCGCAGCAAAAGCCACTTCCAGTTGGCGTAAGGCATTAACCATAAAAAATTTGCGACGGCAAAACTGCTGCAAAGATTTGCAGCAAAAGCCATTCTCAGTTGTAGTAAGGCAATCACCGTGAAAGATTCTCCACTGCAGAACTTCCGCAAAGATTCGCAGCAAAAGCCACTGTCAGTTGTCGTAAGGCAATCACCGTGAAAGATTCTCCACCGCAGAACTGCCGCAAAGATTCGCAGCAAAAGCCACTTCCAGTTGTCGTAAGGCAATCACCGTGAAAGATTCTCCACCGCAGAACTTCCGCAAAGATTCGCAGCAAAAGCCACTGTCAGTTGTCGTAAGGCAATCACTGTGAAAGATTCTCCACCACAGAACTGCCGCAAAGATTCGCAGCAAAAGCCACTGCCAGTTGTCGTAAGGCATTCACCGTGAAAGATTGGCGACAGATTTGCCGCAAAGTTTCGCAGCAAAAGCCACTGCCAGTTGTCGTAAGGCATTCACCGTGAAAGATTTGCGACAGAACTGCCGCAAAGATTCGCAGCAAAAGCCACTGTCAGCTGTCGTAAGGCAATCACCGTGAAAGATTCTCCACCGCAGAACTGCCGCAAAGATTTGCAGCAAAAGCCACTGTCAGTTGCCGTAAGGCATTCACCGTGAAAGATTCGCGATAGATTTGCCGCAAAGTTTCGCAGTAAAAGCCACTGCCAGTTGTCGTAAGGCATTCACCGTGAAAGATTTGCGACAGAACTGCGGCAAAGATTCGCAGCAAAAGCCACTGTCAGTTGTCGTAAGGCATTCACCGTAAAACGTTCGCGACCGCAGAACTAACGCGAAGATTCGCAGCAAAAGCCACTGCCAGTTGTCGTAAGGCATTCACCGTAAAAGATTCGCGACAGAACTGCCGCAAAGATTCGCAGCAAGAGCCACTATCCATGCATTGTTGTAAGGCGATCACCGTAAAAGATTCATGACAGCGTAAAAAGGCAAATGTTTAAGAATACATCAGTCATTTTAGAAAATGTGTCTTAATGAAGCACTTTTAAATGTATCATTTAAAACCCCTCAGAGTTACTACTTATTCACTCAAATGGCTTTTTGCCACAGCGACATTTCATCATTTCCGAAGGGCAATCTTTCGTAGTTTTATAATTATTTCCATTTAATAATTCGAAAATTGTAATAAAGAAGAGACGTTCATTCTTCCTGACGTCAACGTTTAGCAATTTCACAAAAGGAAACAAAAAAGGGTAATAAAGTACTTTACTCCATCGTAATAGAAGCAACCGGAAAAATTGTACTGAAAAACTGTACTTTAAGATGTGTTTTGAAGAAGACAGTAAACCCCCCACAAAGAATGTGACAAAACGGTGACAGTGACATAAAACCGGCGGGAGAGCTTAAATCATTTCAGCAGAGAATATTTCCTCAAAAAACCAGAAAAAGGTTACTTGAAAGGTAGAACATGCTATTACGCCAGGAATGCCGAGTCTTATTCAAAACAATGCACATACTAAGAGACTGGAGAGCCCAAAACGTTTCATCTTCCTCGTGTCCAATAGAGGGGGGGGACAGGGGGGTTTAAACCTCCCGCTTCCCGTACCCTTTAATCCCGGTCCCCGCCAGGTATATTTTGGCTCCCGCCCCTTTGCATTTTTTCGATTGCGAAATATTGCGCAATGTTGCGTAATTTTTCCCTTTTTCTTCCGCTTCCCGCCATCTTGGGAATCCCGCTTCCCGCCCCCTCTTCTCCCGCCTCCCGTACACCTCCCGCCCCGTTTTCTCCCGGTCTCCCACCCCCCTGTCCCCCCCCCAAAAAAATAGGGTAAACGTGATAATAATCGGCAGCGAAAGCCGCAGCAGTTAAACAGAGTTAAAGTACAGGCAGTCTGTGCTTTTGTTGAACATCCTTCGGAGGTGTTCAGTTCTCTCTATAAGAGGGAAAGGCAGTAGAACTAAAACTCACTGGAATCGCGCTAAATCGCTCCAAAAACCACATAGGAGGAAGAAAACAGACTGAGGACTTCAGGTACGGTTTTTTTTTATTAAAAACACGTTCGCATTTTAAAATTAAGTCGGAATCGTTTTTTCCCATACAAATCCTTATAATTTCGCTGTTACGCAACGGCCGCCGTTACGCTCATATTACAACTCTTACACAACGCAGAACAAAGGTCACACGGTCTATATATCTCCCATAGAGCTTGGGTTACCTGTGGAAAGACAAGGGAGGAGAGTCTTTCTCTTATTACGCTCAGGTAAACGCCGAACGCTAAACCTTCAAAATCACCAATATTCGCTATATTTCGCCATTTACGGCTACAAGGACGACAAATAACAACAACTGAGGTAAGTTTTCGTTTATTTTGAAGAAAAATATCAACATTACTCCCGATATTTTGCTTTAAATACGAAGCTCGTAATATTCCCATACAAATCCTTTAAATTTCAAACAGATTGTCTGGGCTCCCTATGGAGCAGCTATATATGAGTTGTCCGTCGCAATCGTATTATATTCACAAAGCAGTAAACAAAATTAGCAGATCTACTTTTTGGTAATTGCTTTTTTAATATCTCAGAAAGTACGAACTTCTTCTATGAACTGCTTTCATGCGCAAATTTCCAGAATTATCTCGTGACCATGGTCGCCCCGAGGAGCGCAAAATTCATCTCATTACGGGCTTTTATTACTTTTAGTTGTTCCCGCGTTATTGGCCGTACCCGGTTCAGTTTTGTTCAATGAGGCTCTTAAAAGGGTACCTTTACCAGCTCAAAAGTTGAATGTCGATGACTAAACACTGATGAAAATTCGTCCACAAGCGAACTAGATGCTTACAGCACTAAAATCAAAACATGATTCTCGATAAAGTCAAACACATCGTCGGGATCTGGCGAAATTACTTAAAAGCGCAGTCGTTGCTCCACGCTCAAACGCTGGATAAAGCATGTCTCCTCGGTGTAGCCAATCGAACGCAATCAAACTCAGACAAAAAATTGGACAATCGAACGCAATCGAACGTTCCGAACTCTCGATTTTTATAGAACTGACCTTCCAACACAATAATAAGTTTTTTGAAGGCTCCACTTACATCAGTATAACACGTGCTTTTCAGTTTTTTCCTAACCGCAGAAATCCCGGAAAAACGGCTTTAGATCAGTGCGATGTGGGTTGTTAGCTTTACTTAAGACCTTAAAGACCCAATACCGAAAACCGAAAAACGAAGACCTCAGACCCGAAACCTATGAGTTAACAAAATGGCAAACTACAGAGGCATAAGCGCTTTATCAGACAAGAGAGACGCGATATCAATGAGGTCTTCGTTTTGTAGAAAAGGCCGGGGCAAACTACAAAACGAAGACCCTAGCTTAAATGCTTCGGTCAGACGCCAAGAGACAGGAAATCCGCATAAAAGCTTTGTCAGACGCCAAAAGACGAGAAATCGATAAGATATTCGCTCTGTAGAAATGGCCTACAAACGAAGACCCTCGCTTAAACAATTTGTTAGAAGCCAAGAGACACGAAATCGGTAAGGTCTTCGTTTTTTAGAAAAGGCCGGGTCAAACTATTTCTATGTCAAACTGCTAGTTATTAAAGACCCTCTCGTAAACGGGTTTTTAGATACTAGGAATCTAGGAAGCTTAAGAATAACAGGATAGTATTATAGTTTTGGCTTTATTTTTCACAAGACAGAAGCTGGAAAGCTGGAAAGCTGGCTCCTCCATTGTCAGTAGAGTTCATATATAATTACCTTTATTATTACAATTGATTAATACAACAACCTGAGTATCATAGGACATCAGTGTAATTAGAACCTAAGATCCTATTTTTATGAAGTTCAACAGCAACAGTAACAGAAACGACTCTAAACAAAAAACATAATGAAGTCGTAAATACGACGATCTGTCATGTAAAAGTGATTCTTTACTTTCACGTTCCAAAAAAATCCCAAAATTATGTCTCGAGGTCGTAGTTTCAACGTAAATCCTTGTCCAAACATCTCAAGATTTAATTATGACTATGTTTGTTTACGTAGAACATGTCCTCGAAATATAGTGCATGATGATTCAAGATTAAATTCACAAGGGAAGGAATAACAAATTCTATAAATAAAAAAAGTACAGTGGAAGTACAGTGAAAAATGCAAAATGTATGGTATGACGGTGATCCTAATACTATTTTAAGTTAGCGCAAGTTAAAAGCTTGCAATAACTTGCGAATCCGTTTGGCCGTAACTTGCCTTTACTTACGATGATTTGCGTTCACTTTGATTGAGTTCAAATTTGCACGCTAGTGAACGCAAGTAATTCCCGGTTTGGCCACCCAACGCAAGTCGCCGCAAGTTGGTCTCTTTTGTTTTCCTTAGTACCGGCGCGCCGAAGGCTGCATTTAAATGTCTTTTTGGCAACTTGTATTGAACTTGCGCGTACTTGCTAGTCCGTTTTACGCAAGTTGCCATTTCTAAACTAGCGTTGACTTGCGACTCGGTTGAGCCAGGCCTTTAAGCTCTCTTACAAACATTCGCATGGTATGTTCGTTTAAATTGACCATGAACTCGAAAAATACGGCAGACATAATTCAATAGTTATTTAACAACTGTAACAAAAGCGAATTCTGCATAAAACGGAATCTAATGAAGTCGTAAATACAAAGATCCCCTCCCTTAGCTCGCCTTCCCCTACTTTAATTCTTCACTAGTGTGTTGCAAACGATTCCGATTTAAAACGTTTGCACATATAATGGGGCATGTTTTTAAGTTGATTAAGTTTTTCTTCGTTTGATGTAGATACAAATTGAAACCTCCGCCACAGGAACATGCAAATTCGAGTTTTTAATTGTTGTAAAAAGCAGCAAAATTTATGGTATTACGGATATCCTTTTTTTATCTAACACTTACTCACCAAAATTTTCACAAAGTGGTAAGTTTTTTGAAATTGACCATTAACTCAAACTATAGACGGGTAATAGATATCATCCAACAACCATTATATAATATGCTGAATTCTACGCGCATTTTTTATTGGTTCTCAGTAGCTATGATCTATCAGAGGACAGACGCATAGATGACGTCATCGTTGACAACTTTTGTCTCTTTATCATATAAAACAAATAAATTCCATGTTGCCGTGTGTCTGTGCAGTAACAGATCACAGAAGACGTCAAGATGTGGTAAGAACAAAAAGTGGCACATGTAAGGTTAGACAATGAATGCGAGTGTTCTATGGGATATAGTGTCCCGAGCAAAGATAGAATGCCACGAGGCCGCAGGCCAAGAGGCATTCTATCTTGCGAGGGACGCTATATCCCATAGGACACGAGCGCTCATCGTCTAACCGTCTTAGAACATGGTCACACCCACGAAGAATTTAGTTTTTGCGTGCAGATTGTATTTTTGAATTTCAAACGTAGCCTATCCTGGCACGACAGTAATGAGAAATGAGTTACAGAATATAGAAACTACGTCCGCCCAACGTTTTGAGCGGTCGGGAAACGTGTAATCGAATGTTCGACCAAACTCGCTCACAAGATACTTTTTGTGTGCATCTCCAAACTATGGATTTTACGGGCTATTTCACAGCGCCTAAATCCCTTCTCATTCTTTACTTAATCTAATTTTTAATGGTAATTGAACTGAGAGGAGTGCAATTTGGTCTGAAATCATACGCGTGATTTCAAAATCGAAAGAGCGCGCAGCGCGAGTTTGATTTGAAATCACAAGTATGATTTCAGACCAAAATTGCACGACACGAAGTTCAATTACCACTTTATTACACCCATTTTGAAATCACACAGTTTTTTGTCTGTACGCTATTGTTTAAAAATGTCTTGTTTCCTTTGTCTTACGTCATCCGTGAGATTCACAGATTCTTACACCGAGGTACAGCCGAAATTGCAAAATCCCCCCCCCCCCCCAAAATGACTTTTTTTGCCTTATATTTTTATGCAATCTGCTTGGCTTGGGCGATTAAGCCATGAAATGTGATTGATAGTATTATTTCACTTTCATTTTGATTGGCTAAAAAATGATACGATTCGGGAATACATCGCACAATTCAGAGCCAATCAGATTGCAAGGATCACCAGTTATTTCAAAATGGGTGTAACAAAGGCTTGAACCTTATCTTAAGATAATAAAAAATGTTAATCAAAGAGTGACAGTAGCCAAAATGCGCATTTCCAGCCACTCGCTTCCTATTGAAACTGGGCGTTACAGGAAGATACCAAGAGATACGAGAATTTGTCCTTTCTGTGAGTTGTCTATTGGCGACGAGTTTCATTGATATAATGAAATGTAATAATTCATCATTTTCTTTTCTTAGGGCTGTCTTCCTGGAGCGCCTTTTTTTACATGAAATAGTTGCTTTATTAGTCTTTTTAGTATGTCGCTATTTATATATATTATGACGATGTGCGGTAAGCAATTCTCCAGGCTAATTGGAGTACTCTGATTGGTTATTTCTAGGTCTGGATTTTACTGTACGGACCATTACCGTGGAAACGGTCCGTTCCATATTTTTTTTACTGGCTGCCACTCGCTCCAGGGAAATTCAAATTGCGAAACACGAAACCTGAAAAACTTTAGGACTCTAGTAAAAAGCAAAAAAAAATATTTTCTTTGCAAAAGGTTTCCTTCCAAAGACTTAGTCCAGGTGACAAGGAATATGGAAATTTATCGACCGAGTTTCATAATCCCTAAGAAAGAAAATCTTTGCGATTTCAGTACTCAGCGAGAGCCAGAAACAAATTTATAGTTTTATTATAATGTTCATGACCAGAGAAGTGTCAACAATACTGAGAAAACAATGACGGATATGAACACCTTCCTCGTTATATGAAGACGATTGAAATGAGAAAATTTCTTTAAAAGCATACCTGCATTCGAACTTCCATGACCACATGCTGTCCTGAGTTTTTCATCACAGTGCACCGCTTAGAGTGTCTGCAAAATGGCGGTGAAGATTCACACAAAGCATTTATACATCTACATGATCTCTGTCCTAAAGTTTATATTACGCTAACGCATATATAGAATGATGTTTTTAAACACGTTCTGTCGTTTTGACCAAAAATATAATGATGCCATATCAGATCAACCTACTTACTAATATAACTTCACTTGCTTGGGACCGTACTGGGGAATATTGGGCTCAGTCGTTTTTTTTACGGACCTCGCGCGTACTGCCACGACCTCGGGCCAATATTCCCCAGTGAAAGGCCCTCGCGTTCGGTAAGTAAGAGGTTAACAGCTTGAGAGAGAGCAGTGAAACACGCAAGTACACGCGGAAGCCGCTTGTCGCTCGAGAAGACTCGACACGCGCCCTTCCCTCTCCGAACCGAACCACGGCAGGCAAAACTACTGGCTGACAGCTATGTAAATGCTTTAACGGCTTGAAGTTTTAGGTTTAAAAAATCACCATTTGTCTGAATTTTGTATTGCAAAATTATCGGACAAGAACTGTACAGAAGTCTCACGTGTCATGGCACACTACATAACGTGACCAACACCTGGTTCAGTTGTTCACCTACCCACGGGAGAAGACAGGATGGCTACACGCTATCTCGACTGCAACACACGGATGTTTTCATAGACAGCAAAAGATAGGATATAAGAAGGGCCGCCGTTACTCCTGAATAATAGTCCCTTCACCCAGCCTCAATGCCTATCCGATTCAAATCTCTTTGGATTCACTCTTTGAACTGGATTTTCATATGCAAACGAGTGTAAGAGGCCCTCAACAGCCATGTTCACTTTTTTTGTGAAGTGGTTTGGTTTGCCATACAATTTTGACAGCGCCTCATAAATTTGTTGCCATCAAAGCTTTTTCACTCGTTTACGTAACACACTGGAGGCTTTACCACACAAAAATCCCCGTTTTCAAGTGAAACCAAATGGAAACGTTTTCCTCTTGAAGGACCCTAACAGAGAGATTGCCCTTTAATAATAATCGGAGGCCATAGAGAATCCGAAGACACGAAGGAACTTCTGAAGTGTGTTCATTCGCATTACATGCCTAACAAAGTTCTCAGTGTGATGGTAAACGAGACAGCTTCCTAGCGTCAAAGCTCTCCGTCTTCAAAACACTGGAACGGACACTCTGATGGCAAGGCTACGGCACACGTTTGTGAAAACTACACATGTTCGCTACCAGTGAACACTATCGAGGGTTTGGAGAAGAGTTTTTTGAGATAGACGTAAGAACGAGGTTCTTTTCTATGGAGCTATAAATTGCAGCTCATTCAACAAATGATTCTAGATGGATCACGTGATTAGTGTAATGAGTTTTGCATCGGCTGACCTTTGTGATTGGTTCAAAGATTTCGTATTGAATGAACTCCGACTAATCACAGCAAATGTTAAACCAATTTGTCTTTGCTAGTGCGAGGTCTAATTCCTGAGTTTGGCCAGCCACATGTGCGGCGCGTTAGTTTTGGCATACGGCAATCATTCATTAGGAAAACTGGCAAACTGCCCTCGACAAAAACGACCAACTTCACCTTTGGTGCCTTGGGGTTGAGTTGAGTATAATGCGGCAATACATATACGAAATTTATTTAATTTGTGATGCTCGCATCTTGTTTTCGTACAATTGATGCGAAGAAGGTAACTCCGTATTACACTGGATGGAAACATGGATTAAAGAATTCATCGGCTGACTGTAAAGTAACTGACTGTAGTTTGAGGCAAAATGGTTTTAAGTAGTTAAGATTCTTTCCCTAGGCAATGCTTTTTCACTGGATAGCTATAAGAAGGATATATAGAAGTAACCCTGCAATTTTGTCTCCTTGAAATAGCGCTATGTATATCCGAACAGCGCTTTTGCTCTTTTTCAGGTTATTAACAATCCATTCGTTGGCTTTGTACCTACACGACTAATCTGCAGCACGTTACCTGTCTCGACTGATGGACCTTTCTGTCAACCCTTCCTCCTCGACCTTACTTTTATGGTGATAGAATACGATCTAGTCATTAGTTGTTGACTTGTATTAAAACAGTAATAAGAAAATGTGATAAACTTAAGTATGGATGTGAGATCTTTAATGTTTGAAAAAAAGGAATTAGAATTGCTAATGTGCCTTTTTACATTACCAATTCGGTGAAAATTGGCCAAGACTCAAAACATGCCCTTGTACACGTTTCGCTGTAACGGAATTAAACATTCTCTTTGCGTAATCAAGCTTCGTTAGTTTGCATACGAGCATTTTTATAAATTGTGCGTCATTGTCATTGTCATTAATTTGTTTGCAGACGTGACCATAACAAATTTGCAGTGAAAACAATTTCCATCAAAATGTCCTCGTCTTATGCGTGATGTCCTCGATCAGGGATGATACTAAATCGTTCAGAAGACAAACAGCAACGTTAGTGAACAAAACCATTTTATACCACAGGACACCCAAGCATAATATTTGAATATTATTAAAAATGGCGTTTCAAAATATAAGACTTTGTATGGGATTTCGAAGTGAACATTTTGAGCAATACATAACAACGAACTAACTGAATTAAGTTCATGAAACATTACATGGTGTTGTTTGCTATCCTTACAAAGCATTTTGGGCAATTTTAGGTCCATTTACGTAACTGTGTTAGTACGCGTATAATACATTGACAAGGAAGGAGTCATTTGGCCCGATGTAGCCACTATCACCGCTCGACACGTTTCGGAATTCGCTCGAATTTACCCACAAATCTAGTTCAGGCTCCCATTCTGACTTAGCGACTTGACGAAAGGAAGACATACAAGTGATTTTCTCAAAACCAATTGCACATACCTCGTGTCCCAAAAGAATTATCCACTGCACAAAATCATAATAGCATCTCAAAATAGGCCGCCATGGATCCGTGAGGATCCCGATAGCCCCGTTTGACCGAGGTAGGCACTGGACACCAGTCAAATCATGCCCTTATGGGGAGGGCCAGGCTCGTTTTGGTCGTGTTACAATTGTAGTAACTATGACCCGGTACGGACACAAAATTGTCGCTCCAACTTAGTCTGGTTCGCGCGAGAATGGTGGAATCGCTGCGCGGGACTCCGTGACCTTATGGAGAGAATTAAGTTATCGAAAGAAATTAAAACGGTCTTGGCCGTTAGAAACTGAAAACGAGTCAAGAAAAAGAGAAAGTGAAGCGTGTTTCTCCTTCCTCCCATATTTCTATTCATGCGTGGTAAATTGAACATATTTGCATTGATGTACAAAACGTTTGTAATACAGGTCAGTCTACTGCGTTAATTTTAAATACGTACTCTGCGTGAATTGAATGTGTTCAATTTTTTGGAATCCTCGATAGGTTTTATATACCACTGAGGTATATTTTTTCGAACCGAAGTCGGCAAATTCATTTAAATTCATATCCTCACGCGCGTGAAAATGTTTTATTTTAAAATTGTTATAATTGTATATACAATATCTATTTCTATATTTGCATGAAGCCGGTCAGGTAACCTACTTATAAAAAAAACAAGAAAATATACACCCTGAAAGTGGATATAAATTCAGAAATGGGAATGATTTATTTTTGCTATCCGCTTGTAATAACACGCAGCGATTTTCTCACGCGAACCAGACTACGTTGGAGCGACAATTTTGTGTCCGTACCGGGTCATAGTTACTACAATTGTAACACGACCAAAACGAGCGTGGCCCTCCCAATAAGGGCATGATTTGACTGGTGTCCAGTGCCGACCGCGGTCAAACGGGGCTATCGGGATCCTCACGGATCCATGGCGGCCTATTTTGAGATGCTATTACGATTTTGTGCAGTGGATAATTCTTTTGGGACACGAGGTATGTGCAATTGGTTTTGAGAAAATCACTTGTATGTCTTCCTTTTGTCAAGTCGCTAAGTCAGAATGGGAGCCTGAACTAGATTTGTGGGTAAATTTGAGCGAATCCCGAAACGTGTCGAGCGGTGATAGTGGCTAAATCGGGCCAAATGACTCCTTCCTTGTCAATGTATTATACACGTACTAACACAGTTAAGTAAGTGGACCTAAAATTGCTCAAAATGCTTTGTAAGGATAGCAAACAACACCATGTATTGTTTCATGAACTTTATTCAGTTAGTTCGTTGTTATGTATTGCTCGAAATGTTCGCTTCGAAATCCCATACAAAGTCTTATATTTTGAAACGCCGTTTTTAATGATATTCAAATATTATGCTTGGGCTTCCTATGTTTATACTGACTAGGCTTAAACCATCACCTTGTCGTATTCCTTTGTTACAAGAAAACAACTCTGTGGTAGTGTTTTCACCAATTTTGACACAACTTTTAATCGACGAGTACATTGATTTGATAACTTTAAAGAATTTTCCTTTAATGCCACATTTGTGTAATTTTTAAATCAATCCCGATTGTTATACCGTGTGGCACTAAATTTTGCGGAAGTTTAATTTTGCGGATTGGCGATTTTTGGGTTTTGCGGGAACTAATTTTTGCGATTGGAAAAGACTGGTTTTTCTTGCTGGGAATTAATTTTTGCGATTTTCTGGAAGTCGCGTTCAAATGGAACTGATAACATTTTCGCTTTTTATTTGAGTACATGCAAAACAAAGGCGGATAAAACAATATGCGAGTGTAAAACAGATTAATCGGTGTCACTCTTTTACAATCGATGGACCCCCCGAGTTATCTATAGCATTTTCTTCTTCAAACCAGTATTTTTGTATGTAATTTCTACAGTGGAGTAAATTTTTGCGGAAAAAATGTTTGCGGTAATTTTATTTTGCGTTAATGTTTTTTTTTTTTTTTTTTTTGCGAATCGCGATCCGCAAAAGAAATCGCAAAAATTAGAGCCCGCAAAAATTCAGTGCCATACGGTACCTCCCAACTCAAACGCCTTCGTTTGATTGGACAAGAACGTGTCACGTGCCATGGGTAAAAACAGTCTAACTCCTTAGGGCGAACAAAACTCACTAACTCCCTAGGGAAACAAGAACTTGAACTTTCGACTCGCACGTGATCAGGTCGCGCGACCCGACGTGTACGCACGCGTGTTTAAAACAAAACGCATAAACCTTGTTCAATGTGAAATAACCCCTTGTCCCCCTTCAATGAAATTCCCAGTTTCTCGACCTAGAGCTGAGGTATTGAGGGCACCACCAATGCTTTCTAACCTTCTTAGGTGGTAGCGCTCTCCAGACAGCCAAAACTCTGCCTTCTGATCGAATGCAACTTCGGAGAAACTTAACGAATTTTTTTCTGTGAAATACTAAATTTATGTGATTTGTCGACCTAAAATTTCCTAAAAGGCCTTTCGACGAAATTAACAGTAAACGTTTTCGTCATACCAAGGAAGCGAGCGAGTGGATTTTTCTACTCCCATGCAAACTCGTCATTTTCATTTATACGAAATAAAGAAACACAACTGTCCTTAAGAACGTACTGGTGATAAATAAATCTCCAGCTGCACAACAAGACATCTATCCTTGGTGATAAATGAATTTCCAGCCGCATAATAAAACATCTATCTTTGACTATTTTAGCGATACACCTGCATTCGGGTTTCCAGAGGACCATGTGTTTCATCATCCTTGGACCTGCCAGACTTGTACGCGACGCATCATTGGACGAACAATGGTTGAAATTTGGCCGTAAGCCTACAACGCCAATGAAAGGGGAGGCTACTTCATGTCGGACCGAGTGATCCGTCCACTCTGGCCAAGCTTAATTACGGACTTTCGTTGTTATTGCCATTTAGATAATTACAGGTACTTCTAGTTGGGGTGAAAGACAATTTTAGTCGTTGCTGTTTATACGGTTTTTTGTACATGGTGTTGAAGTTGTTACCGATCTGCTCTTATAATAATAATAATAATAATAATAATAATAATAATAATAATAATAATTTAGTACTTTTATAGCGCATTTTCTATACGAATATAATCAAATGCGCTTTACAAGCAGGTGGAATTGGAATTTGGAAATATTGGTTTTTATGGAGGGAGGAAAACCGGAGAACCCGGAGAAAACCCTCGGAGCAGGGACGAGAACCAACAACAAACTCATATAAATCTCCTCGACAGCTCTACTTACATGCAATTACCCTTAACGAAGCAGCCCTGTGAAATATTAAAATTGCAGCCAGAAATCATAATGAGAAGTCTAAAATTTATGTACTAAGTAAATTTGGTTTCAGCACTGGCTAAAAAAAATTTTAAACCCTTAAAAACAAACATTGAAAAATTACAGACGATTCGATCGAAAATCTTCGATCTTCATCGGTGATGGAATTAAATATGCAACAGTAATATATATACGGTTCTAAATTATGCAGACATCAACATGAAAAAAAGGAAGGTGTAAATACTAGGAATGTCAATGCGATCATTTCCTGCGTTAGAGACCCTGAGGGAGCGTCACTCTTCAAGGAAGCCGTTATTTACTCTTTATAATTAGTTTTCTATGGACGATTCTAAAAGTGTCAAAGTTCATGGTGTGAACGTGCTCATCAACGTGTTGAGCAATCTTTGAATTCAAGACAAAAGTCTGAACCGTTCTGTTATGTTTTATTGTTTAAGAAAAAACTGGAAGAGCTATGAAAACTAGGATCTCCGACTGATAAAGAGCGGTTCGGACTTTTGACTTGAATTCAAAGATTGCTCAACACATAAACAAGCACGGGCACACCTTGGACTTTGACAATCTTATATTAGTTGTTAGTATAAATCTACTGGTGTTCTATCACTAATGCTGTTCTCTGATTGGCTACGTTACTCACTATCTATTCTGTTGAAGATAGTGAGTAGAGTGTTTTCCGCGCGCGGTGTGACCTATTTATATCATTTTTCAATAAAAACATGTAGTGTCCGCTGTTAAGTTTTGAACGTCTAGTAGATTTATATTAAAACAATCAGATTATTCGCTCTCGATTTCTATGCGTGATAGTTGATTCGGCCTTCGGCCTGATCCACTATCACGCGATAGAAATCTCAAGCTCATAATCTAACTGTTAAATAGAGCAACCAATTACCATATGTTACACCACTTTGTCTTGGCTAACACGAGTCCCGGGCAGTCATTTAATTCCCCCGCTTGGCACCACATACGCTATCTTTACTGGTCTCCGACAAGCGTCAGTTTTTAGTCAAACGCCAGTGTCTTGAGAGTGGGTTAGGTTTGAAACACGGCAATACGTGCATGATATCAATTTTGTGAAGCTCACCTTTTGTTTTCAGTCGTGCAAATCATGTCAGGGGGGTACCTTGGCATAACATTAGTCGAAGACAAGCAATGATCCCTGTGGTGTTAACGAATTTAATAGAAGCAAGTTCTTGTCTGACTGTAGCTTAAACAGTAAAAGTTCCTTGTGAATATTTTGACATGGCATAAATGATTTTGATTGAATTCTCTCCTCAGGAAGTACTTTTTCCCTGAATTGTTAGAAGAATAATGCTGTAAGTGCTTTGTATGTCTAGAGGCCCTCGTGCTCTTCCTTTTGCTTTGTACGGCACTATTATTAAGCTGCCACGAATGAATGTTACTGACATCCGATTCTTTCTGGGCTCATTTTCTGGTTATTCCATTGATTTAGCTATCAAATGTTACTTTGTACTAATAAAGTATGTAAAAAGAAAAAGTGATGATTTTGAATACTGATTTTGAATTGTTAATTTGTGGAAAACAAGTTACAATAACGAGAGGGGACTTAACAAGAGAATTGTGGACAAGCCTTGAATCATGCCCTAATATAATGTAGGTTTCGCTGCGACCCAACTGATAAATCTGCATTATAATAGATTGTGCGTCATTGGCAACGATAAAACTAATTTATGAAGTTTTCGACATTGCAGTTGTTTGTAGTCATGACCATAACAAATTTGTGGTGAAAATGTAGTCATAACAATTTTGAGGTGAAAATGATTTCCAGTAAGATTGCCTCGGCTTGCGAGTGACATATTAAGTCGTTGTTTTAGACTGACCAAGCTTTATTTCCATGGCAGATTCATCACAAACCACTGGGTCGTGGTTTGCGTTTTCCGGTTGTATTCCACAAGAAGGACGCCATCACGCTTGCGACATAACTTTGGTGGTCGAAGATGGGAAAGAATTCAAAGCTCACAGACGTGTTCTTTCGGAAGCGAGTCCTTTCTTTGAAAAGCTGTTTAACAGTGACATGAAGGAGTCTAACGAAGGAGTAATTCGCTTGGAAATGCCAACAGAGCTTGGTATGAAAGATATATTGGAGTTTATTTACACTGGTAGTGTTCATGTATCGGATGCAAACATTGCTCAAGAACTGATTGTGATGGCGGACTATTTGGATCTTCCGCATCTGAAAACTCTTGCGGAGAGATTTTTACTGGATAACTTGAATGTTTCAAATGTTATTTCTACTTGCTTTATTGCTGAAAAATGTCGAAGCAAAGAACTCATTTCCGAATCTAAAAGCTTCATCCTTACAAGTTTCAACAACGTAGCGAAAATGGAAGAGTTTCTAAATCTGTCTAACGAGGAAGTTAAAATTTGGATTTCAAGTGACGAAATAAATGTAAGCTCCGAGGAAGATGTATTCAGGATCATTCTTAACTGGATTGATCACGAAAAAAGTGAGCGAAAGAAATATTTCGCCGAGTTGTTTCGTGAAGTTCGACTTGTTTATGTATCACGCGACTTCCTGCTCAGTGAAATTATGACAAATGATCTTGTGAATGATAATGAAGGCTGCATGGATCTTGTGAAGAACGCTATGAAGTTTGTTGACCCTAAGGACTATTTTCGTCTCGGTATTAGGCCTAGAAAGTCACTCGAGAACCCTGTTTTAGTCGTCCGCATCCAAATTCTTAATCTGAAGGACCAAGTTCTTTGCTACAATCTCCGTGAGAAAAGTTGGTCAAGGTTTCGAGAACTAGCACCACCTGGCCCTGGAAAAGTAGTATCTTGCAATGGTAATTTCTTTTTTGTCTTGCAGAACAAAGGACTCTCACATCAGTATGATTCACTCTCAAACCGTTGGGCATCACTTACTTTCTTACCGAAGAAGAGAGTGGAAAAAGTATTTTTTACAAATGAAAATGAAATTTACGCTTGGGTGACTGAAAAACGAACACTTGGTCCCGACTATGATTCCCCTGTTTGTAAGGTGCACTCAGGTGATCACGATCTGTTTGATTCACATAGGAGGACAATCTGTCTTTCCTTTATCACGAAGTACAAACCCGAAACGAACTCATGGGAAGATATTACATCGTTTGATCTGGGTGCAAGAGAAGGAGTTTGCGTGGTAGCTAAAGGCAACTTTATTTATTTTGTGGGTGGTGTAAAATGGTGGCTTTGCAGGTACGTGTTACTCTCCTATGCAGACAAGTATGACCTCGATACAAACACCTGGGATGAAATCGCTCACCTTCAAGAACGGAGAGGGAATGCTAGTGGCGCTGCTGCACACGGGAAAATTTTCATCGCAGGTGGAGAAAGCCACGAGGTAATGCCAAGCTGTGAAGTGTACAGTGAAACAACTAACACATGGCAATACACAAAGGGTTTGATCTCTTATGATGGTATGATGCCTGTTGAAGGCAAGCTGTATAATGTACAGAATTGCCTGATCGTTCTGGAGGAGATGATAACACAACACGGAGTGATAGTTAAATGCTATGACCCTGACAGTAATCAGTGGAACGAGGTAACTCAAATACCTCTCGAAATGCTCTCATTAGGGTCGACGGGTACTGACTGTTATGTAAATATAAAGTGGTTTTCGATGAGATCTTTTGCCGGATGGCACTGCATTGCGAAACCTTCGTCCGTTTGATGGTAAAGTGTCCATACGCAAATGATCGATAGTCTGAGCGAGCAACTCATAAACGATTTACTTTCTCAAAGTGAATCCAAAAGTGGTTTACATCGATTCTCCCTCATTCGTTCACTTGCTAAGTCAAGTGGAGTGTATTAAACTTATGAGTTCGAGTTAGAATTTCGAGTTCGAGTTAAATTTTCGAGTTCGAGTCAGAATTCCGATTTTTTATTTTTTATTTCTAACTTATTATTATTATCATCTTTATTATTATTAAGAATAATTGTAGCTTTCAGTGGATTTTAAGTTTCATTCTCCATTAAAATGTCCCGAGGGCGTATGACAATAGACGACGTACAGTGTCGGCATCCAGTCAGATTTTATTTCGGTCACGCTTCGCTCAAATTTGAGCAAGCTTAATGTCGCGGCAAAACATGCAAGAGACATCGAACAGCAGAGCTTAGGTTGGACCGGTTCTAAAGGAAGGGAAAGAGAGAAAGGATACAAGTGTCGCAGGTCATGAGTACAGAACAAACTATAAATATACGCTGTGAAATAACACAAGGCCCTTGTAAACAGCACGGTTCAGAGGCAAGTCATTGGGCTTAAAGATATGTACGACAGTAACAATAATGACCGTTATTTGTACACAATAAAAGTATAGAACGTAAAGCTTGCATGTGGGGTTGTGTGTTAATTAACAGTGGAAAGAAAAGAAAATGTCGGTCACTCACAAGTTGCTCCTTTGCAATTCATTACAGCGGAATCCATACACGAGAAAATAAAAATTCAACTGTGGCATCATTTGCTGTACTGTGTACTCTGAACATGTCTTGCTGTACTCAGTGTGACATGGCGCATCGCCGCCTTCGTGATTGTCTTCTTCTGAATCGCTCAAAACCACTATCTGCGGCTTAATTTTCACTACATCCGTCCTAGGTAGTCCTAGGTAGCGAAAGACAAAAAAAGCTATGAAACCCGGTGCAATAGCCGCTGAAAGCATGAGAGGAAATTTGTTTATTATTCAGAGACAACTTACCGAGGAACACATGGAAGATTCTCGTGTTCTCTTTAATCTTTTTCGCCGATCTCGCCGACCTAAATAAAAGGACCGCTCAAAAACATTGGCCGTATAAGGAGCAAGACCATTCTCTCGACTAAATAACAGAAAATAAATACCAAACGACAAGGTATTGTTATGTAAACTTACTTCCAGTTGAAGATAATTTTTCCGCGGCTTTCCGCCTTTTTAGATTGACCAAAGTGCATCTTACTTTGCATTACCGCTGACCAAAAATAGTAACTCGATAATTTAACTCGAACTCGATATTTTAACTCGAAACTCGGACTCGAAACTCGAACTCGAACTCATGAAATGGACAGACCCAGTCAAGTGGGCCTTTAAGTATGATCACTAATAAAGCGTACTAATTTTGAGCCGATCAATTCAAAACTTCAACATCCCCCCCGGGCAAACCTGGCATTTGACTGTGCATCGTGCCTGGGGAGGGGGGAATTTGAACGTTGCCTTGGAGGGGTGGGGAATTTGAACCGGATTTATCTCTTGTTCTGACGTAATACGCCCGTGAGTTTTTTTCAGTTTTTGCAGGGTTTGACGGATTTACAAGATAGAATTTCGCCTTTGTTAGTGAATGACTCTTTCAAAAGGGTCTTTAAAAGAAGTTTGAAGGTGTCATTCAGCATTTCTCTCTCTGAAAGGCGTTAATGTGTTTGATTGAAGACGAAATTTGTCTTTGAGGAGAGAGAGTTCAGTACTAATTGATGGGGCATTTGAACGGCTTTTTTGCCCCGAGGGGAGGGAATTTGAACAAGCCAATCTTCAAGAGTTCAAATGCCCGGAAGGTTGCCCCGGAGGGGGGCATGTTGAACTTTCGAATTGATCGGAGCATTATTTTAACGAAGGAAATCTTAAGGACTGTCAGGAGAGGGGACTGACAAGAAATTGTTTTAACATAAATTGATTTGATAAGTTTTCATGCATATAGATGTTGGCTTATTGACCTTTCCACTGGGATTGTCTTACGCGTGCTTTAACCTAAGGAAGTGTAACTTTATTTACTGATTTGCTGCTTAAAAATATTTAGACATTTAACGGTATTTTGTATTTTATCTTACTACTATTTGGCTTGAATTCATTTGGTGTCGGATTTCTAACAAATAACATTGACTAGCCGCCATTTCAAGTGATTGGGCATGTCATATGGCGATATCTGGTGATATTTTACGGACGTTTGATTTGAAATTGAAAACCTAAGCCATACAAAAAGCCTTTTTGTCACAGTTTTAATGGGACTATGTCAGTAACTCATTGAAAAGGCAAACGTCACATTAACATTAATGCCCACCTATAAATAATAACCCAGGTTTCCCTGCTTTAATACTGGTGTGGTGAAACTACCAATCAGTGTCTTTGGCCATGGATGACCAGGATAGACAGTGGTGGAACCAGCTAAAGGATCCAGGAGGATCTAGCCCCCCACCCCCTCCCCCTTTCACCTTCCTTTGATCCTGTACTTGTCCATTTTATTTTGAATAATCAGATGCATTCGAACTGAAAAAAAAGGAAAACAGCGTAACCCAGCAGGCATTCCACTTGTTTGGAAATCGAACGTTTCAAGTAAGATTAGAGTTTTCTAATGGAGATAGGCGCTTTTCAAGTCAAACAAGTGAAAATAGCCGCAAATCGATTTCTGATGCATTCTGACATGGCTGAGTTAAAGATTTGTTAAATTTGAGTTACCACTATCTAGCCTTTAAGGTATCAATTACAAGTTGCTATAATTGTACTCTTCCTCCTAAAAATCCTGCCTTATCGGCCGCCTTAATGGAAATTGATTAGAACTTCCTCTTGATGTCGTAGGAGGATTTTATGTGTGAGCAAAGGTACTTTGAAGTACTTCTATTAAAACCATAAAATTTACAAAGTTTTGACACTAGAATAACCTAGAATAAACGAGGAGGAGGAGAATAGTCTAATAAATATATGAACAATCTAGCGCCTGGATATCAAATTAAAGAGTAGTTAGTGTATTTCATGTCATTAGCAACATTTTGTATTTGACATTTATATTTACATATTTTGTAAGTTAGGTATGAAGAGCCCCTCCAGGGAACCTAATGAAGTTTATTATATTGTATTGTTATTGCATTCTAGGAATACATAATGCGACTCCCCAGCAACATCTGTGTTACTCGATTTATTGTTTATAAATAATTTAGAGTTATAGTGTTGTAAAGTGCCATGGACAATACGTGGAGTATGGCGCTCTATAAATACATTTTAATTTTTTTTCAATTTTAATTTAATACTGATTTGAAACCTTTTCAAACAATAAAGTTCTTCTGTCGAAGGCACTATCGTGTAATAGGCTGCCCGAGGAAATTGATGTTCACAACAAATATTAGTAGTAGTTCGAGGGCTTATATGAAGTTTCAACATCGAATTTCCGAGGGAACCTATCACACATAGGGCCCGAGACAGAAGGACTCTATTGTTCTTATGGTACAACGCTAAATTTTGAGCGAATAAATGCTGACAAATGCAATGTAATTATTATGTCACGAAATATGGAGCGGGAAAGCGCCCATTTTGATGGACGCGTACACCAGAGCCACTTTAATTAACGTTCTTCATTTCTAAAAATTTACACTGAAAATGGTTTAAAAAGCTAGCAATTTTTCCACCGAAAATTGCCAAAAACGGGCACTATGCGCTGATAGGAGCCCACTGAGGAGAGACATTATCTCATCAAGTGATAGATTACGACCAATGGGAGCACGCCAAAATTTAGCGTTGTACTATAATTGTTGATAGTCCTGTTAGCAGACGCACTTCACCCCACCCTACCAAAGGCGCTAAACCCGATGTGGTGCTGGATGCGTCCTACTTTAATTTTGCGGGATTGCATGCTCGCCTTTTTGGAGGGAAAACTATATTTGGAAATTTGGCAAAATACTTTTTGTAGCATTTGTGTCGCAAGTGACGGGCATTTCGTGTTTGTTTGCGTGTGACGAATGGTTTTTAGAAGCGATTAGTTTCTGATGAGAAGTAACCCACTGATTGCCCGTTTTTAGAAAAATACCTTCACGCTAGTTCCTCCTACATTTCTCAGCTGTCACCTGCAAAAAACAACATCGTGTTGTAGGAAATACGGTTTAGGTAAATCAGGATTTACAAACTTCAACCCGCTAATTTTCGGCCGTCGGACCATTAGAAAATCCAGGTGTATAAATGGCTACTAGCGAACTGTAAGGAAAGCCTATAACAATTTTGGCGAAAACCTTTGTTGGACTAGCATCCCATCCACTTTTGGGGGTGGGATGGAGGGCGAGGGTCTTAGTAGCAGAACTTTTAGTTGCTGCATGCAACAGGAACCAAGCTCACCTTTGGTAGCTTGGGCATCCTGTGACTCGAGCCATCTTAAGCTTTTTTCTTTCTTTTTTTTACTATCATCGTCTATTGACTGCTGTACAGGTTCTGTGCCAGACTGATTATATTTTGTTTTTTTAAAGTACATCTGCATCACAGGTGAGAAAACACCATTAAACTGCAAAATATTACAATGGTCTTAAGAACTTTTACCCCTCACGGTCAGAACTGTTCACTTTCAAACTTTATAAAAGAGAGATAAAAGTAATTTTGTTTGTACAAATGACAGCACAGGAAAGTGCTGCTCAGTAGTTTTCATTTCAATGGTCACACATAAGGATTTCATCCGCAGCCTTAAAATTAATGGTCAGACCTAAGGCCCAAACAGGCAAAAATGCTGGCTGGCAGCTACTTACCTTTGTACTGAAACCTACTGCAAACTCTTTAAGAAGGCATTCTGGGCAAACGCCACCTTTTAAAGAAGGTTTCAACACTTAAACTTGTTTATCTCAAAGAGATAAAACTCGATCCTTAAAAGCCCCCACTAATTTGTAGCACAAAGATTTTAAAGTGTTTTAAAGAAACAAAATGGGGAGGGGGGTATGTTAGGAAATTTTGGTGGAAGGAGAAAATTTAAACGTAAAGTTAATGATTAAGAGAAGGATACCACACAGTCCGCTACCGACCCAAGGTGCTCATGTGTCCGCTGCTGGACTAACTGGTTTTGTGTATATTCCTTTTTACTATTTTTTAGTTCTTTCATAAATCACTGCCTTTTTCACACAAATCCGCCCAGCATGCCCCAATATATCGTTTGTTGAACATCAATAATCGCAGTCCGAATGGACATCTTGTTTATTTATAACTACTGATCACTGACACGGGCTACAGAAAAATAGTAGTCGTCCTAAATACTAAGAACCATTAGTTTTACAAAATATTAAATAGATTAAATAAGCGCATTTTTGACCAGGGTCTACAGAAGGACAGTATTCATACTAACTACTAAGGACCATTACAAAATACATAACTCATTAACTAAATACATCCATTTTTTAAAACCTTGATGTCCAAAATTTACAGCACTCGCTAAAAGAAAATGTTAGGTAAAGGTATACGAGATATGCTGTCGAGTGACCTTGAACTGCAAAAATCACCTATATATACCTGACCGACGAATAGTCATTCGTGCTCCCAAACTATGAACTAAATGTGGCAATACCCGCTACAACCCCGACACGTCCGAATTATCACACATAACGAACATTCCATAACATGAGAATATACATTTGTTCTCTAATCACTCTGCAGTGAAACGAGAACAAATCATTTTCACACTAAATTCCATCAGATAACTACTGATACCTATAGTCGAAATAAAGAAAGAGAAATTAGAAAATATTTACGTATTAAAGTTGCAAGCTCTTAGAAACCGAAAGCAAAGCATTTACATTGTCCTTAACATAACCATCCTTAGCCTTATCAGATCGCCATCGACCATGACGCTTAAACAATCTATCATTAATGCCTGCATTAATGATAGACGCGCAGTATAAGAGGGATCGATTTCGCCTGCCGCCCAATAGGGTATAAACGATTTCAGATATCTATTCAGGTTTTGATATAAGTAACCTGGTGTTTTCTAGATGTTCTAGAATTGTACCAGGACGTATTACGTTCCAGCGAAACGTGGCGAAGTTTCTGTTGAATATCTTCCTCTATTGAGCTAAACAGCTTCATACACAGTTCTTCTCTCCTCGCACAAAGGGCTGTTAGCCTTGCGCTAATGCTCTTAATGGCTTAACGTTTAAGGCGTAAAAAAAATCACCATTTGTCTGGATTTTGTACGGCAAAATTACGGCAAGAACTGCACTGAAGATTCATGCGTCATGGCACGCTACATAACGTCATCAACACGGCTTGCTGAGTTGTCACATTCCCCCGAGGATTTGGCCAATGGTATTAACCATTTAAAAAAGTAGACAGCATGTCTACCTGGCATGTCTACGCGCAGTATGAGAGGGATTGATTTCGCCTGCAGCACCCGGATGTTTTCACGGACATTAAGCATAAAGAGGGACACAGAGTTAAAGACCTTGCAAAATGAAAACAGATGCCATTGTCATGTAGCTTTGTTGTTATATTTGTAGTGCAAGATGGTGCTGACTAAGCGCCAACTCATCATCCATGGGTAACTTGGTTCGGCTGCCCAGCTATGCTGATGAGAAAAAATATCTACAATAATAACGAGCTGAGGAGATTATCAAGGTATCGGATACTATGATTTCCAAGCTTCCTCTGGCACTGCCTGAATTGGTGTCCACCTGTATCATGTACCTTTAACCCAGAAAACAGGTAAAATTCAAATCCTCCGAGAAATGCATTCACGTGCATCGTTTGAAGATCACATACCCAACGGTTAAGGCACAGTGAAGGGCCTTCAACAGGCGTTTTTCAGACAATAATCGCTGGCAATAGAGAATCCGAAGATACAAAGGAACTTTTAAAGTGTGTTCATTCGCATTACATGCCAAACAAAGCCCTTAGTGTTGAGCGATGGTGAACAAGACAGCTTGCTTCCGTCAAACTCTCCGGCTTCAAAAGATGGCAAGGCTACGGCGTACGTTTGTAGAAAGTGCACATGCTTGCTACCGGTGAACACTGTCGAGGATCTGGAGAAGATGTTATCGAGATAGATATAAGAACGAGGTTGAACGAGTAGCTCATGCATGGATCACGTGTATGGTGTAGTGAGTTTTGCACTGGCTGAGCTTTGTGACTGGTCAAAAAATTTCGTATAGAGAACTCGGACTAATTACAGCAAATGCATACCCAATTTTTTCTTGGTTAATACGAGGTTTAATTCAAGCGCTTGGCAGCACGTGGTTGTAGCTTATGAGAACCATTACTGGTAAAACTGGCAAGCTGGCCTCGACAAAAAAGACAAACGCCAGCTTTGCTGCCTTCGGAGTGGGCGGAGTCTGTAATGCTGCAATACATACTTGAAATCTATTTTGTGATGTTTGCAAGTTGTTTTCGTACAATTGCTGTGAGGAAAGTAACTATGTATTACCCTGGACGAAAACATGTTAAGAATTATTTGGTGTAAACGAATTTTGTAACAACAATTCAGTCTGGCTGTTAATCGGTGGCAAAATAATTTTAACTGAATTCTTTCCCCAGGCGATGATTTTTCTCTGAATAGCGATAAGAATTATTATTATTAATAACAATAATGATAATAATAATAATAATAATAATAATAATAATAATAATAATCACCATCATCATTACTGATGTACCGGGTGGATTGAAGACCTTGAGGCGAAGATGAAGGAGTTAGTAGAAGAATGAACTACGCATGTACTGAAGCGTATGCAGAAAGCTGTTTTGTCGGACAGCTTAAATATATTGCTCGTTCTTTTAAGATTTTGTTGTAGTGCGGAATGGACTTAGATTTCTATGTGATTTCAGAGATTACGAATTTCAATTTTTTTTAAGTTTTTTTTTTTTAGATTTTAGCGTGACAATTTTTAAAAGGAATTATTTTAAGTTTCTCGGCTTGTGTTTATTAGAGGCATTTTAGTATTTAAGAGACTTTGAACATTTTAGCGGCATTAGTCCTTTATATTCATTTTAGTAGAAGTCAGGATTTTTTCTCAAAAATTAGCAGCATAGGCTACGTTCGCGCCCCGTGCATACTATTTAGGGACATAGCATATATACGTTTGAACTGCTATAATAATAATAACAATATTAAGCATTTATTTATACACGGTAAAAACTTAACTTGATGTGGTCGTATGTAAGAAATAAAAAGCCTTAAAGTATACATCTCATACAAAAGCAATAAAATTAACTAGTAATTAATTGTAGCCATAAAAATTTCATTTCAAATTCCTAATAAGTTTCTTAAGACTAGGTAAACTGTCAACAGCTCTTGTGCTATTCAAAATATCGGATGTTGGCTAATAGGCAAAGAGAAGATCTTTTTTCTTCTAAAATTATACACAGAACTGCTTTTGGTAAATAAAGATTCTAGAGCCTCAGGAGACTGGCCATGCTAACAGTTATATGCTGAAGACAAAAGTCTTCGATTGTGCGTAGTCCGAATGGTGTTCCATTTCGCTAGAGCCAGGGCCTCCTGTCCTGTTGTATGGAAATAACACTGCAATTTTATTTCCTTGGAAAAATTCCTATTTACGTATGAACGGCACTTTTGCACTTCTTGAGCTTATTAATACTTCATTCGTTAGCTTTGTAGCCACAGGACTAATAAACATGCCGTTGTCTGTCTCGAAGGCATCTTACTGTCATCCGCTTCTTTTTTAGCTACAACGACGAACAGAGCCTTAAGGAGGCTCGCAACAGTTTTTTTGGCCTTGGAGTGTATCTTTTGAAGTCAAAGTTTCGCATAGAAGATAAACTTCGATTTCCTTGATACTACACCACCTTTTTAACAAATGATCAAAGATTATTTTCTCACTGGTTTCCTAGCAACAGCTGTCACCATAGCAACGGTAATGGACAACCCCTCATTTTAAAAAACGTCGAATATCTCGAAAACTAGTCAGACACTTTATAACGAAACTTGAACTATTTGAACTACTCAACATACACAACTTGTATGCGAAATTAGGGAAAAATCTGTAAGAGCGTTTTCACGTAAATCATGATTCATTTTTTACGGGCTGATTTTGGTCATTCCTGCAATTTTCTCCAATATTTCAAGAAAGATAAAACTTAACACTTTCTCTTTTCAGTTGAAGGACCTTTTATGATATCAAAACATTCTTAACGTACATTGAGCTTCCTAGGTGGCTGCGATTTTAAGATATTTATATTTAAAAACTGCTAAAATGCAGCACAAATCAGCCAAAAAGTCCGTAATTTGCATAAATAGAAATATTTCGAAACTGCCCTTACAGATTTTTCTCTTAAATTAATTGACGTTAGAATAATAATGCTTTTTGATGTTCCAGCAAGTTTTAGGCTGAATAAACATTTCTGTTATTAGATAAGAAGGCTGGATCTTGGTCAAGTTTCAGTCGTTATTACGTTTCAACGAGCAACAGAATTATTTCGTATTTTCTGATCTATTTCTCGGTTATTCACGTGCAATGAATATTAATACACGCTGCGCTTGTGTCCTCTCGTGCGTTTATAATTCCTTCTCACAATAAAAAAAATATGAGAAGGAATTATAAATGCACGAGAGGACACAAGTGCAGCGT
>OZ024891.1:30639700-30644914 GCA_964017195.1 Siderastrea radians | reverse complement strand
TAAGACATGCATAATGAGATTTTGATGTGTTCTCTGGTTAAAAATTTAAAAGTTTACGAGCTTTCGATTGCCAGTCTGCAATCAGAGAACGCTCAAAATCTTATTAAGTACCTTCGGTCAAACACAAAATACTCCTAGGACACCAGGAGGAAGTTGAAATGTATTTCCATCATTGGCAGATGCAGGAATTTTAAAAGGAGAAGTACATTAAAAGCAAGTTGCACTTGAATCTAGGCGAGCTCACGAAAATAACCACAGGAATGTGCCCAGGAATGCGCTCAAATCC
This sequence comes from Siderastrea radians, assembly GCA_964017195.1. Taxonomy (NCBI): domain Eukaryota; kingdom Metazoa; phylum Cnidaria; class Anthozoa; order Scleractinia; family Rhizangiidae; genus Siderastrea; species Siderastrea radians. Next base: position 30,644,628 of record OZ024891.1, on the reverse strand, counting down.
ACCATAGGGGTGCGCTTCTGGAAAGTCCCGAATAGCCATTTATTTTACAAAGCTGTTTTTTTCACATATCTGTAAGATAAGAAATATTTAACTTCAAGCAAAGGTTTCACGCTTATAAACGTCGTTTGCAAGATACGGTGTGAGTTATCATGCCTGGAATCGGCGAGAAAAGTCTCGGGGCTTTTGAGAAACGCACGCCTGAGGTACAATATCTCGTAGTTGCTATCGCAACAACGAGATAAAAATCAAATTTCCTGTCCTTACAGTGGGGTCCATTTCCGTCGTCAAACTGATTAGCACGGTTTGTGTATGACCAATACAAAAAAGGGGACCTTTTTTTGCAGCTATATTAGGAAAAACAACTTAGCAAAAGAAAAAAAAAATTCGATGTTAACCACTTCAGGCTTCACTTGCATATCTATTTAATGTTGCCATCAAACAAATGCAAAATAATCGCACTTTTAGTATTGTTTGGATTATCAGAGGCTAGGAATCCTCGTATAAGCCATAAGAGCTTATTAACTGTGGCCTGTGAACCACTTGTAAATAGCTACAAATTAGTATGTAGTTTATACAGTTATTACCTCTCTCATTAAACAAATCGAAAATATTGCATTTATGATGTAGCTTGGGTTAAACCTCTTAGAAGTTACAAGAGCTCATTCAGTGAGGATCCGTTGTCATTAGGTACAAATTAGTATGGCGTTTACACATATTAATTAAATTCTTCCATTAAACAAATACAAAAGGCATTAGGGCTTATTCAGTGAGGACCTACAACTTAGTATTTCATACCGGTAATGTGAACTTTAGAGAAGTAACTTTGAGAAAAGAAATTATTTCATATTGTCAGCTATAGCCTCGTTCCCAGTCGTACTCTGCGGAATATCAAATGTGACGTCACCAGTCAAGTTCAATTATCTTGTTCGGCCCAAGCCTCACGCTGTCACTCGATAAGCGCGTAAAGGCCTGGGGCTGAGGCTGTGTAGTTCACATGATTGAGCACTTTCGTTTGGACACTTTGTCTCCAAAGTAGTCGTAACCGTTAAATAATCTCATTCAATACCACGTTAAAATTATGAAAGGACGTGTGAGCTTTCTCAGAGGTACCGGTATTTGAGTTATCTCTTTCCACTGATTGCTGTCAGGGTCATAGCTCCGAACTATCCCGATGAATTTTCTAGGATTATCATTGTGAAAATTCATGCCATTTTGCACATGATACAGCTTGCCGTCAACACACGTCAGAGTTGACGGAGAATAAAATTGAAAGGGCAAGCCTTCTGTGTATTGCCATGTGTTAGTTGTTTCGTTGTACATCTCACAGCTAACCTGTGAGTACCATCCTCCACCAGCAATGAAAATTTTCCCGTATGCAGCAGCACCACAAGCATTGCTTCTCGGTTCTTGAAGGTCAGCGATTTTATCCCACGTGTTTGTGCTGAGGTCATACCTGTCAGCATACCATAAAAGCTCGCGTTCGCACCAGTTGGGCGAAGCTCTACCACCCACAAAGTAAATAAAATTGTCCTTAGCTACCACGCAAACGCCTTCTCTTGAGCCCAGATCAAATGACGTAATACGATCCCATGAGTCCGTTTCGGGTTTGTACTTCGTGATAAAAGAAATACGTTCTGTCCTCTTATATGGTTCAAATAATCTACAGTCATGTGAGCGCACTTTGAAAACAGTGGATTCGCAGCAGGGTGAAAAAATTGTTCTTTCAGTCACCCAAGCATAAATTTCATTTTCATTTCTAATAAATAATTCTTCCACTGTCATCGCCAACTGTGGCGAGAACTCAGGTGGCATCCAATGGTTAGAGATTGAAACATAACGCAGTATTTGGCTGCCATGTTGCGCTACGAAATACAGTTCATCACGCCAAGATACTACCTCTCCAGAGTCAGGCGGTATTGGACCTCGGAACGTTGACCACCTATCCTCGGGAGGACTGTAGCATAGAATTTGGTCCTCCTTTTTTAAATAGTCATCAACTCGGACAACTAAAACAGGTATCACAAGCGACTTTCTAGGCTCTAAAATACTTAGATGACGATAGCCTTTACGGTCAATAATGAACTTCAAAGCCTCCCGTACAAGATCCATGCAGTCTCCGTTATCATTCACAAGATCATTTGTCACGATATTACTGTGCAGGAAGTCGCGCGATACATAAACAAGTCGGACTTCACGAAACAACTCCGCAAAATGTTTTTTTCGCTCGCTTTTTTCGTGATCAATCCACGTAAGGATGATCTTGAATACATCTTCCTCGGCGCTAACATTTATTTCGTCGCTTGAAATAAACATTCTAACTTCCTCGCTTGACAGATTTAGAAACTCTTTCATCTCTGCTACGGTGTTGAAATTTTTAAGAATAAAGCTTCTTGACATGAAAATGAGTTCCTCGCAACGATATCTTTTTGCGAAATTGTATGTTGTGAAAACGTTTGAAGCATCTAACTTTGTATTGTTAACTAATACTTTCTCAGCGAGAGTTTTCAGATGGGTTAAAACCAAGTAGTCCGCCATTACGATCAGTTCTTGAGCATCGTCTTCAGTCGTTATCTGAACACTACCAGTATAGATAAACTCCAATATGTCTCCCAAACAACATTCTGTTATTATTTCCAGCCGTGCTACTCCTTCGATAGACTCCCTCATGTCGCTGTTAAACAGCTTTTCAAAGAAAGGACTTGCCTCTGAAAGAACACGTCTATGAGCTTTGAACTCTTTCCCATCTTTAACCACCAAAGCGACGTCAAAAGGATGATCGAGTGTTTCTTGTGGCATAAAAACTTCCTTCGTACTCGGTTTATCATCAGTGTTTTGTGATAAAGCTGCCATCGAAATAAAGTTCGGTTCTCGAATAGTTGGTGTTGACTGTCGTTTATGTTATGTGTTCTGAAGGGGTAATAGAGAGCTTATTAACTCTTTTCCGTCAAGAGTTGTATTTTCCCGACGTTGAAGTCGGGAACCATTGAGCCACTTAAGACGTCATCATTTTTGACGTCACCAGATTGTTTTGATAAGCAGCTAGCACAGCAAGGACAGATCCATCCATACGTGTGTCCATTTTGAATATCGACCAAATTCTGGCAGAGCTATACCAGAAAAACGTGTCCAATTTTGGCTGCAAAGTTGGTGGTAAAATAGGCCAAGTCACCTAGTTGATCAATCTTCCATTTCCAGGTTTTTAGAAGGACTGAGGCAAAAACTTTTCCAGTGGATAGAAAGGTGATAAAGGGTAGAAGATAAAGAGAAAAGAAAGGGAGAGAAAAAGGAAAGCAAAAGAAGCGAGAAAAAATTAGAAATGAATCAGCCAAAAAAAAAAAAAAAAAACGTCCAAATTTTGGCTTATGCGCATGCGTGAAACCAAAATAATGGACAATTTTCAACAGAAGCTGGCTCAAAATTGAGTTAAAATGTAAGAAAACGCTATTGTAGCAAAGTTTAGTGGCATTTGGCACCATAACCTGCGATCAGGCCGAATTTTAGCATCGCTCTCATATTCTCTTACGTTGGTCGCTCGCTAAAATAGGGCCTGATACAATCTCTCACAGAAGTTCATGTCGGCGGCCAAATTTTGGCCGCGGGAATCTCGCAATCTGATTGGCCCTTTAACAATAGAGCTGTCAACGGAAGTAAATTGTCTACGAGTCTCGCTCACAATTTCGATCCGACCGCCATCGCCAAGGAACAACCAAGGAACAAGTCTGCCGAAGTAAAAGGTGTTGCTCTAATAAATTCTCGTCGTTCTAGGAGAATTGTCGCCATTTCTTTCTCTCCTGAGAATGGCGTTCGATTTGACGCAAGCTGTCTATTACCTGGAGCAGAGAAGTATAGGAACAGTGAAGTATGTATTCCGTTTTATCGCATCGTGTCTCGGAATTTTCATTTGATGGCTTTCAGCTAGTATTGATAACATGAACAGAGTAGTGGTTTTTTCCGCGTTTTACGAAACAAAACGAACAGCAGACGAACACGTATCTTTCGCCAAGAATATATGATCAACAAGTCAACTGATAATTCGGTAAACTTACGGTAAACTGATGTTTGGCGAGAGCCGCAATCAAGTCGCAATGACGATTTCAGTTTATATTCATTCATTGTTTAACACTTAGGTCATTTTATTGATCTCTGACAATGACATCAAAGGATCTGACTAGTTTTATAATAAATGTTCTTCGTTTTAAAATTCGCTGCTGTTTAGAGATAAAATTCACTGCTAATCTCAAATATTTATCACTTGTGGAACTAAATTAAATTACAAAAATACTCCTTTGTTTATAAACGGTTTTATTTATATCTTTACTAAAGAATGAAACTGAAGGTACTTCTCTTAATTGCCCAAGGTTTTTTACACAGACTATCGGTGAGAAATGCGAAGAGAATATTTCCGGATACCACCTGAAATGGGAAAGGATTCAAGCATGTAGCATATTTTGGTACATGGCAACCTCGTCGTGTTTTGAATTTTCATTCAGTTTCAGCTCGACAGACAGAGCAACCATGTACAATACCAGAACCTTCAAGTTAGCAATCGTGTAAATTTGAGTGCTTGTGCCTAGAAGATATCTCGTAGCCTATGATTTTCTTATTTTGCCAACATTTGCGTGACTTTTTGCGAATTGCCGTTATGAGAAATTTGCATACCGAGGATCATGCAAGCAGAAGAAATTTTGATTGGCTGTTTTGTTGAATGTCAATCAATCAAAAAAGTGGGCGGCAGACGTTCCGTAGAAGAATTGTATCAGGCTCTATTTTTCGTTTCGCCCGTCCCGCCTGAATGTTTCACCGAGCGAAACGAAAATAGAGCCTGATCGCAGGTTATTGGCACCATAGCACTTGAAAAACCGCTTTAGCGGTAAAAAATGCGTTTTTCTAAGGGAAAAACGCTGACGGTAAAGGGTTAAGCAACAGAC
>OZ024891.1:30589700-30634700 GCA_964017195.1 Siderastrea radians | reverse complement strand
CATACGGCTAGCAAGTAAAGAAATGTTCTTTGCCACGTGTTTTATTCTAAATCTAGCGCATACGCACAAGAGGCCCGTGAACAAACTGATGGCAGCATTTTACCGAGGGGTTTTCTCAGCTTGTTTCATAAGAACACTGGACTGAGATCTCTGTTTAATATTAAGCCGTGCGTCCGTTTTTATATAAAGTCTATTTTATAAGTCGTCTTACATTTTTATACATAAATACGCTGAACAAATATTTCTTTGTTTGTTACGAACGCCATCCATCCGCGCATCAATGCGGGCACATTCGTTTAACAATTTATAATAATAAAGGTACCTTCGAATACAAATTTTAATTTTCAGAGTTTATTCTTCTTTAAACAGTCTGCTACAAATTCTAGAGATTTTCCCCGGGAATAGGCAGTCTTCTCCGCGCGGTCCGGCGCCATCGTGTCAACCGAGAAGTGACGTACTTTACAAGAACAGCAAGAAGTTTTTTTTTTTAATTTGCCCCGCCCCCCTCCCCCCGGGACAAGACCGCTTCAAACAATTCCCCACCCCCGGGCCTGAAGGGCTGGACTTGTCCCCGGGGTTGCCCGGGGGGGGGATGGTAACACGTAAAATTGAACCATGCATAATGTTCAAAGCGGCGCATTTGTCCTTGATTCCATAACCTTTCTCCAAGCGCTTCAAAACGGTTGAAAGAATCTTATCTTCGGATACATTTAGCCCAAGTTCAAAGCTCCATCTCTCAGTGGGCTTTTCCTGCCCATTGTGGTATATTGCTCCAGTAACTGGTACAACTGTGATACTTTCTCGAACTGTGTCAGTTTCCGCCATCTTGAATTTTGCCACATGGTAGAAACAAACATTCCCAACATGCCTTGCGCAGTTCGTAATAATGATGGTCAATGATCATTTCGAAATAATCTCGCCTGACACTCAAGTTAGTACGTAATAGATTTTATATTTTAGGGGTTCGGAAAGTTAAAAAAACATATTATTGAAAATAGATTGGTGTTCCCTTGTTCCCAACAATCTAATCAAGAGTTCCCTTGTTCCCTGAAAATAAACTGAACATATCCCCTGTTCCCTGAAAATAAATGCTCCCGTTCCCTTGTTCCCTAAAACCCCTGGGAGGGGCTCACCTCAGAATTCAGGCCATTTTGACATGGCTATATCTTTTGCTTTGTTCATGGAAGTTTACAAAGAGGAATTTACAGAATGTCTAAATGCATGTTTAGGTCTTTCAGTGGCGTAGTTCCATATTTCGCAGCTGTTTTGTGGCGAACAGCTTACTCTTATAGTCTAGTAGATTCTTTCTGGTTTTACAGACGGCCCGGCATAATGTACCGGTCAAATTGAAGGTTCAACATCCCCCCCCGGGCAACCCACGGGGCATTTGAACTTTTGGAATTTGCGTTGGTCAAATTCCCCTCCCCCGGGCCAAAAAGGCGTTCAAGTGCACCACCATAGGTCCATTTTAGGTGATCAAATGCCCCCACCCCTGGGAGATCTTTGATGCAAGACCATATTTTTCAGCCGTTGTAGCTTTCAAATGCACTTAAACTCAAGCAATCAAGCAATTTGCTTTTGACTTTTCTATTTAAATATCCGCAATATTTGCGCTACTTTGACAGTGTTAATCAGGAAAATATATAAGAAACATTAACTCCTTACACATGTGGGTTTTTTTAAAGCACAACAGTATACATCAATCAAATCTTGTATCCTTTACTGACTAAAACAGCTTGTGTAGCCAATGCTTTCAATAGTTGATTGATGTTGAGCAACACATGGTATCTTGTGTTTCATAATCACGTGGCTGAAGCTGAACCACTTTCAGTGTTGAACAAACAAGCAAATGATTCACATCCAATGTAAAAACTTAACACACACCGTCGACATTTACATGACATTTAAAATGCAATATAACAAAAAAAACATGTCACATATAAAATAGCTAAGAGATGCAATTTCTTATTATTGTACAGGCAAATCGCCAGCAATGTCATATTTTATCAAATGCTTTTTAAAAAAGACTTTTTATGTTTTTTAATATTTAAACAGAGATTTTGCGTGTTTTATAAAACATGGGCTTATGTATGTCAGTAGTCCATATATACCGTATTAAAACTCATTTATATTTATAAAGCCGCACATGTTTGCTTTAATTTTGGGCCCCGAATCATGGATGCGGCTTATCTACAACACAACCTCTTGTTTGGTGTATTAAAATTGCCTAGTTTGGGCACAGGCAGACCACCCTATGTGTTCGTAGTTAATAATTGTTGACAAAGGTCATGTTGAAATCAATGGCGCGTATAAGAAGATATATGGAGAAACAGTAGGTCGGCTTCGATTTACTACAAAATATAGAGTTTACTCTAAATTATTCAATAAAAGTTAAGATGAAATGTCAAATGAGTCTTGTGTCATGTTTTTTTGCCGCCGCGAGCCTTTTGAGGCGTTATTTTGCGAGATTATTTAGCGACCGGTGGTAGAGAGAGAGAAGAGAGAACAAGGCTTGCAAGTCGGCCGCCGCCAGCAGCGACCGACTCCACTTCAAACCGGAATTAACGCCAAACTACTGAAAATCTCACCTATCTGACGACGGCTATCAATCGCTGAGTTGTTGCTCTATCTCTTCGCCAAATTTGAACTTCATCCCTCCAACAGTTTCCGAGAAAATCCATGCTGAATTCGTGCATACGGCTTTCTCAATATGATCGGTGCTCGACTCAGCGACCAGAGAAATTCCGATCACGCCGGCCGTTTCAAATTCACCAATCAGCGGCGAGCTGCCCTGTTGGAGGGATGAAGTTCAAATTTGGCGAAGAGATAGAGCAACAACTCAGCGATCGATAGCCGTCGTCAGATAGGTGAGATTTTCAGTAGTTTGGCGTTAATTCCGGTTTGAAGTGGAGTCGGTCGCTGCTGGCGGCGGCCGACTTGCAAGCCTTGTTCTCTCTTCTCTCTCTCTACCACCGGTCGCTAAATAATCTCGCAAAATAACGCCTCAAAAGGCTCGCGGCGGCAAAAAAACATGACACAAGACTCATTTGACATTTCATCTTAACTTTTATTGAATAATTTAGAGTAAACTCTATATTTTGTAGTAAATCGAAGCCGACCTACTGTTTCTCCATATATCCTCTTATACGCGCCATTGATTTCAACATAACCTTTGTCAACAGTTATTAACTACGAACACATAGAGTGGTCTGCCTGTGGTTTGGGGTCAGATAATTAAACCGAACCGCGGACTTTAAATCGATTTTACAAGACCTGGGAAAACGCTACAGTACAGTAAAATAATGTTGTTTTCAAGTGTTGTTTTGCTTTTTAAAAATTGTTTAACTGATCATTTCATCCAGCTTCTATGATTTTTGTTATTTTGCCCGCAAAGTCGCCCCACTTTAAATCAAGCGATCGCCATCAAAGTCTCTGCAAAAATTACATGCGTGTAAACGTGCATGCAATTAAATCAAAATTTGATATACAGGCAGCTTTTATTTTCAAAGTTGTTTTTTGGCTAATACTTGTCTATATGTAATCTTCTTTTTTTTACATAAGAATATATTTGTTTTAAACTACTCCAGCGTTTAAAAGAGGAGTATGGGAAGACTTGTAATCTGATAATTATGCATATTTGACATATTTCGACCTTGACCTTCCGATCTATTGTAATTCAATGAATGTATTCAATATATAAATATTAAAAAAAACATACCTTGAAATACGGAGCAAAGCTTTTGCAGCTCTCTCTTTTGCAGCCCTCTCTTTTGCAGCCAGTTGCAAACAAAGAAGCAATTTTGTCCTTTAAAATCCTCCAATGTAAAACGCTCTGTAAACTCCGCCATGTTTTCGTCACGTACAAGCGCTGAGACAGGTAACATGGCACCGAGGCAATTTGTTCAAATTCCCCACCCCTCCCATGCAGTTTTCAAATTCCCCACCCCCTGGAAGACTTTAACTGTCAAATTCTCTACTCCCTGGGCACAGCAAAGAGTCAAATTCCCGGGGTATGCCCGGGGGGGGGGGGGTTGAAGCTTCAATTTGACCGGTACATAAGTTTAAGAAAAATAAACCTTGAATAATGCCCTTGTATTAGTTTCTGGACAATTTCATCTTGGCTTGTTTGCTGTGTGTGAGGTTAAGGTAAACAAAATCTTTGCACGAGGTGATTTGAAAGACTTACAAAATAGAAATTAAAAAATTAAGTTATTACAAATCTGATTTGATTTGTCAAGGTTGGGGCTTGACACATTGGTTTAAAATACGGGTGAATTGATTTCCCTTTGCCTTTGCTAAAATAAGACCATCTTATCCTGTCTCACCACTTCAGAAGGAATTTCTGCAGATGCCAGTGCATGAATTGCTGGACATCTGTACAATATAAGCTTTGTATATATTTTCTTCTATGCAGTGTTGTGTTCATCATTTTTTAATTGTCTTTCCATCGTTATCAACTACGTTTTCTGTCCAAACCAATACAGTGCAGTAAAAACATTTAGGCGGATAATTAAAAAAAAAAAAAACAGACTGAATTAATTTGTTAGCTTTTACATAATTTGTAAAGTACAGGCTGCAGATTGGTGAGCAAGCTCTTTTGGGCCCCTGAGAGAGCTTGCACACAGGCTAGGCTGGCCAGATTGAGATAGATTTTAAAGCTATTTATTTGCTTTTTTGATTGTGGGAGGACAGAGAGTTCTGAACTTCTTACTTCCCATACCCTGTACTCCCAGCTCCTTTTTTTGTGGTTTTTCTATCGCAAAATATTATTCAGTGTCCCTAGTGTTTTCCAAATTCTCCCAATTGTCACCGCTTTGGAAATCCCGCCCTCCATTCTCCCACCCCCTTTACTCCCGGGTCCCCCTCCCCACTAAGTTATGTGAAGGGTATTATTGTTGGTAAGACTTTTTCCCTCGGTGGTGGTGGGACAGCCCCCCCCCCCCGCCTTCTTTATGGCGCTGATGTCAATGCTGGTCTTTCTTTGTTCTGGGGTTGTTTACATGACACCGGTACATCAGTTTCATTCTAGCATGAGATGGAGACACTTCATAGTGTATGAGTTTCATTCTGGAATGAAATGGTTGAAACTGCAGTCCTCCTACTGGAATGGGAATCTTGATCCCGTACACAGGTGAAGTTGCAACCAGGTTTAAGGCTGATATAAGGATACATCAGGGGTAGATGTGGGCTATCAGGAGTAATATGGCCCTTCAGTTACTTAAAGCTACACCAGGACACTATGGCGACCATTTTGTAACCACTTTGCATTGCATTTCCAGGAACAAAGCACCATTGGAGTGGTCAGAAACACACGATGTGCTTCTGTGTCGGGAAATGCTCGCAGTGAATCCCTTTAAAGCTAAACGGGAGATGACACAGAGAAGAAAGATGTGGGAAACCATTGTTCAACATGACTCAGCTTATCTTTCTTATCGCTTTTAGTTTACTCTGCTGAAAAAGCACATTCGACTCAACGTTGAACGTGGGTATGAATTCGCCCACGACTGAAAATCTTTGTGCAAGGACGACGAAATATTTACTGTTGTGCCTAGACCGTGGATACAAACGATGAGCATAGCACTAAAATCAAAATATATTGCTTGATAAAAACGAGCAAATCGTCAGAATCTTCTTCACTTCACGCTCAAACACGTTAAGGCATAACTCATGACTTAATAACCTGAGAAACCACTTGCAAAAGTAAACAACTTGACTTGGAATTCGTAACAATTTAGCCAAATTGAAATCGAAAAGTTCTTTTCTAAAAACGAACAATTAACTTTGGAAATGCAAAAAGGCTATACGAAACAAACTAAACATGTTGCGAGAATTGGCAAAATTAATGGAGCTCGTTCATTTTCTTTGTGATATGATAATTTTGTCGTAATAAAGCGGTGAAACATTAAAACAAATGCGTGAAGATTAGCGAAATTAGTCAAACTCGTTTCTCTTCGGGTCACAATGTGACAAGTCCATCTTCATCACAAGGGTAAATATTCATCTTTTTCTTTAGGCAAAGTTGAATGTATTAGGTAGCGTTCAGTCGAACTTACTTGCGCGTGCGTTGTATGTAATTCACAGGACGAAATGGTAAATTTACTTGTCTTTACGAAAAAAATAAAGATCGCTTAAAGAATCAAAAAATCTTTAATTTTACAATTAAAGACTCTTACATTACTTAAAGTTAGTATCATGCTTTAATATGTCTTTAAGAGCATTTAAGATAACTTAAATTTAGTTCACCACCTTACTTGAAAAACTGTGTATTTAAGTCTTCCAGTAAAGTTATTTTAAATCGATCAAAACCATTAATAAGCTTTACTTTGGATATTAAAGCTAGGTAAATGTCTTACCAGAATTAAGAGCCGGCACTATTTTCCCTTGTAAATCCATTTAATAATCCTTTAAGTTTCCACTTAAAGGCAAGGAAATAAAAGACAATATCCCATTTAAAAGAAACATATCTTTTCCTTTTCAATTCACTCAGTTTTAGTCGCGTGGTGTACTTTGTTTGTGTGGCAACAAAATGATCTAAGAAGGTGTCCTAGGGCAAGGCTGTCAACATTACAAACCGCATGCAATATCAGCTAAAAGAGACAACTGAATGTCACCCAAAGACAAGACAGATAGATTGACAAAAACTCAACAACCACCACTTTCAAAACTAATAATGATAAACAAATTGCAGTGCAGTGCTTTCGGTTTGCCTTGTTTTGTTCTCGACGCCTCCGCTTCATCCCGTTCATCGTATTTCCTGTGTTTATTCTCGCCATGCTTAACAACGCCAATTTGTTTTGTTTTTCTCGTGAAAATCGTCCACATCCATTCTTTGAAGATTCTCTGGCGATTTCTTTGCCTGCTTTGGCGCATTTGGCGCGCTAAATTGCATCCGCTGACTGGTTGTACTGTCGACATGCGAATCGACTGTCTAGGGGTGGGACATTAGTCGACCGGTTAAGCCAGTTATGGCTATTTAATGACTTAATTTGCACACTCTTTCATAGTAAAAACATATCCTGATAATTTTTGATCGAAAAAAAAGCTGTAACAATAAACATTTTTGGAAGGCGAGTCCTGATAATAGTACGGTGATGGGATGAACAATTTTCCCCTCCTACTCCCGGTGCAGTTAGTATTTTAAGCGCCAAAATACGTTGCATGGATTTAATGCGCGCGCGCATTAAATCGAATTTTCAAACAGCGAAGTGTTAAAGTCGCCAACGTTTCTTTGGGAGCTTACGGTGGAGAATGCAGACGTTCTGTTCACTGAGGATCGGAAACTTCGAGTGGAGCTAAAATTCATCGAGAGACACGAGGAAGAAAACACACATCTTGACTATCTTCCGTACCTTCTGCATCGCAATGTCACGTCCCTCCAACATATCGCGATCGGTGAGTATAAGATTCGTTATTTTGACTGACCTTTGGCCTGTTTTACTGTGCATTTAAGCAGACTACCGCCATTTATGGGTAAAATCCACACAGCCCCATACATCAGTTATAATTATATTCAACTGTTTCCATAAACACAGAGAATGCGGTGTGGTGCTTGAGTCAGAAAATGAAAGTTTATGTAAAACCCGTCTAATAGCTCCATCCGGGAATTTTACCTGGCGATGAGTATAAAGCTGCTCTCTTTCCTCTGAATGACAACAAGTATGAGTGGTAGCTGTTTGCAAGAGATTCAGCCAATGAATTTGTACAAGGCCACTGGCTTCTATTAAAATAGCCTGACTGAATCTCTTGTAAACAATCATTCATGTGTACTAGCTATTAATTATTTTACAGAAGGCATATTGACAGCCATCAAATAATCAGTCAGAACCCCTTGACTGCATTTTTAAAATTGATTGTTTGGTAGCTGTTGATAAATACATGTACATATAGTTACATGACTTGTATGTGATAACAGCTTCATTGGTCAATTCATTTACCGATCCCGGGGATGCAGAGTTATTTGCAGATACAGTTAACCGGTGTGCAATTGCCAATCAGAGAGTTAGAAATTCAGTGATTACTGAAGAGCAGAATTACAAATGTAACATAATGTGTGAAATGATTTTGGTGTTCTGTGCATGTAATTAATGTTATGTTATCAAGAGATACCACCCTTTTTCTCGGGGAGGAAAGCCTTACCCGAGTGAGTGGTAGAAATCAAGGCTGGGCTTAATTGATGAAAATCAGCTGACACACTCAGTGAACTCTGGACTACTTTAAGTTTTTAAATTTAGACATTTAGTGTTACCCCATATTTGGTAAAAATATGTTTCTCACTTTGCAGAGAAAACAAGATGCTACTGGTGATTCCTTTGGAGAGAGGTAAAGATCATTGTTATCCCTTGCACTTTAGTCTCCAATATTTATGTGTTGCATGTAATTCTGTATACATGTACATATTTTTTATTGAATTGAAAACTGATGAACCGGCAGTTACCATCTGCTACTAAAGAAATTGTGGGACAGACACTTTCTTTATATGGACACTCATAACAGACAGTAATTGCAATTCTTCTGTCCCCACCAATCCAGTAGCTCACGCATATATATCAGCATGCTCTGTTAGTATGTACAACAGACTGGTCAAGGTGACAATGTTGCCATAAAAATTTTAATGTCACTTGATGGGATTGAACAATATTCAGTCTGTTTGTCTGAACCTCAAGAGAAAATGTCAGTCAAAAGCAACAGTTTTTTTTCTTATTTTAAATATGAAAATAATTCACTTTAATTGTGTTCTACTGCTATGGATGGTTGATATAAGAGAAAACTTAAATTTTCACTTTGGTCAGAGAAAAGTGTCTGTTGTCCTCACCAGCAGGTGTCCATAGAGCATGGTGATATATGTGTCATGAGCTACTGTAATTAAAAGATACAATAAGTGTAATTAGTGTCCATAGCAGGTGTTCATAAGGTGTATTGTCATTTAAGAACCAGGGAAAGAGCTAAAACATTCCAGTCCTGTATACGATTTTCACCAGGAATGGTACAAGTGTGCATGTTGTGAGAACATTTACACTAATTAAATATTGGATTCAGCTTTGAAATTATTAGTTTTGATTGAAGATGCACTTCAGCTTATTACAAAGGCTCAGTTTACAATATAAGATCTTAGTGCTTATTGTTTGCAGACAAAGGCAAAAACTAGACTGTAATCCTTCCATAATGACAAGGTTTCCTTATTTACAGGTGTACTGGTGACTGAGCCACTCTGTGTCTCCAGGATTGGGCTTCATTGTTTCCATTGTCCCAACACACAATCATGTAAGAACTTCAAAGAAACACTAGCCTTACCCTCCAGAATTGTAAGTGTTGATTTTTTACAGCTTTTAAAACCTTTCTTACTTTTGTGCTGCAGAAAATGCCAGGAGGATTATTGCCTTGGATAAAGTAAAGAAGTGGAGTGCAAATTTAAAGGGAAAGATGGCAGCTTTACACGTCCTCAGACGAGACAGAAGAAGAAGGCGACAAGTTGGTCTTTGTCATCAAAGAAATTCCTTGGGAGAGCAAGGAGCTTAAGGAAATATAAATTTAACAAAATTTAAAAACTATGCAGTCAAGACACTAACGAAAAAAGGACAGTGGAGAGAGTAATGGGGGGGGGGGGGCCTTTTTCATGTCTTTGAAAGCTACCAATAGTATACAAGTTGTATCCTTGGGTGACCTGTTTACCTGTACACAGCAGATGCACTGGGGCATTTATGTGCCTGTGTGAAGTAACTTTTTAATGATTGTTTGTTTTGCGTGTAAGCGAGCTGCTTTGAAAGTTGTGAGTATTGTTTTGTTTCTAATCTATCTGTTTTGTACTTGGGTGACCTGTTTACCTGTACACAGCAGATGCACTGGGGTATTTATGTGCCTGTGTGAAGTAACTTTTTAATGTTTGTTTTTTTTGATTGTAAGCGAGCTCCTCGAACGTTGTGAGTATTGTTTAATGTTTCTAATCTATCTGTTGTGTACTTGGGTGACCTGTTTACCTGTACACAGCAGATGCACTGGGGCATTTATGTGCCTGTGTGAAGTAACTTTTTAATGATTGTTTGTTTTGAGTGTAAGCGAGCTGCTTCGAAAGTTGTGAGTATTGTTTTGTTTCTAATTTATCTGTTGTGTACTTGGGTGACCTGTTTACCTGTACACAGCAGATGCACTGGGGCATTTATGTGCCTGTGTGAAGTAACTTTTTAATAATTGTTTGTTTTGAGTGTAAGCGAGCTGCTTTGAAAGTTGTGAGTATTGTTTTGTTTCTAATCTATCTGTTGTGTACTTGGGTGACCTGTTTACCTGTACACAGCAGATGCACTGGGGCATTTATGTGCCTGTGTGAAGTAACTTTTTAATGATTGTTTGTTTTGAGTGTAAGCGAGCTGCTTCGAAAGTTGTGAGTATTGTTTTGTTTCTAATTTATCTGTTGTGTACTTGGGTGACCTGTTTACCTGTACACAGCAGATGCACTGGGGCATTTATGTGCCTGTGTGAAGTAACTTTTTAATGATTGTTTGTTTTGAGTGTAAGCGAGCTGCTTTGAAAGTTGTGAGTATTGTTTTGTTTCTAATTTATCTGTTGTGTACTTGGGTGACCTGTTTACCTGTACACAGCAGAGGCACTGGCGCATTTATGTGCCTGTGTGAAGTAACTTTTTAATGATTGTTTGTTTTGAGTGTAAGCCGGCGAGCTGCTTCGACAGTTGTGAGTATTGTTTTGTTTCTAATCTATCTGTTGTGTACTTGGGTGACCTGTTTACCTGTACACAGCAGATGCACTGGGGTATTTATGTGCCTGTGTGAAGTAACGTTTTAATGATTGTTTGTTTTGAGTGTAAGCGAGCTGCTTTGAAAGTTGTGAGTATTGTTTTGTTTCTAATCTATCTGTTGTGTACTTGGGTGACCTGTTTACCTGTACACAGCAGAGGCACTGGGGCATTTATGTGCCTGTGTGAAGTAACTTTTTAATGATTGTTTGTTTTGAGTGTAAGCCGGCGAGCTGCTTCGACAGTTGTGAGTATTGTTTTGTCTCTAATCTATCTGTTGTGTACTTGGGTGACCTGTTTACCTGTACACAGCAGATGCACTGGGGCATTTATGTGCCTGTGTGAAGTAACTTTATAATGATTGTTTGTTTTGAGTGTAAGCCGGCGAGCTGCTTCGACAGTTGTGAGTATTGTTTTGTTTCTAATCTGTCTGTTGTGTACTTGGGTGACCTGTTTACCTGTACACAGCAGATGCACTGGGGCATTTATGTGCCTGTGTGAAGTAACTTTTTAATGATTGTTTGTTTTGAGTGTAAGCGAGCTGCTTTGAAAGTTGTGAGTGTTGTTTTGTTTCTAATCTATCTGTTGTGTACTTGGGTGACCTGTTCACCTGTACACAGCAGATGCACTGGGGCATTTATGTGCCTGTGTGAAGTAACTTTTTAATGATTGTTTGTTTTGAGTGTAAGTGAGCTGCTTCGAACGTTGTGAGTATTGTTTTGTTTCTAATCTATCTGTTGTGTACTTGGGTGACCTGTTTACCTGTACACAGCAGATGCACTGGGGCATTTATGTGCCTGTGTGAAGTAACTTTTTAATGATTGTTTGTTTTGAGTGTAAGCGAGCTGCTTTGAAAGTTGTGAGTATTGTTTTGTTTCTAATCTATCTGTTGTGTACTTGGGTGACCTGTTTACCTGTACACAGCAGATGCACTGGGGCATTTATGTGCCTGTGTGAAGTAACTTTTTAATGATTGTTTGTTTTGAGTGTAAGCGAGCTGCTTCGAAAGTTGTGAGTATTGTTTTGTTTCTAATCTATCTGTTGTGGACTTGGGTGACCTGTTTACCTGTACACAGCAGATGCACTGGGGCATTTATGTGCCTGTGTGAAGTAACTTTTTAATGATTGTTTGTTTTGAGTGTAAGCGAGCTGCTTTGAAAGTTGTGAGTATTGTTTTGTTTCTAATCTATCTGTTGTGTACTTGGGTAACCTGTTTACCTGTACACAGCAGAGGCACTGGGGCATTTATGTGCCTGTGTGAAGTAACTTTTTAATGATTGTTTGTTTTGAGTGTAAGCCGGCGAGCTGCTTCGACAGTTGTGAGTATTGTTTTGTTTCTAATCTATCTGTTGTGTACTTGGGTGACCTGTTTACCTGTACACAGCAGATGCACTGGGGCATTTATGTGCCTGTGTGAAGTAACTTTATAATGATTGTTTGTTTTGAGTGTAAGCCGGCGAGCTGCTTCGACAGTTGTGAGTATTGTTTTGTTTCTAATCTGTCTGTTGTGTACTTGGGTGACCTGTTTACCTGTACACAGCAGATGCACTGGGGCATTTATGTGCCTGTGTGAAGTAACTTTTTAATGATTGTTTGTTTTGAGTGTAAGCGAGCTGCTTTGAAAGTTGTGAGTGTTGTTTTGTTTCTAATCTATCTGTTGTGTACTTGGGTGACCTGTTCACCTGTACACAGCAGATGCACTGGGGCATTTATGTGCCTGTGTGAAGTAACTTTTTAATGATTGTTTGTTTTGAGTGTAAGCGAGCTGCTTCGAACGTTGTGAGTATTGTTTTGTTTCTAATCTATCTGTTGTGTACTTGGGTGACCTGTTTACCTGTACACAGCAGATGCACTGGGGCATTTATGTGCCTGTGTGAAGTAACTTTTTAATGATTGTTTGTTTTGAGTGTAAGCGAGCTGCTTTGAAAGTTGTGAGTGTTGTTTTGTTTCTAATCTATCTGTTGTGTACTTGGGTGACCTGTTCACCTGTACACAGCAGATGCACTGGGGCATTTATGTGCCTGTGTGAAGTAACTTTTTAATGATTGTTTGTTTTGAGTGTAAGTGAGCTGCTTCGAACGTTGTGAGTATTGTTTTGTTTCTAATCTATCTGTTGTGTACTTGGGTGACCTGTTTACCTGTACACAGCAGATGCACTGGGGCATTTATGTGCCTGTGTGAAGTAACTTTTTAATGATTGTTTGTTTTGAGTGTAAGCGAGCTGCTTTGAAAGTTGTGAGTATTGTTTTGTTTCTAATCTATCTGTTGTGTACTTGGGTGACCTGTTTACCTGTACACAGCAGATGCACTGGGGCATTTATGTGCCTGTGTGAAGTAACTTTTTAATGATTGTTTGTTTTGAGTGTAAGCGAGCTGCTTCGAAAGTTGTGAGTATTGTTTTGTTTCTAATCTATCTGTTGTGGACTTGGGTGACCTGTTTACCTGTACACAGCAGATGCACTGGGGCATTTATGTGCCTGTGTGAAGTAACTTTTTAATGATTGTTTGTTTTGAGTGTAAGCGAGCTGCTTTGAAAGTTGTGAGTATTGTTTTGTTTCTAATCTATCTGTTGTGTACTTGGGTGACCTGTTTACCTGTACACAGCAGAGGCACTGGGGCATTTATGTGCCTGTGTGAAGTAACTTTTTAATGATTGTTTGTTTTGAGTGTAAGCCGGCGAGCTGCTTCGACAGTTGTGAGTATTGTTTTGTTTCTAATCTATCTGTTGTGTACTTGGGTGACCTGTTTACCTGTACACAGCAGATGCACTGGGGCATTTATGTGCCTGTGTGAAGTAACTTTATAATGATTGTTTGTTTTGAGTGTAAGCCGGCGAGCTGCTTCGACAGTTGTGAGTATTGTTTTGTTTCTAATCTGTCTGTTGTGTACTTGGGTGACCTGTTTACCTGTACACAGCAGATGCACTGGGGCATTTATGTGCCTGTGTGAAGTAACTTTTTAATGATTGTTTGTTTTGAGTGTAAGCGAGCTGCTTTGAAAGTTGTGAGTGTTGTTTTGTTTCTAATCTATCTGTTGTGTACTTGGGTGACCTGTTCACCTGTACACAGCAGATGCACTGGGGCATTTATGTGCCTGTGTGAAGTAACTTTTTAATGATTGTTTGTTTTGAGTGTAAGCGAGCTGCTTCGAACGTTGTGAGTATTGTTTTGTTTCTAATCTATCTGTTGTGTACTTGGGTGACCTGTTTACCTGTACACAGCAGATGCACTGGGGCATTTATGTGCCTGTGTGAAGTAACTTTTTAATGATTGTTTGTTTTGAGTGTAAGCGAGCTGCTTTGAAAGTTGTGAGTATTGTTTTGTTTCTAATCTATCTGTTGTGTACTTGGGTGACCTGTTTACCTGTACACAGCAGATGCACTGGGGCATTTATGTGCCTGTGTGAAGTAACTTTTTAATGATTGTTTGTTTTGAGTGTAAGCGAGCTGCTTCGAAAGTTGTGAGTATTGTTTTGTTTCTAATCTATCTGTTGTGGACTTGGGTGACCTGTTTACCTGTACACAGCAGATGCACTGGGACATTTATGTGCCTGTGTGAAGTAACTTTTTAATGATTGTTTGTTTTGAGTGTAAGCGAGCTGCTTTGAAAGTTGTGAGTATTGTTTTGTTTCTAATCTATCTGTTGTGTACTTGGGTGACCTGTTTACCTGTACACAGCAGATGCACTGGGGCATTTATGTGCCTGTGTGAAGTAACTTTTTAATGATTGTTTGTTTTGAGTGTAAGCGAGCTGCTTCGACAGTTGTGAGCATTGTTTTCTTTCTAATCTATGTGTTGTGTACTTGGGTGACCTGTTTACCTGTACACAGCAGATGCACTGGGGCATTTATGTGCCTGTGTGAAGTAACTTTTTAATGATTGTTTGTTTTGAGTGTAAGCTAGCTGCTTTGAAAGTTGTGAGTATTGTTTTGTTTCTAATTTATCTGTTGTGTACTTGGGTGACCTGTTTACCTGTACACAGCAGATGCACTGGGGCATTTATGTGCCTGTGTGAAGTAACTTTTTAATGATTGTTTGTTTTGAGTGTAAGCGAGCTGCTTTGAAAGTTGTGAGTATTGTTTTGTTTCTAATTTATCTGTTGTGTACTTGGGTGACCTGTTTACCTGTACACAGCAGATGCACTGGGGCATTTATGTGCCTGTGTGAAGTAACTTTTTAATGATTGTTTGTTTTGAGTGTAAGCGAGCTGCTTTGAAAGTTGTGAGTGTTGTTTTGTTTCTAATCTATCTGTTGTGTACTTGGGTGACCTGTTCACCTGTACACAGCAGATGCACTGGGGCATTTATGTGCCTGTGTGAAGTAACTTTTTAATGATTGTTTGTTTTGAGTGTAAGCGAGCTGCTTCGACAGTTGTGAGCATTGTTTTCTTTCTAATCTATCTGTTGTGTACTTGGGTGACCTGTTTACCTGTACACAGCAGATGCACTGGGGCATTTATGTGCCTGTGTGAAGTAACTTTTTAATGATTGCTTGTTTTGAGTGTAAGCGAGCTGCTTCGAAAGTTGTGAGTATTGTTTTGTTTCTAATTTATCTGTTGTGTACTTGGGTGACCTGTTTACCTGTACACAGCAGATGCACTGGGGCATTTATGTGCCTGTGTGAAGTAACTTTTTAATGATTGTTTGTTTTGAGTGTAAGCGAGCTGCTTTGAAAGTTGTGAGTATTGTTTTGTTTCTAATCTATCTGTTGTGTACTTGGGTGACCTGTTTACCTGTACACAGCAGAGGCACTGGGGCATTTATGTGCCTGTGTGAAGTAACTTTTTAATGATTGTTTGTTTTGAGTGTAAGCGAGCTGTTTCGAAAGTTGTGAGTATTGTTTTGTTTCTAATCTATCTGTTGTGGACTTGGGTGACCTGTTTACCTGTACACAGCAGATGCACTGGGGCATTTATGTGCCTGTGTGAAGTAACTTTTTAATGATTGTTTGTTTTGAGTGTAAGCGAGCTGCTTTGAAAGTTGTGAGTATTGTTTTGTTTCTAATCTATCTGTTGTGTACTTGGGTGACCTGTTTACCTGTACACAGCAGATGCACTGGGGCATTTATGTGCCTGTGTGAAGTAACTTTTTAATGATTGTTTGTTTTGAGTGTAAGCGAGCTGCTTTGAAAGTTGTGAGTATTGTTTTGTTTCTAATTTATCTGTTGTGTACTTGGGTGACCTGTTTACCTGTACACAGCAGAGGCACTGGGGCATTTATGTGCCTGTGTGAGGTAACTTTTTAATGATTGTTTGTTTTGAGTGTAAGCCGGCGAGCTGCTTCGACAGTTGTGAGTATTGTTTTGTTTCTAATCTATCTGTTGTGTACTTGGGTGACCTGTTTACCTGTACACAGCAGATGCACTGGGGCATTTATGTGCCTGTGTGAAGTAACGTTTTAATGATTGTTTGTTTTGAGTGTAAGCGAGCTGCTTGGAAAGTTGTGAGTATTGTTTTGTTTCTAATCTATCTGTTGTGTACTTGGGTGACCTGTTTACCTGTACACAGCAGAGGCACTGGGGCATTTATGTGCCTGTGTGAAGTAACTTTTTAATGATTGTTTGTTTTGAGTGTAAGCCGGCGAGCTGCTTCGACAGTTGTGAGTATTGTTTTGTTTCTAATCTATCTGTTGTGTACTTGGGTGACCTGTTTACCTGTACACAGCAGATGCACTGGGGCATTTATGTGCCTGTGTGAAGTAACTTTTTAATGATTGTTTGTTTTGAGTGTAAGCGAGCTGCTTTGAAAGTTGTGAGTATTGTTTTGTTTCTAATCTATCTGTTGTGTACTTGGGTGACCTGTTTACCTGTACACAGCAGATGCACTGGGGCATTTATGTGCCTGTGTGAGGTAACTTTTTAATGATTGTTTGTTTTGAGTGTAAGCGAGCTGCTTCGAACGTTGTGAGTATTGTTTTGTTTCTAATCTATCTGTTGTGTACTTGGGTGACCTGTTTACCTGTACACAGCAGACGCACTGGGGCATTTATGTGCCTGTGTGAGGTAACTTTTTAATGATTGTTTGTTTTGAGTGTAAGCCAGCTGCTTCGAAGGTTGTGTGTATTGTTTTGTTTCTAATTTATCTGTTGTGTACTTGGGTGACCTGTTTACCTGTACACAGCAGATGCACTGGGGTATTTATGTGCCTGTGTGAACTAACTTTTTAATGATTGTTTGTTCTGAGTGTAAGCGAGCTGCTTCAAAAGTTGTGAGTATTGTTTTGTTTCTAATCTATCTGTTGTGTACTTGGGTGACCTGTTTACCTGTACACAGCAGATGCACTGGGGTATTTATGTGCCTGTGTGAAGTAACTTTTTAATGATTGTTTGTTTTGAGTGTAAGCGAGCAGCTTTGAAAGTTGTGTGTATTGTTTTGTTTCTAATCTATCTGTTGTGTACCTGGGTGACCTGTTTACCTGTACACAGCAGATGCAGTGGGGCATTTATGTGCCTGTGTGAAGTAACTTTCTAATGATTGTTTGTTTTGATTTTAAGCGAGCTGCTTCGAAAGTTTTGAGTATTGTTTTGTTTCTAATCTATCTGTTGTGTACTTGGGTGACCTGTTTACCTGTACACCGCAGATGCACTGGGGCATTTATGTGCCTGTGTGAAGTAACTTTTTAACGATTGTTTGTTTTGAGTGTAAGCGAGCTGCTTCGAAAGTTGTGTGTATTGTTTTGTTTCTAATCTATCTGTTGTGTACTTGGGTGACCTGTTTACCTGTACACAGCAGACGCACTGGGGCATTTATGTGCCTGTGTGAGGTAACTTTTAATGGTTGTTTGTTTCGAATGTAAGCGAGCAGCTGCGAAAGTTGTGAGTATTGTTTTGTTTTTAATCTATCTGTTGTGTACTTGGGTGACCTGTTTACCTGTACGCAGCAGATGCACTGGGGCTTTTTTGTGCCTGTGTGAAGTAACTTTTTAATGATTGTTTGTTTTGAGTGTAAGCAAGCAGCTTCGAAGGTTGTGTGTAGTTTTGTTTCTAATCTATCTGTTGTTTACTTGGGTGACCTGTTTACCTGTACACAGCAGATGCACTGGGGCATTTGTTTGCCATGTGACATTTGGCACTTATATGCCATGACCTTGAGCCAATGTCGTCCCATCTAGTCCTCCCACTCAGTCAACAAGTGCATAACTTTCAAATTTTAATGTTAAATTTGCAGTATTTGATTATTACTAAGTATTAAGAAATCTTTTCATTACCTCTTCACTGAATTAGAAATTTTTTACAGATTTATATACATAAAAAATAAATTAAAAGGAAATTGTGAATCTGGAATATTTTGAAAGTCCATTTTGAATTTCATTTTTTATCTAAGGAAATTTGAATCTTGAATATTTATTAAAGTCCATTTCTAATTACAATTTTTATCTAAGGAAATTATGAATCTTGAATATTTGTTAAAGTCCATTTCAAATTACAATTTTTATCTTATAGAGAAAAAGTAACTGTTGATTGTTAAAATGATATATATTTTACAGAACTCTGATTTTAATGTTACTTGTAGAGAATTTATACCACTTTACAGTGTGTTATGTTCCTTTGTAAAACATTAAGTAGCTTGAAAGGAAACAATAAAAAGTTTATGTTTGTAAGTGGAAAGTTGTTTATGTATTTGTTTTTCTCTCATACGTGGGGGTGATAATTCATTTACATCGAATGTGTAGTTAATATAAAATTGGCAGTAATTGCAAAACAAGAACAAGAAAATGATGCTAGAATAATGTATTCTGTCCCTTTAATTTGTCACTTAAAGGCGATTAAACGGAATTTCCTGTTCATATAATTTCATTTCCTGTCTTTAATTTGAAATTAAAGATACTTAAAGAATGCTTTCCTTAACATTTAGTTAACATTTAAGGTGACATAGCCTCTTAAAGAATTCTATCCTGTCCTTAAAGTTGTCACTTAAAGGGTCTTAAAACACTCTTTACTGGCCCCTTATAATTTCAATTAAATATGCGAAAAGGATACTTTCCTTACCATTTACTTAACATTTAAGGAAACATTTCCTCTTAAAGGATTATATCCTGTCCTTTAAGATGTCACTTAAAGGATCTTAAAAAACTCTATACTGACCCTTTAAGAACACTGCTTAAATGGCATGTAAATGGTTCATTAAGTGTTTTAAGTGAATGTCTTAAAGATGAAGGAAATAAACATTTAATGTGTTTAAGTTACACTTAAAGAAACAGAAAACCATTCTTTACTCTATCTTTAAGAAACCTTTAAGTGACATTAAATCTGCCATTTCGTCCTGTGTAAGACAAGTACCACTACCTATACCGCTACCACAAGGTTAATAGCACTGTGTCTGTCATGTAAGTGTGGAACGTTGACATAGTAGAAGTAACGTTGGTTGTGCGATATGACACGCTTCAGTTTTGTTTAACTTGCGTGACGTCATCATGACGTTCGGCTGCATGACGTCATAACCGGGACCGGAAATTAGAGGCAACAGTCAAGGAAAAACCAGAAGTTTACGGAGACTGTGTTGGCCGAGACAAAACCAGATGACTAAATCAAGTAACGAAAAAAAAAAAAAAAAGAAAAAAAGAAAAAAAAACAGCCCAATTTATAAACCGGGGGTCGCTTTATGGCGACGGCGGTTAAAAATAGGCACCCATTGGGGTGCACGTGTTTGCTGAAAATGGCAAATGGGCATGCAAGAAGGAATATATTTAATCTATGAGTATAGTTGAACCTCCCAGTATAACCACCTTTCATAAGCATAAGTGACCACTTGTTTGTGATGCCAAGTGTGATCTGATTTGGGAAAACGTACACTGACGGATATCCTTTCAATGGCTTGGAAACCCGAAGAGGTATCGACAGGGGTACCAACGACAAAGTTTTCAAAAATTGAAACGTTTTTGACCCAAATATGCAAAGACGTTTACGGTTAATATTTAACTACCGAGGGAAGAGAATAGTCGCTCTTTACAGCCAGCTAGCAATGCGTCACTCCCAGTTGCCAGTTGCCAGTTGCCTTTTTGGCCGAACATTTTTGCCAGCAAGGGTCGCTTTGAAATCATATGGTTTTTACAGCATGTCTTCGCCGCATGTTTACCAGGGAAAAAAATTATTTGGCTTTTAATTCCCTCCAATTAAGAATGAATGCAATTGCTATAAAAATACCTACGGACATTTATTTTAGAGAAAGCTATCATTTTCCGATTCACTTACATCAGCGATCTACCCATCCTCGGAGACCCAGGGGCAGCTAGTAGGGACGACGGGATTTTCATGGGCGAAAGTTTACAAGAAGAGCGGGAGAGCCCCTGGGCCTTCTGATTGGCCAGAAAAATGTTTTTCTGGCCAATCAGAAGGAGAGAATTCAAACGCTTCTGGAACTGGATCGGTAAGAGCAAGTGCCCAGGGGCTCTCCCGCTCTTGTTGTAAACTTTCGCCCATGAAAATCCCGTCGTCCCGACTAGCTGCCCCTGGGTCTCCGAGGATGCGATCTACCTTAAATCCCGAAAAAGTTTATGTAATTGAATAACTTTTTTGTTTAACACGTGCTTGTGTGATTCCTTACTGATAATTTCCTAATTATTCCTAATTTTCATTATTTGTGTAGACAAATTCGTCTTCAAATAGTTTTCAACTCAGCGTGTCGAATGTCGTTTGCGAGAAGCATTCCTAGACTACAAGACCCTTTTCCTCCTAATCTATTACTCTACTTAGAACTTTCTTTTGAACGGAAAATGTCATAGCAATTTTGATAGCGTTTACTGAAAACTGTGCTAAATTCATGAACAAGTACCTACGGTCACACACAAAATGCACCTTCAACATTAAAGGAAGTTGGAATGCACTTCCATCAGAGGCGGGTGCAGAAAATTTTTAGTAGGAGTAGGATCAGGAAATAATTAATGAAAAGAAAAACACCAAAAATCTTGTTTGCAGTCATTTTCACTTGTTTCACTTTAAAAGCCGCTATCAGGTTCACCCTAAAACCTTGATTCCACTTGAAAAGCTTGATTTCCGCACAAATAGAATACTTAGGTTAAATCGATGATTTTCTAGTAAACTTCATCTGCTGGCTTCCGCTGTTTTCTTTCTTTTTATTAGTTTTGAATGAATCTGGTTATTTCAAAATAGTGATAATCATAATCATAATCATGGCAACAACAATAACAACAATTATAGGACCAAAGGAGGGAAGAAGGCGTCTGGGTCCGGTGGACCCTTTCCCTAGTTCCGCCACTGTCCATCCTAGTCATCCGTGGCCAAAGACACTCCGCCTTGATAGTTTTACTAAACTGGACTAGTATACTTTCTTAGACCTGGACCGTTTTTGTATAGGCTTCCATTTGGGTACCAATGTGTGAATGGGACTTTTCAACGTGTTACATGAGCGAAGTCGTTACTGTAGAAGTAGCCAATTAAATAACACACACTGGTTGCCGAATAAGAGTTGCCTAAAACAACAACAAGAGAAGAGCAACCGAGAACAAAGCAAACATTTTGAAAAAGTACGCAGTTTCCTCATATCGTCCAGTGGGTGAAATTCGACCACAACAGAGGATTCATCTTTGGTAGCAATTTTGAAATACCCAGCCAATTATTTACTTTGTACAGCGAGGCCTATGGAAACAAAAGGACCATTCTTATTTAGTGACAAGGAAATACGCGACCGGATATTGTAAAGTGTAGTGGGGGCCATGTTTGTTTCCATCCCAGACGAAGAGTGATCCACTGGCCCTCCAGGTTGGGGGTCAGGGCGGTGGGCTAATAACCTTCTCCCGTAATTCCTGCTTATTACAGAAAGCGAAACTAGTGTTCCCACTGCGCCATTCTGTGGGGAAGCAGAGATACAAGATGTCAACGCCCGGTTGGATCAGCGTGTGAGGCAACTGAAGCTTAAACTGCCGATGAAATTGCTGTCTCGAAAAGCGTGTGTGAAGATCGGGCAGTGGAACGTAAAGACAATGTTCGTGCCCAGCATTCTGGGGGTGAGAGGGAGACCGCGACACACCTGGAGGCGCGAGAGAATGTCAGAGTTGGAGAGACTTCGGTGGCTTGAGGCAAAAGACACTGCACAAAATAGGGTCAGATGGCGATCACAAGTGGAAGACCTATGTTCCACTAGGAGCGAAGAGGATTAATGTAATGTAATGTTTGCACCCTTGGCTGCCGTCAAGAAACGAGCTTTGTTTAAGGCCGCTATGTCCTTTAAAGGAGATTTATTCCGAAGAAGAATAAATTGTTTTATGTGACTATCACGCAATCAGTTAATCTGTAACCAGCATCCGGGCATGCTGCCATCCGGGGGCACAACAGTGCAGTCTTTAGAAAGCATGTGAGAATGGCTAACTACCCTCTGTCAGTTGGAGAGAGACAATGGTGTTAAGATTCTTGCCTACTCAAACAAGTGAAGATCATTTTTCCGCCCTCCCTCCCTCATTTTTGTCTCACTTTCCAGACTCTGGATGGCGGGTGTGCCCTCACCTTTGCTGGGATTGTGCCTTGTATGTTTGGATATTTAAGCGTTCTATGATTGTTTTAAATAAATGGCCACACCAGTGGCCAAATTCATCCCAAAAGGATGGGTGATTTATTTCTATCCCAGCAAACGGAGCTCACCCAAAGCAATACTCCTCGCCATCACTAACATATTTTTAGGGTAAGAGAAAGGAACATAAACACCCTCATTAAATACCACATTGCTTTGTAATATTTACTTTCTGATCCCAGTGAGAGCAACTTGAGAGGTATTTCAGTTTTCTTTTTCCACCGATTACTTTCAGCGTTGTAACACTCGATTATTCTGTCCTCCGGTATCCCTTTATAAATAAAGCCACCACTTTTCATGTGATACAGCTCGCCCTCAACACACATCAAATTTGTGCCATAAAAGAAGAGTATATTAGTCGGCCTCTCCGTGTACTGTCAATCGTTCGTTGTTTCATTGTACACTCTACAGGTGAACATTCTGCCGTACACAGCAGCGCGGTAAGCATCTCTTCTCAGTTCTTGAAGGTCAGCCATTTTGTCCAACGTGTTTGCTTTGAGATCAAACCTGTTAGCATTGCTGAAGGTCTCGTGCTAGTCTTGATAAAATCCACTAAGAAAATAGATAAACTTGTCGCTGGCTACAACACAGATTTCTTCCCTGACACCTAGACTGCGAGTAGTCTCTAATTTTGGCGATTGTGATTGTGGGGCGGGCAAAATACACACGCGCGCGCGCGAAAGCTCGAGCTCGAGCTCGAGGGCGTCGCGTCTCCTCGAAATTTCGCGCGCGCGTGTGTATTTTGCCCGCCCCACAATCACCATCGCCAAAATTAGAGACTACTCGCAGTCTACTGCCACCCAAATCAAATGATATTACATCTTCCCAAGAGTCTTTTTCGGGTTTGTACTTTGTGATAAACGAAAGATGTCTTTTCGAAGCACACTCAGGATAAGATCTATCTTCAGATACTAAGGCGTACATTTCGCTTTCATTTCCAACAAAGACGTTCTTTTACAATTCCCTGGGGCTGTCCGGACGAAAGTAACGTCCAACAGTTAGAGCAAGAATCATAACATGACAGGCTGCAGTGTGTCTGGGTTCTGTCTCGTTGAGATACAAAATACAGTTTACCATTGCTAGAGATCACTTTTCCATTGCCGTTAGATGGCGCTATGCCTTGGAACCTAGTCCACCTGTCCTCGCGAGGATAATAGCATAAAATTTGGTCGTCCTGCGTAAATCCTTCCAAACGGACAACTATAACAGGGGTCTCAAGCGACTTTCTGGGCATAACACTAATATGACCATAATCTTCAGAGTCAATCAACTGCATAGCCTCCTTCACAAGATCCATACAGCCTTCATTGTCATTCACAAGATCATTTGTCATGATCAGTATCACTGTGTAGGAAGTCACGCGATACATAAACAAGTCGAACTTCACGAAACAACTCGGCAAATATTTTTTCGTTCGCTTTCTTTGTGACCATTCCACGTTAGAATGGCCCTGAACACGTCTTCTTCCGCGCTAACATCTATTTCGGTACTTGAAATGAACATTTTAATTATATCTCTCGATAGATTTAAGAAATCTTTCGTTTTCGCCAATACGCTAAATTGTGCAAGGATGTAGGTTTTGGCGCTGGAAATGAGTTCTTTCAGACCGAAAACGTTCTGCAAAACAGTAAGCTGAAATAGCGTTTGAAGCATTTAACGTCTGTACTAAAGTTTTCCCAGCTACAGTTTTCAGATGCGGAAGTATCAAGCAGTCTGCTAACGCGATCAGCTCTTGGGCATTGTCTTCAGCCGATATCTGAACTCTACTAGTGTAAATAAACTCCAGTATATCTCTCAAACCAAGGTCGGTTAGCATTTCCAAACGTACTATTTCTTCCCGAGACTCCTTCGAGTCGCTGTTAAACATCATTTTAAAGGGGCATAGTCACGCTATTTTAGTCCACTTTAAAAATCAAAAATACGTCCTCACATCAATAAATGCCCACACATAATGGTCTAGTTTTGTTACCATAGACTATATTACTTTACTGTAACTATTTTCCGTCGTCTGTTGCTACGGATGGCACGGATGGAAATAGATTGCAACTTGAAAAAATTAGGCTAAACTTTTCAAAATCTTAAAGCGTGTTGACATTAAATCGATAATGAATGGTCGTGGTTTGTTTTCTCTTAATGAAATTAAGTTAATATGTTCTTTTAAATGTTCAACACAATGTTGGGCATGGATAAAGTTAGCTACCGATAATTTTAGCACAGTTTTGACCAAAAATCTGCGAAATCCTCGTGACTATGCCCCTTTAAAGAAAGGACTTGTCTCTGAAAGAACACATCTGTGAGCTTTGAGTTCTTTTCCATCTTCGACCACCAAGGTAACGTCGAAAGGATCATCAAGCGTTTCTTGCGGAACAAAGACTTGCTTTGTGCTCGGATTAATGATGAAGGCTCCATCGTGACAAATTCTGGTTTTCAACCAATTGTGACTGCCGACTGTGAAAAATATGTTGTAAACGAACCAATATCACTGACAACGCAACTCGACTGAATGCAAACAAATTTCACCGCAAATTACACAGTAATTTTCACAGAGTTCCTACTTAAACTCCAAAAATGGAGTAAAAATTTTAGGTTCAAAATGATCCCTTTTTTGGGCTTACATTTACGCCTAAATTTAACTTCAATACTGAGGTTATAACATGTCCAATGGGGGAGTTAATTTAACTCTCAAAAACAGTTATTTGAACTTCTGTGGGAGTTAAAGAACTCTAAACATTAAACATTTCAAAAACAAGAAACAGCGTTTGAGTTTGGAAAACATGTTTCGGATACTTCAGTATTCATCGTCAGTTCACGGACACGGTATTTTACTAATTAGAACTATATATAAAAGTTATCAACTTTATATGTAGTTACAAATTTTACAAAATTGTAACTATACATAGAGTTATATCAACGTTATATATAGTAACAAATTTGTAAACATCTTTGAACTGACGATGCATACTGAAGTATCCGAAACATGTTTCCAAACTCAAACGTTGTGTCGTATTTTTGAAATGTTTAATTTCTATCTTATCGCTACGAAAATTCAGTGACTCTAAAATGGAGGTGACATTATTTTAAGTTCAAAATAATCCCTTCTTTCACGCAGTTAAGAAAGACGACAACACGCTTTAGTTTTGAAGACATGTTTCGGATGGTACAACATCCATCATCAGTTCTACAGAACATAGCAAGGTTGTAACTATATATATAAGAACAAAAGAGTGTTGATTACAAAGTAAATGAAGACTTATTGCAGAAGAAGCGAAAAAAAAAAACAAATTAACGGTGATAATGAGCGAAACCTTACAACAAAAGCAATAAGTTTAAATGCTTGAGTTGCTTGTTCAGCGATGGCCGCTCCCATTCAATGTGTAAGGCTTCTTTTATCTTGAGTTGAAGAACTGTAAGGGCCGAGTTTAAGATGGAAAAGCAAGCCTCCCGAACAGAGATTCCTGCAGGACTCAGAATCCTTCAAATGCGGTTTGTAAATATGGGAGTTACGATCTGAAAATAAATGCTCCCACATTCTGTTTATTTAACAACGAGCACGATGCTTTATTATTTTTTGACTACATTAACTCGCAACATAGAAACCTCACGTTTACTATGGAGAAGGAAGAGAACCATCAACCATTTTTAGCGGAGCTCGCGGAGCACCATGGGTAAGCAAATTTGGTAACCCGTTGATCTGAAAAATTTTGGTTCTGACGTCAGCGTACGTCCATCCGTCCATCCGTCCGTACAGACTCTGGGGGAGGGTGAGGAGAGTCCCAAGACAACCCGACAGGGGGAGGCGGAATACCCTCTCATTTCTTGTAGCTGAAGTAAACAATACTGCTGGTTCCTCGTACGCTCGATTTTCAATACGATATTAAATTGTAAAACATTCTTGGAATGAAGACTTGTAACAGTTCATTATGAAAAGGAAAAGGATTGGTTCAATCTCGATGGCGCATATAGAAGATATTGGAGAGCTTGAAAGCAAGAAATCCTTGTTCGAGGACATACTTGTTTTTTTTCCAAAGCTAATGAGATTATCACCGTCAATTTTTTTTTTCACGTCTTCTGCAATGAGTCTTCATTTACTTTGTAATCAACACTCTTTTGTTATAATTTTCTTACATATATAGTTACAATCGTGCTATGTTCTGTAGAACTGATTATGGATGTTGTAACACCCGAAACATGTCTTCAAAACTAAAACGTGTTGTCGTCTTTCTTAACTGCGTGATTTCGTCGCCGCCAGTAAGAAACTTCGGTAATCCCTTCTTTGGATTCGTTTTAACTCCAAAATTTACCTCCAATTCTGGGGGTGTAATTTGGAAGTCCAACGTTTGCAGTCACTTTAACTCTGTTTCATCAAAGACTAGGATTATTTCAGCTCCACAATCGGAGTTTTCGTTACTCTGATATGAGTCAAATTGACTCCAGCATAGCCACTGTATAAAGTTTTAAAGATGAAAAGCAATCGATCTGGTTGTCGAAACTACAATCAATGTCACAACAAGTAGTACTTCTCAGGACTACACTCGGCCAGACGATCATACTTCACCGACTCATAAAAGATGTATAGCTGAAGTACAACGATGTTTAAACACCACAGCTGCAATTTGTCTTCAATATCACTAGCTTAATCTGCATGCATGAATGGAGCATATAGAACTTGATAAGTAAGGCTGCAACAAACAGCACACCATAACGACGTTTGCTGTTTTTCTGGAGGACAGTTTGCCAGTTTTCCTAGTGAACGTTTGTTGTAAGCCAAAACCAACACGCACATGTGGTGCCAAGCACAGGAATCAGTCCTCGCGATAGCAAAGACAAATTGGTTAGTATTTATTGTAATTAGTCGGAGTTCGTTATATGAAATTTTGAACCAATCGCAAAGCTCAGCAAATGCAAAACTCACCCCACCAACCACGTGATCCATCTGAAACCATTTTCCTTGAATGAGCTACAAAAAACATCGTTCTAATGTCTAATATTTCTTATTACTTTATTATTACAAGTCAGTCAATCAATTAGATCACATTCTATCACCATAAAAATAACCCAAAAAGAGGGGTTGGCAGTAAGGTGCCATCGAGGTATTCTAACGTCATGCATATTAGGCGTGTAGGTACAAAAGCGCTGTACGGACATATATAGCACCATTTCAAGGAAATTAACTTGCAGGTTTATTTCTACATATCTTTCTTGTAACTATCCAAGGAAAAAAACATTGCCTGGGGAAAGAATCTGGTTAAAAACATTTTGCCACAGTCAAGTCCTTTCACAGTCAAACGATGTATTGTCTCTACAAAGTTCGTTAACACCACAGAATTCTTTACATGTTTCCGTCCAGCTAGTCTAACACGGAGTTACCTTTCCCACAATTGTACGAAAACAAGTTCTAAGCATCACAAAAGAGATGTCGTGTATGTATTGCCGCATTACAAACTCAACTTATTCCCAAGGCACCAAACGTCGTTTTTCTCGAGGGCAGTTTGCCAGTTCTACCAGTAATGTTGTCGTAAGCCAAAACCAACACGCACATGTGGTACCAAGCGCAGGAATCAGACCTCGCGTTAGCAAAGACAAATGGGTTCAGCATTTGCTGTGATTAGTCGGAGTTCGTTATACAAAATTTCAAACCAATCGCAAAGCTCAGCCAACGCGAAACTCACTACACCAACCACCAACCACCAACCATCTTAAACCCTTTTAGTTGAATGAGCTACAATAAATCGATAAAATAGAACCTCGCTCTTATGTCTATCTCGATAAAATCTTCTCCAGACCCTCAACAGTGTTCACTGGTAGCGAACATGTGTAGTTTTCACAAACGTAAGCCGTGGCCTTGCCATCTTTCCGTTCCAGTGTTTTGAAGACGGAGAGCTTTGACGCTAGGAAGCTGTCTTGTTTGCCATCACATAACATAAGGACTTTGTTCGGCATGTAATGCGAATGAACACACTTCAGAAGTTCCTTCGTGTCTTCGGATTCCCGATCGCCAGCAATTATTACCTGAAAAGGGCAATCTCTCTGTTAGGCTTCTTCAACGGGAAAACGTTTTCATTTGAATCCATTTGAAAACGGGGATTTCTGTGGGGTAAAGCCTCCAGTGTAATACGTAAACGAGTGAAAATGCTTTGATGGCAACAAATTTATGAGGCGATGTTCAAATTGCATGGTAAACTAAACATGGCAGTTGGGGGTCTCTCACACTCGTTAGCATATGAAAATCTTCAAACAGTAAATCCAAAGAGATTTGAATCGGATAGGCATTGAGGCTGGTTTAAGGGTCTATTATTCAAGAAACGTATCTTTTGAAGAAATCCTTTAGGGTGCCATGGTAAAAATATAAAGCACTTTGCAGAAACTGAGACGCCACGGAACAAAACGAAGAACATCTTTGAGGAAACAGGCAACACGGAGGACAACTTTGCTCACACTGGGAATTCATCTAATTATTGGACAAAAACTGACGTTTTCATAAAGAATAAGTAAACGTGACAAATCACAGCGTGTGCGATTTTGCCATGCATTCTGACTCCTTTTCAACCGAAAACATCCTTTTTGTCATAACTCATTCATTGTGTTTGAAAAGAAAACGCAATGGTATTGCAAAAAGCGAACACACTAGGGCAAAAGAGATCTAATTTAAGGATCTGCAAAACAACAACGAAAACAACAACCGACAAACAAATGATACTGACTTGAATGACTTTACCTGTTTTCTAGGCTGAAGATACATCATGTAGTTGGACACTAATTCAGGCAATGCAAGAGGAAGTTTGGAAAGCAAGGTAACAGATGCCTTGATGATCTCCTCAGCTCGTTCTAGATATTTTTTATCATCAGTAAAGCTAGACAGCCGGACCAAGTTACCCACGGACGATGAATTGGCGCTTGGTTCAGCACCATCTTGTGCTGCAAATGTAAAAACAAAGTTCACAGGCCAATGTCTTTTCTCAAGGGTAACATGTTAGGAGAAGTGAATGGTTGACAACTTTAGCACCATGCTCAAAAAACATAAACAGCAACAACAAATGTGTGTTTTCGTCCGATTAAAGCTCGTGCAATTTTATAAATGTCAATAACAACGAGAGCCCATTATAGCTATCTTTTGTTTTCTTCGGAACTGCAACTCGTAAAAACGAGTCTTTTACAAGCAACGGTGATAAAATTTTCTCACCTTCTTTCATTTTGACCAGAATGGACGGATCACCAGGTGTAACCATGAAGTAGCCGGCCCCTTCACTGTCCCAGAGCAGTTCATCCAGCTTGGTTTGTAGGGTTACGGCCCACTCCAACCATTGTTCGTCCAATGATGCTTCATACAGGTCCAGCAATCCACGAATCATGAACACATAGTCGTCTGCAAACCCGAATATAGGTGTGTCGCTAAAAAGAGAAAAAGGCCAGAGATAGACGTCTTTCTTATACAGTTGGAGATTTGTTTATCGTCAGGTCGCACTTTTTGACTCGTAAATGCAAAGAACTAGTTTAAGTAGTCGAGTCAGGAGCGGTAGACAAAACTCCACTCGCCTTTGCTCCCTCGCTTGGATGAAAGGTTATTGAATTATCGAGTAGAAAAACTAATAAGCACTTAACAAGGTTTTGGGAAATGTACAAACCCAGGAGTTTTTTCAAGTTACGGCCGTCCTGAGGCCAGTATTCAATGCACCTTTTTAAAGTTTTAAATTGGTTAAAAAAAACCTTTTGTAACACTAACGACGAAAAGGAATAGTGAGCTTTTGCATATTTTCCATGGCTTGACACCCGTTGAAGTTGGCATAGGTTTTCATGATTTTCCCTTCCTTAGCAACGGTTGTAAGCTTTCGCTGTCTTGGCTCCCGTTATTTGTTTTCCGCGTTTGTCATGCACCGGCTATATTGTTCCCGCGCTGGGCAACCAATACAAGTTCTCCCGTCTGTCACAGGATGTATGATAGTGCTTAGTTTCAATAAACAAGTCATAAGGCAGATGTGATGACCCTTCTTAACTTTATTTTTCGTATGAACTTGAAGTTTGAGCGGCGGTAACGTGCACGTGAAAACGAGGGGCGAGGTCATAAAACAGATAATTTATACAGCAGTCAATTCAAGCACTGTTGATTCCCTCCGGGCATTAGTGGGGCATTTGATCACGATGAAATCCCATGAGTGGAGCATTCGAAATTTTATCGCAATTTAAGACGTAAAAATCAATACCGGATATGTAGATGCTTAAACCAGCCTACCTATACATAAAACTAATTTTTCCGTTAAAAGCACCGTGGTTGACTGTTTGATATTTTTAAGAAATGAAGTATAAATATTGTACCTTAAGGCGAATTTTGCGATTTTGGAAGTGGTGCATTTCGCGTGTATTTTAAAATTGAAATTTAGCTAAATTTCGCTAAGGCAAAAACAACAGATTTCAGCGCTTAAAAAAAAAAAAGCATTCCTGAAACAAAACAAAGATAAATGAGAAATTCCTGAACGATATTCTCTTTAAATGAGAATGAATATATGAAATAATCACATCGTTGTTTAGCACAAAAATTTCGATGCCACACCCGAAGGAAGAAAGATGCTAAACAGCACCATAGACTGAAATCACTGCGGGAGTTCTTTGTAGCGATTTTCCAAGTAATCATGAAAATTGAGAAAATTTGTTCCGCCAATTAAGTAGCTGCTTTGCGGTATTCGTTGGAAGATTTTTTTTTACTTCCTTCAGAATTTCGTACTTCTTGAGATCGGCAACCGTTGGCCGATGCACCAGTACGGACGAGTTGGCAAGTTACGACAGTAATTTTTTTACAGAATAAATAGATTGAACCAACAACAGATTGTCTTCTTAAAAGTTTCTTTTTCCTCCTTTTTCTCTTAAGAACAAAACAAAGAATTGATTGTTTGTTTTTGTTGATCCATTAGCTGGTAATATCAGACGTTTTTTGCTTGGCTATCGACAGTAATTATGGACAGTAATTATGGTTGAACTAACTTTTGTCATCTAATGACTTGCCTCTGAAAGAAAACGTCTTTGAACTTTGAGCTCTTTCCCACCAAAGAACAAGTAACGTGGAAAGGATGAACGAGTATTTCTTGTGAAATAAATATTTGATCCCTCCTAGCAATGTCACCCGCGGATTGTGATGAAGCTTTCATGGAAACAATGGATATATGGTTTTCAAAGGTCTGTGTTGGCTGCCGGCTGCAGTTCATATGGGTTGTGAACAATCCAAGATCACCCAAAATCAGCAACAATGACCAAGCAATATGAATGCAGATAATTTTAACGGCAAATAAGATTTGTTTATACCCGTAAATAAATGACTATCAGAACTCCAAGTTGCAAAACATCAAAGCAGCTACACTTGGACGCTTTGCAAAAACAATCATAGACTCAGAAAACGAAAAACGACTCTCATAAGTCAAGCCAAAAAAAGTCCAATCGATACAGCCTCGATGGATTTCTAAATTCTCCTCAATGAAATTAAACGCAATGTATGGAAATCAATGAGGAGTACTGTCATTTTCACCTTAGGATCAAAAAAACATAATTACTGTCGATAGCCAAGCAAGAAACATCTGATATTACCAGCTAATGGATCAACAACCTATGGATCAACAACTTTAATAACCAGTGTTTGGGCAACAATGGGAAAAAGTGAAATTTTGAACCTGCGGTCAGAAAATGCATTATTACTCCAGATAGTCAAACAAAAACAGATCAGTGTCGGCTCTATGGATCTCTTAATTATGCCAAACAACTTTGAAAGCACTGTCTAAGAACTAAACTGCAGCCCACGAAATACACGCTTGAGAATGGATACAGGTTGTTTACAAGTAACACATCCAGGATGCAACATTTCAGTGATCATAGCTGAGATGTGATGTCTCGTGTTTACTTTATTTTTCGCATGACGTCAAATTTGAGCAGCGGAGCTAACAAGTGAAAAGGAGCGGTGAACCCACGAATCAGTAAATACGGCTACAGTCCGCTTCTTTAAATGAACATTTGTCTTCAAAAATTGGATTATAATTATATTGCTAATCGGCGAAAACGGGATTTCATCTATTTTGACGACAAATTTTCTACACTGGCGAGTTAACCGTTGTGAAAAAGTAAATTCGCGTGCGCTTTGTTTTCCTTATCTTGGGAGCTTCACGAATGATAAACAGACACAAAAGTTAACTTTTCAGTTCAATTCCGGCTATCTAGACAGTTAATTGAACCAGCCCCTTTAACTAGGTTTCTATACATTTTCCGAGAAACTACTCCCTCCCCCACCCCCGGCCAAAAAGGCGACGTGGATCATAATTTAACGATTTTAATTCTACACATTTGATAAAGTAATTTTTAATAGATTCAATGAACTGAAGTGTTCCCGTGCAGTGAAACCATTCTTCCTTTTTTCTCGTGAAAAACAAAACCAAAACTTTATTTTAATCTTAGTGGGTCTAACTTTTGTCAGTTAACCCTTGAAGCCCCAACTTCATTTAAAAAATTCTCCTTACTGGTCTTCGTACACTTTGTTGAGCACTCATTGGGAGAACTCGTCAAAACGTCAAGACAATTCATCTTTGGTGATCATTTCCCTAATTATCATGACCTGTATATGTTTTCGTGCACAGATATGATGAGGTGAAATTTGATACTAAACACTACTGGGGCTTAAAGGGTTAATAAATGATGAACAGATTGTTTGTGAATTGTCAGGTTCACATGATTGACTGCGAAAGTTCTGCGAAAGTCGCTGAGGGACGTTTGAATTGTAAAAAACGCGGACCTCCACCAGGCGCGAAGCGTCGAATCCTTTACTCTCCATCGTTAACACTCGCTCCTCGTTCTAAAACTGCAAGAGCTTTTACAACGGGACAACGCATTCCCCCGGGGGGGGACTCCCATATGAAATGGACGGGGATGCTCGTCGGAAAATTAGGATTAAAACCCTAAAGGAGACCAATCTGGGCGTGACTCGGGCTTTATTTTACCCCTAAAGGAGCATGCTAAAACAGATAACCAAATAAGAGCTACGGTGATTTAAATTGCGCTTAAGATGTTTACATCGAATGCTGTATTCTATTATTAGACTTTAGAAGTACTGTCATAAATCTTGAATTTTCGTTCATAGTCTACCCTAGGCGATACCTGTATGAGTAAAAATATTGGCTTTCTGTCCTGAACACCCTAAGTAGACCAAAATCTGCAATTTGCACCCGTAAGCGGGACAACGAGCATCCCAGTCACTTTCATATGGGAGTCCCCCCCCGGACAACGCACACAACTATACACTGTCTTGCAGTCTATTCACATTATTGAACATTTTCGTTTGTGCCCTTTACCACCATCAAGAAAGGAGCCTTGTTCAAGGCGGCCATGTCCTTTGAACACCCTCATTGAACACCACATTGCCTTAAAGTATCTACTTTCCGATTCCATCGAAAGCAACCTGAGAGGTATTTCAGTTTTCTTTTTCCACCGATTACTGTCAGCGTCGTAACACTCGATTACTCTGTCCTCCGGTAACCCTTTGTAAATAAAGCCACCGCTTTTCATGTGATACAGCTTGTCGCCGACAGACATCAAATTTGTGTCAAAAAAAGAGAGTATATCAGTCGACCTCTCCGTGTACTGCCATTCGTTCGTTGTTTCATTGTAAACTTCACAAGTGGATAGTGCTAAATGATTCCCAAATTTTCCACCAGCGATAAAAATTTTGCCGTACGCAGAAGCGCCGCAAGCATCCCTTCTCGGCTCTTGAAGGTCAGCGATTTTATCCCACGTGTTTGTCCTGACGTCATACCTGTCAGCATTGTTTAATGTCCTGTGCCAGTTTCGTTCATAACCACCCAGAAAATAAATAAAATTGTCTTTGGCTACAACACAAATTTCTTCTCTGCAACCCAAATCAAACGATATTACATCTTCCCATGAGTTTGTTTCAGGTTTGTACTTCGTGATAAAGGAAAGATGTCTTTTCCCACAAGGTGAATTCATTCCACGAGACCGCAACGAAACACACTCAGGACAAGACCTATCTTCAGACAGTAACGCGTAGATATCGCTTTCATTTCCAACAAATACGCTTTTTACTCTTCTTTGCTGTACAAACGAAATTGACGTCCAACAGTTAGAGAACGAATCATAACATGATACGCTGCAGTGTGTTTGGGCGCTATCTCTTTGAGAGATGAAATACGATTTACCATTGCTAGAGATCACTTTTCCATTGCCGTTAGATGGCGATATGCCTTGGAACCTAGACCACCTATCCTCGCGAGGATAATAGCATAAAATTTGGTCGTCCGGCGTAAAACCTTCCAAACGGACAACTATAACGGGGATCTCAAGCGATTTCCTGGGCTGAACAATTATTGGCTGATAGTTTCTAGAGTCATTTGACTCTATAACCTCCTTCACAAGATCCATGCAGTCTTCGTTCTCATTCACAAGACCATTTGTCACGATATCCCTGTGTAGGAAGTCACGCGACACAAAAACAAGTCGAACTTCACGAAACAACTCGGCAAAATATTTTTTTCGTTCGCTTTCTTTGTGACCAATCCATCTTAGAATGGCCCTGAACACGTCTTCTTCCGCACTAACGTCTATTTCGGTACTTGAAATAAACATTTTAATTATATCTCTCGATAGATTTAAAAAATCTTTCGTTTTCGCCAATACGCTAAAATTTGCAAGGATGTAGGTTTTAGCGCTGGAAATGATTTCTATGCATCGAAACCGTTCTGCAAAACAGCAAGCTGAAATAGCGTTTGAAGCATTTAACGTTTCTACTAAAGCTTGCCCCGCGAGAGTTTTCAGATGCGGAAGCATCAAGTAGTCCGCTATCGCGATCAGCTCTTGAACATTGTCTTCAGCCGATATCTGAACTCTACCAGTGTAAATAAACTCCAGTATGTCTCTCAAACCAAGCTCTGTTAGCATTTCCAAACGAACTACCCCTTGGTTGGACTCCTTCATGTCGCAGTTGAACATCGCTTTAAAGAAAGGACTTGCCTCTGAAAGAACACGTCTGTGAGCTTTGAATTCTTTTCCATCTTCGACCACCAAAGTAACGTCGAAAGGATTATCAAGCGTTTCTTGTGGAACGTAGACTTGCTTCGTGTTTGAAATACCACCAGTGGTTAATGATGAAGGTTCCATCGAGAAAAATTCTGGTTTTTAAACTGTGTAACTGCCGGCTGTGAAAAACGTGTTCTGAGCGATCCAATATCAGCCGCAATTAGCGACGATGACAAGGCAATTTGAATGGAAATAAATTTCACCGCAAATTAGCTCTGTTCATGCCGGTGAACAAAAACAATCAGAAATTTAAGTTAAACAACGCACACGAAGCTGCTGGCTACGTCAGTAGAGGCAAAATGGCTTTCAGTAGTCAAGCAGAAACCAATCGATGTCGCCTTGATTTAAAGCAATGTATGGAGATCAACAGGAAGAAATGAGATTTTGAACTTTTGGTTTAAAAAGCATTATCACTATCGATATTCAAGTACAAACCACCAACATCTTCTCACTAACGTAACAAGCAATGTGTGCACAACAAAACAGAGCAGTGACATTTTGAACTTATGGCTAGAAAACGAATAATTGCTCTGGGCAGTCAAGCAAAAACCAGTAGCCGAGATGATGGATTTCTGAATTCTTAAAACTTGTATTTCAGATGATGTATTAAAGTTTACAACGAGAAGTGATATATTAAACTTCAGGCCATGTAATGGGGCAACATTTCCCATGCCACACTGTTACAACATGTACGTTACAAGTTTCAGGTTTGTTTCGCCACGTGCAACACGCTATTCATGTCGCAGAAAGTAGTAGTGGCTTCTACTTTTTGCAACATGCATATTTGTTCTGCGCAGATGTGGTAATTTCAACTTTCAAGGCAACGTTGTTGCGCAAAACGATGTACGAAAATGCCACTCGTCAGTATTACTTGGCCGTCAAAAGGTTACTTTAATACTTACATCTGCATGACCTCTCCACTGTCCCCTCGGTAACAACTGCGCAAGAGTTTCCCGGACTTCTCGTCGAACAAGTGTTTCCTCACAAACTCGGCCGCTTTAATCGCTCGTTTTACATAAACATCCTCGCCGAGAACCTGGGCCCCGCGGGCAAGTCCAGAGATCATAAGACCTGAAAAGAAATAGTCAAGAATACATGGGCGCGCGAAGATATGGAATTTCTCTTCGAGTGTTCAACGCGATATCGAATTGAACACGAGAAGAGAAATTCCATATCTCCAAGCAACCATGTATTATTGTGTTTATTATATAAACACAAAAGCCCACAATATTACTGAAACAACTTTTATTTAAAGGCAACAGCAGTAAGCGTAAAGGCAGAAGATAAAAGTAATTCCGGTTCACCTGATTCAAACAAACAATTTCCAAATACATTCATTAACCGCACAATAGAAAACTTTTCACTATTATTTTATTTTCACTGCTTTATTTGTCCGTATTCATTGGTAGACAAGTCACCGTACCTTCTTGCTCCAGATTAAACTTGCGACGTAAATGACTGGAATAGCACTTATCGATTAACCCGAATATGATCATCCTCAAATTCTGCAAAGCCTAAACACAAAGCTACACACAAACTGATCCACAGTCTCGTCTCTAAATTGAGAAATTCGCTTAAACAAGTGCCTCTCGAACAATTCAACTGTCGAACATTGTCCTTCGACAATAGACTCGCTGCAGCGTAGGTTTCTCAGATACTCCACAGAAGCGATAATTCCTCAGAGTGTTGTTGGCTCATATTCATCACCGACTTTTTTCTCACAGACAATAGAAATCTGCTGAGGTAAGCGTCTAATTCTGACGGCGGTATAT
Source organism: Siderastrea radians (assembly GCA_964017195.1). Taxonomy (NCBI): domain Eukaryota; kingdom Metazoa; phylum Cnidaria; class Anthozoa; order Scleractinia; family Rhizangiidae; genus Siderastrea; species Siderastrea radians. The sequence continues at coordinate 30,597,607 of OZ024891.1, read as the reverse complement.
CTTGGAGTTGTCTTGTTTCGTTTTCATTTGGCAAAAACGACTTCATCAATACTACGTCGCTGTGCATCTTTCTTTGAGTGTTTTTGTTGGCTTCAGCTTCGACAAATCTTTCAGCATCGTCGTCGGTGAGGGACACGAATCTTTCACTTGCCGAATTTTTGGCTGTTTTTATCTGGTGTATTGCTCGAGGCCATCGTAAACTGTTAGTAGTTATTTCTTTTTTCTGAACGAGTCAAAAAAGATCGAGAACTACGAAATCGATGGGCAAACCGTTGTCAAAAGTGGCGCGAAAGAAGACGCGTAACGTCGCGAAAGCTATTTGGCCGTATTTTCACATGTAAAATTACCGTAATTTTACATGTGCCAATTACGATTTTTCTCAGTGATGAAAATCTCTATAAAACACTTCAGTTTATATAATAAGAAAGCTTAGTTGTTTACAGCTATCACTGTCGCACAAGAGAGTTATAAATTCCACAGACCGTGATTTCGGGCTTCTTCTGTAGTAGAGAGAACTATAGCAATACCAGTATTCGGTTTTAATCCAGGTTTCCTACGACAGAGCTAAACTGATCCAAATCAATTTTGGATTATGGAACTGTTATTTTTTGAAGAGGGATGAAAACAAGAGAACCTGAATAAAAACCCCTTGCGTCACAGCGAGAACCAAGCCCAAATATTTAACCCCAGCTAAACGATCACACATTTTCGTCTGACATGATGTTTGTCACACAAAAAGTTCGGTGGCCAAACGAGCAAACAATGTTTGATCAAACATAGGACAGTGGAAAACCATTTAAATGCAAAGTTGAGAGAGGCGGCTAAACAGTAAGAGAAGTTGGACGAAAATGTTTGATCGTTTAGCCGGGGCTTTATGCCAAAGAACTGGCCAGTTTACTGTGCAGTTTGTGGGGATGGGGCGGGGGAGATCGACAGTATTCCCCACTAATAACGGCAAATGTGAAATTCAAACACTGCTGCCAATATTTACCCAATACGGGGTTCAAGCCATTCCAGTGATATTCATGTAAAAGTGCACCCACCGTTCCAAGCTGTGATCATTTTAGTGTCCAAATGGGGTGAGGGTCTGTTTCTTCGTTCTTCAAACAGGATCTCTCGAGCTCGCGCCAGCTGCTCTTTTACTACCGCTTCATCCACGTCCGACAATCGCGCTGTCTCCTGCAAGCTGCCTCGCACAATGAGCACGTTTTTACCGCGAAGCTCTTTATGAGGATCCTGAGAAATCACAAGGAAAAAGTAAAATGGTTACTGGTACTTATTAATTTGTGAAAATACAAAATACTCTCATTCAAGTCGTTAAATAAAAAATAAAGAAAAGAACAGAAAAGAAAAAGAAAAGAAAAAATTCATGTCCCCGCTGGGTATCGAACCCGGCTCGCCGGCAGCGCAGGCCGGCGTGACTCCACTAGGCCACAAACGGTGACGCAAGCTGAAGAATTTAATTTTACCACTTATTTCTTTTTCCGTGACAAGATGCCTATCGATACGGAACATGCTGATGTTTTTCCTGGGAAAATGTGTTCAGACCGCCGCAAAAGCCATGGTTGTGGACAGAAAAAACCAGAAGGCACTAACTCTGCTATATTTGGCGTCAGGACCGCTGCAAAATGCTGCGAACTCAAGCGTTGTACCGACCGAGTTCGCAGCAGAACCGACAACAAAGAGGAAGTCCTCGATAGGAAATTTCGTAACTTGAACTTTTCGCCTTCCAACAAAAAAACAACTGGGTGTTCTTTCGAACTTTTCCTTTTCATTTATAGATATTTGATATTTTTCTCAAGTTCTAAACTTCACTTCTGTCAAACTGAATCGTTTTGCTAAACAAGCTAAGCTTTTTAAAAAACCTCTTTTTCAAAAGCGACGGTGGTCATGCGATTTCCCGGCAAGAATAATGCCGGTTGCCCAAAAGCACTGCGCGATTTCCCACCAAGAGAAAAAGGCATTCTCCACCCCCACCCCGGGTTGTCTTGGCACGCGGGCGCGGGCTCCGCTATTAAGGGATTACTGACTGACAACCAAAAAGCAACTTCAAATTCCAATGAAAGAAAAAAATACTTGACTGTTTGGTAAACCTGGTCCACCATAGTGACATTATTAGAATATAGTATGTAGTTAATTAGGTTCTGGTTTTAATCGCGTCATATATCTTTTCTTTTTTCCTTTTTATGTAAAATTAGGGAGGGCCATATTGTAAACTACTGGGCAACCAGTAAATTATGTTACCCTCATTAAATAAAGTAGTATTATTATTATTACTACTTATTATTATTATTATTACTACTTATTATTATTATTATTACTACTTATTTTAACCTATTGATTGATTGTAATGCAGATTATCATTACTATCAACAATAAGAAGAAGAATTAAGAATTAAGAAAAGAATTTTAGTTCATAAAAATTTTTTAAACTAATAATTGATTGTAATTTCTTAGCATCTTATTCTTATCTGTCCATTGTATTTTCACTATGACTATCAATAAAGGTATTATTATAAATTTTTTAAATTATTATTATTATTATTATTATTATTATTATTATTATTAAAGAAAGACGTTTATTGTTCAGCCCCACCAGCAACTTGTATAACAAACACTGACCGAGGGAAATAAAGGCAATTTTTTCCTTTCTTGCCTTTTTTCCTTTTTTCTTTCATTCTTTTTTCTTAAAAAAAACGTCATGTTGGGCTTTATGAACCTTAACATTCCATTTCACTTTGAGTCAAGGCAAGGCAAATATATTAAAGAACTTACGTATTAGTATTACATTAAGACGTAAGATTAACACTACTGACTTAGCAAGACTTTAAGCTGCACTGTAAGTCATGATAAGGATGTATCTTTAGGGACACCTACCTTTTAGTAACGATTAGGCAAAGCTATTTGCTATACAAGTGTTAAGTTATGTTTAATAATTTGGGATTTAGTGCTGTAGACAAACATATCCTGCCTAACTGGTTTAACTAATATTGCAGAACTGGTTTTACCTGATGAGGTTTAACATTTCCCTCAGTCTCCACCCCATAGTGCTTTATAAACAGGTATGATGCAGGTATGCTCTCGCCGGATTTGTTTGTGGCACGCTCATCCTGTAGTAGTTCTCGTATCTCTTTCTCCTCCCACACACAGAAGGCTCCTTCTTTTTTGTGAGTGTCTGATTTGCTCGGCAAAGAATCGGCATCTTCAGCGGAATAGAAACCGCCAAGCTGTAAAAAAATAAGGGAAAATGTTGAAAAGATTCTATGACACGTATTTAATTTAGAGTCCTTGGCCCAGTTGTTCAAAGCACGATTAAGGTAACCGAGGATTAGCGTGAACTTTAATATCAGTTTGACTGCTAATAAGCAAAACACTAGTCTATCGAGAATAACACACGAACCCGCGGAAAAGTAGGCTGCCGAGTAGAATCTCGACCTGTGTAAGGTGACCTCACGCGCGTCACATCTCTACTTGAGAGCCGACATTCACGCGCGTTCGCATGGTAGTATATTGCCCGATTATCCCTGAGCAGTGGGGAGGATTTGACGGAGTCTAAGGTACCTTGTACACTATATTCATTTTGTCAATCACCACGGGACTGCACAGAAAAAAGCCCGAGTCCGCAAATACTTCACACTGAAATTGCCACTTCGTTACTGTACACTACAACGAGACTCTGGAAAACAGCCACTTTTTTTCTCTCAAAAGCGTGCGTGAATGGCAGAAAACGCCAGAACTGCGAATCACACCCGGGGTTGGTACACCCCTACACTAGCTTCATGAAAAGTATATAGGTATAAGCCACCCAAGAGGAATGGTGTGCTACCTGTTTAAAAATGGGTTACAGATGTGCTTAATGTTTAGTCTGAAATTAGGTATGGTTTTAACGAACCATTAAGAGCGTACAAACGCACAAAGGGAGGAGGTAACAAAAATACAGTTGAACCCCTGTTAAGCGGCCACCCTCGGGGAAGTGGATAGCGGCCGTTTAATAGAGGTCAAAAAACAATAGAAGAACCCTCATCGGGACTTTGACAACTGACCGCCTAATAGGAAGTAGCCATTTAATAGGGGTGCGACTGTATTATTGGATACAACAAAGCGCGAATTCACAATTAAGATGCCCAAACGAAAACCAAAAGAGGTCTGAAAGCGTGTGGAAAATCACGAATTTCGGTACGAAATAAGGACAAGATTGTAGACCTGGGCGGGAACCCAGAGAAATCCCCCTCGCCCCAAGAGGAACACGTCAAACTAAATTGTAGGAGTGGTTTGTCTGCTGGCCAACCTCGCACAGAAATGTGTACCGTGTGACAGGTCAACTGCGCAAGCTGGTTACTTTGCTATATCCTTTGCCATCTTTTAACATTTCTCCATTACCTTGTGGCTCAAATCCCTCATCACGTACAACAAGATGTCTCTTGTAGTTTCTGCCAGATTCTCTTTCTTGCTGACCTGTAAACAGAAATACAACAATTTTGTAAAGCAGATATGAAAGTGACTATAAGAAAGTGGCTCGCTTTCAAAAGGAGGCTAAATGCAATTTCCAGGTTGTAAATAAGGACTTGTTGCCAAGGCTTTTCTGCAGCTATTACAGTTTTCGGCACAAGCTTCTTTGATACACAATTATAAGGCATTACCGCTGATACTGAGCTGTTTTTCCCCGGCTTCTTTGTCCATTTCCTTAGCTTAAGCCCTAATGGTGACCAGTATCAAATTTCTCCTTGTAACATCAATTCTTAATCAGTCAGGAAACTAGAGATAGGATCACCCAATATGAATTTTCGTTATTTTTAACAACTTCTTCCCACTACAACAATAGTAAATGTATGGGGACAAGAAAGGAGAATTTCTATTTTGATATTAGGCGTTTAAGGGTTGATACCTGGTATCCATCAGCGTAAAGAACTGCCAGCTGAGCTTGATCATACAACATCTTCTCAAAATGAGGCACATGCCAAAACCGATCTGTAGAGTACCTGTGAAAGCCCTGACGCAGTTGTACACATTAATTGTTAGAGCCAACTTAGACAGTGCAACTCTTGTAGTGCAGGCTGCTTGTGTCATTAGTGACCTTTAGATTGGATTATGAGTAGGAGATTGGGAACGAGTACGACTTTTGAATTTCAAACCAGTGATGTTTTCAGAGCTCTTACTTTTTCATGTTGTTTACTAGTAAAGAAGGAAGCTTCAGGAATGAAATTGGTATGTGAAGTGATAATGTACACGTAAGCCTGCAAACTGGAATTAACAAGTCGTACTCATACACAATCTTGTACTCGTCTTATCTATTCCCCATTGTGTGTTGCAGTGTAAATGAATGGGGAATTGCGGTTGGAAAGCTGACATGCAGAAATTTTTTTACAACACAGAAAATTTGCTCTAGTGTCAGCCACCCCTCCCTCCCAATATTAAGGACCAACGTTCTGTGTATCAAGGGATGGTCAGAGAAATTCAAATCTTTTTAAGGATGGTGCCTGTTAGTACATGTACATAGGTGTTTTTGCCTGGCTTGTGAAGTGGGAAAAGCAGATCCTAGCAACTGCTATTGGACTACCCCTCCCCCCCAAAAAAACTGGGGATAACCACTTTCAGCTAAGACAATTAAGCTTCATGGTTTTTAGAATTAGTGTCGTATCATTATATCTGAAAGATGTGTGGTTACCCCAATTTTGTTTTTGGATTCCAAAACTCCTTGTTTAGATCTGCTTTTCCGGCATAGTCATACATCTTACAGACATACTTCTACATTTAATTAGCAGGCTCCATCTTTAAAAGAACATAATGTACACTGTATTTGCAAGCAATAAGGATATTCCATATTTTGAGCTTGGATTGGAACAGTTTATTAAACCCCAACCTGTCCAACATGGTCATGAATTCCACCTTTCTCCATGAAGTCCAACGTCTTGATCACCATATCAAGTGCTTTCTTTCCGTCTTCAGAACCAGATTTATAAGAAAAGTATCTCAAAAGAAAGTTGAAATTTGCTGCAAAGAAAAAGATGATGAGAGTTATTATTTCAGTACCATTAAAGAGACAAAGGTGACCATGTACATCTACACATTCAATATTGTTATACAACAAAATTAATGTTGTACAGCAATACTGGAACATTTACTGAAAAGCAGGGTTTTTGGTAACATTTTAAATTACCAGATTCATAGGCAAAACAAGCAGATGAGAGCACTGTAGGCGGAAATGAAATTGGACTCTCTGAAATGCCATTTCCTGCGTTCCCTCGACTGGAAGTGGTTAACGTAAGTGAGCAGATTAAGGTTGACTCTATCTTTGATAAACAGATACAAAACCATCCGATTTATTTAGACTTCATTTAGATTTCTTGCAAAAGTACCGGACCCTACATGTCAATCGACCAGACATTACCTCTGGCTTCTGTTCTCAATCGAAACCCCAGAAAAGTGACCAGCTAAAAGGTTAAGGCGGAAGTACAGTCAGATGCAATGTTTTTCCAACATTTTAGCCTTTTGTTTTTGTTAAAATGTCTCTTTAACGTTTCATTCAATCCCCAAAATACAATCATAGGTTTGTAATGCAAGCTCCAATAAATCTGCAAGAATTTTTCATGATTTTTAAAGAAAGGGTGAGGGCAAATAGTGAATTTTAAAAGTTAAGCTGAAGTTAAAATTTAAAGTAAATAATTAATAGATGGACAGCAAAACAGGCAGCAAACAAGCCCAAGTGCTCCCACTTGGAGGTGGCCTATTCCTTATTAATTTTTAAATCTTATCCTATTTCGTAAAATTGGACTGTACTCCCCCCTTAAGGTGATCACTCAAATGGGACAACTTGAATACGCCAATATGCTAGACTGCGAGTAGTCTCTAATTTTGGCGATCGCAATTGTGGGGCGGGCGAAATACACACACACGCGCGCGCGAAATTTCGAGGAGACGCGACGCGAGGGGAGCGCCAAAAATTAGATTTTGCCCGCCCCACAATCGCGATCGCCAAAATTAGAGACTACTCGCAGTCTACCAATATGCCATTACATTGATTAATCTTTATTTCAGTTTTCACTTACATGCCTGCGGGAACTTTGGGGCTCCTCCATAACCACCGTATTCATCATCAAAACTTGTGCTCATGTCGCTAAACAGCTTGTCAATACACTCTGTACTTGGCATGTCGCCACCCTCATTTGGCTTGTGTATTTCACCTGTGTGCTGCTGGATGGCATTCAGAATTATGTTTGCTTGTTGAGTCAGCTTTTCTTTGTTTTCTTCCCACTTAAAAAAAAGAAACATAATAACAACATTTTATTATATTATTAGACTAGTAGATATTACAAGTTTAAGTTTTTGTTGTTCTCTTGCCCTTGAGCTATTACACTCACTCTGCAGTGCATTCACAAAGGTTGCAACTGCAACATTGCCTCACCTAAGGTTATAAATCACATTTCATTATCTTCTTACTAAATTACACTAAAAGGCATGTTCTGAGCAGTGACAGGATGCTCTTTACACTGTTTGCAGCTTGGGTAAACTGGCTGTCCATCCACTTCAATTCTGAGATCTGCAGTTCATTTGCTACGTAATGTAGTTGTAAGATGGTTGAAGAGAATTACGAAAGTGAAATGAAATGACTTTATATCTTTTAGTACCCACCCCTGGGGTTGTAGTTTAAAGTTCATGAAATCTCACACATAACTGAATGTCAAGTCACTGCATGAGTCAAACCTGTTTGGAAATATGGCTGAGAATAGTTCTGAATCCTGGACGCCCACCCTGGTCTTCAGGAGCAAAGTAAGTGGCACCAACAAATGGTTTTAAATCTGGTGTCAACCACACACTCATGGGCCAACCTCCACCCCCCGTCATGGCCTGCAAGAATATTAAACAGAAACAATCTAATTAATACAACACCATTCACAGTGGTAAAAAAT
>OZ024891.1:30536500-30589500 GCA_964017195.1 Siderastrea radians | reverse complement strand
GTAAATTAAAGTACATCCCTGCATTCTTGAAACAAGAAAAGTTACTGCATATGAAAAAATTGCATATTTTGTCAATGATGTAAAAGAAAATGGGAATTACATGTAGCAGTGGCACATTCAAGAAATAGCTCTTAAATGTGCATTGTATCCAGATTGAATTGGAATTTGGAAATGCTGGTATCTGAGGAGAGGGGAAACCCAGAGTACTTGGAGAAAAACCTCTCAGGGCTAATACATGTACTTAACAGGGCAAGAGCCAACAACAAACTCAACCTCTGGGAATCGGAATTTTGAGATCATGATGGCCCAGGCAACATGAACATGTGACATAACAATATTACTAAAAATAAACCGCCTTCAATAATAACAGTAATTTTGTTACAATTTGCCATTAGTGAGTCCCTGGGACTCACATCATGAAAAAAAACATAGTCCCAGACCAAAAGCAATGAGTCTCATCTATCAAGTGCTTGAATTCATATTTTGTTGTTTTGTTCTTTGTCTTGTTTGTTTTTGTTTTTGTTTTTTTCACCTCAGCTATCATCATAAATGGGGGGGCTTTAGCAAGCTTTGCACAGTGTGCGCTTTATTCCATTTATTTGATACAACCTCATTCCCAGGGTCCCCTTGACATCAAAATAGTACATAATCACTTGATCACAAACAAACAGAACACGGCGGCATTTACCCTCAGAAATTACTTCTAGATTATATTTTAGAGCCAACCAATATTTTTCTTTTGAGGTAAGTTGTGTTATAGATACTTAATTACACGAACAGGATATTCCATCGATTTGTCACATGTTCGCATTTGTACATCCCTAAAGACGCATGCCATGAATTATTTTGTGTCTTTTAGGATTTTTATGCATCAGAGACACAGGATGCAGGGGTAACAAAATCACTGTAATAATAATAATACTAATAGTAATAATAATAATAATAATAATAATAATAATAATAATAATAATAACAAACAACAACAACAACGATAACAATAAACAAAAACTGAGAAAAAATAATGTACGAAAAATCCACAATCACATATTCACATGTATGATCAGTGGACTTTGACCAACACTTTTTGCATTTTGAACTTAAGAGTTCACTTTATTAATTATACTAATTACCTGAATGTAGGTCATATAGACTTTGTCCACATCTGGTCTCTCCTCTCGGTCAACTTTCACGGAAACAAATTTTTCATTGAGGATCTGGGCAATCTCTTCACTCTCAAAGGATTCTCTCTCCATCACATGGCACCAGTGGCAGGTCGAGTAGCCCACTGGGTGAAAAATAATATTAAAAATAGCGCAAGTTTTACTCTGCAGGTACTCAGTAGAGGTTACTGGATCATATTTTTCCTACTAGAGGGAGAAAACTTTGTAAAGAACCATTTTATAACTGTAATTTAACTAGCCTGACTGTACAGATAGATAAATAGATAAATAGTTTATTAAAATTACATCGCAGCCACCAGGCTGAATTACGTAATTATTTACAAGTTAATAAAAAATATCTATAAGACTACGATAATATTAATAGACATAATCTAATTTTAAAAGGATAATAATAACAATGTTTCTAACCATAAAATATAAATATTGGAAAAAAAGAACTATATACATAACCATTAAAATATATCACTATAGTACAAAGCTTTAAAAAGGTATAAAATGTGGTAGACATCTACAACGTTGCCTGTGCCGCACAAAACGGTATGAACGATTTGAGATACCTTTTGGTATTGATCTGAGGAAGCTGGTATTTTCTAACTGTTCTAAAATGTTCTAAAATTCTACAACAGCCAATACATACAGTGGTCTCAGCTAGCAGCAGCAATGCATGGCCATTTTGAGCTCAAATCACTACGGTAACCAATTTTTGTCTAAATTTTCACTAGTCATAAAAAATGTCTTGTAACAAGTGTTACTGAATTGTCTCGTACTGCTGCCTACTTTGGCTGGCTCTGACATGTACAAAGCACTCGTTCTGCTTTATTGAAAATGTTCTTTAGAAGGTTCATCAGAACCCCTGTACACAAATAATTTGGTTGACATTCAAGATTCTTCAGGACAAGTCACTGAACTCTTAATTCTCAAGAGAATTAAAATTGACTGTCAAGATTCCACATTACCTCAAATCACACCAGGACTGAGAAAATAATGAGCTTATACAAGTCACTTTCATTTCTTTGATTTTATTTTGATATACTAATTAAGCACAGTACACACAAGAATAAACAAAAGGACTTCCTCAAAGTTTTAAAAAGCTTCATTTTTTTTCTTTTGAGGGAGTGAAAAATTACTATCAGTGGCATTTTGGGACGACATTTCAACTCACCAGACAAGAAAATGGGTTTGTTTTCTTGTTTCGCTTTTTCAAAAGCTTCATCTCCCCAAGGATACCTAGAAAAACAAGAAAAACTAGTTGTTACATAAGAGACAGGTAAAAAATGAAGGGGAGCAGGAACTGTGCATAGTAAAAGAGCATCACTCCCCAATTTATCCCGGGTTTGAACCTTGGAGTTGGCGCCATGTGTGGGTTGAATTTCTGTCAGTTTTTTATGGGTTCCAGCTCCTTTCACAAATGCAAACATGTCTAAATTGCAAATACTTCTTCTCCAGTCATTCTTTGGCTATGCCACTGAAAATGGTCGACAAACTGTCAGCCTACTGTTAGGCATGCTTTTAGTGAAACGGGAAACTGGGAGAGCCACAGTGTGGGCAAGAATTTGCAATTTGAGGTCATATCCCTGTTGCACAGCCATACATACATATAGAACGTGTACAAAACCACTCAGAGCAGACCTTATAAATATCACAACACCTGTTTTACATTCAACACTTTTTAAGTACCTATGATATGAACACAAATCAAGCTTTAGCTTGTTTGAAACCCCTTTCAAAATAAGTAACAATGCTGCTTATGTTTTGATACCTCTTATCCTTCCAGAGATATTCAATTTATGTGTCAAAGTGAAAAATGCCTGGAATTGACAGTGTTGACATGGCAACATGGAATACATTCCTGTCTCTTTCTTTAAGTACAATATTCATGCAAAGTTTCAGTTACGTTAAACCAGTATTTCTGGAGATAATCTCCATTTGAGACTTGTCTCTATGCACTACATCCACAATATGAGGCCACAAGTGTGCTAATCTGCATAACACAGAAACATGAATATCTCCAGAATGAAAAGAGCCTGACAAGAGGAGTGGGGGGCACCCCCATACATCAGCTACGTACATACATGTAGGTATGTGCTGCAGAATGGGGTGTGGTTTTTTAGCTACTCGGTCCTTAAAAAGGATGTCCATTTAGCCCCTTTTTGGTATTATGATTACAGCGTGATCCTTAGAAAGAGTCCCTTTTTGTATTCGATAAAATTTCCCCATATAAACACCACTAAACGAATAGGCTATTCCATTTAATATCCGCACCCCCCCCCCCGGTTGAGGACTGGCCTTTCCCTCTTACCCCTAAAGAATTCCGTTAAAAAGTGTTACCCCCTGAAGACTTCCTTAAGAAATGGGTTTACCCCTGAAAAATTTCACAAAAAAAGCATTTACCCCTGAAGAATTCCATGAAATCTCTGTTTACCCCTGAAGAATTCCACTGATAATATGAGTTTTACCCCTAAAGAATTCCCCAGCTTCTGGCCTTTACCCCTGAAGAATTCCACCACTTTTATCCCTTATCCCTGAAGAATTCCACTGCTCCTCAACCGGGGGGCGGGGGGGGGGGGGGGTGCGGATATTAAATGGAATAGCCCAATAAGGATGTGGTCTCTCAAAACTGAACTACCCTTTAAAGCGATTTCATAAAAGAAAAGAAATAAAAACAACCTGTTCACACAGTTCTTGGTTATCGTTATTCCCTTAAACAGGGTGTAATTTTTGGGGGTTTGAGCCTTGAAAAAGGTACATGTATCAATTTGGGTTCAAGACGCTTTGCGGCAAACGCCTAGGCTATTGTAAATTGATGCCCCCCCCCCCCCCCTCCGGAGAAAAAAGGTCTTATCAAAAACTGCTCACCATCATTTCTCATTTTCAAGGAGCTTTCAACTAAGCTTTAACCTGATTTGACTTTCACTTCATAGGCACTTTTCAACAATCGCGTGAGCAGAAAAAAGAAATTATAAGCTTATATAACAAACGAACGAACAAATGTGTCAGCAAATTAAAAACCAGAGTAACTCAAATGGACCCCAGCTGCATGTTATTACGCACAAAATTGCCTAAATACTTTTTTTCTTACCAATCTACAGGGTTATGCTTGTGTTGAAGAAGGTAGGGAGATTTCGAATGCTGCAGGCGATTCGTGTGCTTAGGTTTCTCTCCTTCCCCGTTTCCGCTAGCCGATGCCATCGTGCGATGGAGGAGCAACGAATATCTTTGGAAAGCAACAGAGAGGGCTGCTTTCCTTGCTGTATTAGCTCTGTTTCCTAAGAAAGCTAATCTGGAAAAACAGCGAGGAAAAATTGTCAAAGAAAACATAAGAAACGCTGGCCCGCGTCCAGGGAGTGGAACGGAGGAGGACTGGGTATAGCCTCGGTTTCGTTTCCATACTCACGACCGCTGATTGCTTCTTCGCCGGCGCTGGAGGTGAAGATGCTTGGTTCTCAAGTGAAATGGAGAAAAACGACGAAAACTGTATTTGCAAATGCACGATAACTAGAACCAATACTTCCTCTGACAACTCTTTTGTAGTTCTGAAACTGTGCCAACTCGCTTGGTCTTCACGAGACAGAAATCTGGGAACTATTACTAATGATTGACTCGTTGCGCGCGCTGCATCCGTAACGTCTTTTTATGACGTCAAACATTTACTTTGCTCTTTTTCGCGGAACACAGCCGCTATTTCCTCCACGTGTTCAGAAAAAAGTTTACTATGATGGAGAAGGTTGTGATATTGTTTACCACAATGACAGCTTTGGTTTTGCTATTTGATCGTACGGTTACTACTAGACAAAAAGGTAAGAAATGGTCGCGTCTTATGAGTTTTCTTTTTCAACTATTTCCCCCGAAAATGTTCGGCAAAAGAAGTGAAAAGAAGTTTGTTTCCATTATGCAATATTTCACCTTTCTCAATCAATCTTAATGCTTTTGATAACTTGATACAATTCAAAAATAACACTGAGAGAACGATCATCTGCCAAGTGCAAGAATTTGCTTCAGATCGGTGTCACGTTCGGCTGTTCAGTCGCTTTCCAAAATTCGAAACTTAACAAGTTGACTTTTTTAAAAAAACAAACAAGTTTTGGTTGCCATGGTTGCTGCGCGTGTGCCAGCGAAATTGCGCGCAAGTTTTTCTTTCCCTTTTTTCAAAAGCGCACCTACTTAATTTTCGCAAAAACAAGTTTACGGTACAAATTGCTTTCCTTAAAGAAGAAATTATCACTTATATACTACTGAAAACTGCTACCCGTAGCAATAAAAGGCCCCTGATTTCTCGCTACCTTCTGTCTACAAACTCAAAGGTGTACTTCGGCTTTTGTTTCTAGCTGCAACGGAAAATAAAATCACCATGGAAAAGTGCCCGTGAAGTTATAACAGAAACTTTTTTTCCACTTCGTCTCTCTCTGACAGGTATGTAAAGGGATGCCGGTGAAATATGAATGGCAGTGACCCTGCGAAGGACTAGCATCTCATACAACTGAGGGAGTAGTCGGCACTCGACTTGTTTCCTCATGCTACAGAAACCGGTTCAAGCTCATGCTTGGAAAATTAAAACGTACAGTCAAGCTGTAAAGAGCAGTGAAACATGACAGTAACATGCGACCGGTGCCAAATGCAGGAAAACATGATAACAGAGCCAAGCGCGAAGAACGTGCCCCCCCCCCCCTCCCCGACACAGAGTGCGGGAAAACACCCATATCACATGGTATTAACAGTGGCTTTGCTCTTGACTGTTAGCGGCTGGTATGTTGTGATTCGTTAACACCTTCCAATATATATGTATTTCAGTTTCACTCATCTTAAATTAATCATGTGTAGTCCAGTTCTGGCAACTCTTTCTCTGTCAGAAAGAGGGGCCAGAACTGGACTAAAATTAATGCGGCTCACTGGACGCGATGATAAACCTTTCACTCATGTTATTGTGAATCTAGAAATGATTTTCTTATTGCTCTTCTTGAACTTATTGTTTGCATGTGTTTTACACTGTTTTGGTATTTCCAACATTAAAAACCATTATAAGGTGACAGCTTTGGTACTGGCAACTGGCCGTTGCCGTTGTGGAAACATGGTTTTTCATATATTCATTACGTCACATGCAGGTCATCCAGAGTACCCACAAATGCCCTGCTTTCAACATATCAAGGCTACATGCTCGGTTCTGGTATAACATAGTGATGCACTGGAATCAAGGAGGTCGTGGGTTCGATTGCCATTGTAACGTACCTTGTATTCTTTATTACCGTGCTTAAAAAACTCACCGCGCAAATCGTTACATTCGGTTTTAACTTAAAACGGGAAATTTTGATTGCAGGATAATAGCTGTGCTAATTCCGGGAATCAAACCTCGAGTATACCAGTAATGGGGTTCTCACCTTCAAATCATTTAATGTGATGAAATCCTAAAGCGTGGTGACCATCTAAAAGTTCGGATTAGAAACTTTGTTTTAGTCTCCGACGAAGGTTCGTTTTTCGGGCACCAAAATTAAATCGTTTTTTTTTTTGTTAGTTCATTTTTTCTGCTTCCCTCTGTCTACCCACGTGTATAAGTGGGTACGTGCGACCTATTCCCGGGAGGTAACGCTGCAATGGACTAGCATCCCATCCAGGTGACCCAGGTGGGGGGGGGGCAACCCTCTCAGCTGATTTAGGCTACAAAACTGAGTTAAACCCTGGCAACGTGGGCTTCTTGTGCCTCATGTTTCCCTTTTTCTACCTACCGTCAATTGCAAGGTGGTTCTAGTTTTTGATTCTGTACATGAAGTCCTCAAGTGTGACTATTAAACTATTAAAATGAGCCGCTACCGAGCAATACTTCATGCTACAATTTTCTTCCAAAAAAAAATTAGATGACATTCAAGTTTCCAGCTTAAGCGCTCTTCCATCTGTCGTTTTCGTGCCGCTGGGCACATAAGACCTCAACAGATCTCGTCCATCCCGATCTCTCCGTTGCCATCTTTCTCGCCTCTGCCCGAAACAAGTTTGCTCCTCCTAGTTCCATCTCTACTGTTCTTCTCCACGCTGTCCTCTGTCTCCCGATTTTCCCTCTACCCTCTGGTGTCCACAACAGTGCCGTTTTCGCATTGTCTGTGTTATCTCGTCTTAGAACATGTCCGATCCATCCCCATTTCCTTGTTGCAATGTCAACCATGATGTAAAAGACAACTCACAACAATAAAAGAAATTTGTCACAAGTATAGGACAAATCCACTTCCCCTCCCCCCGAGAGGCCTAATGTTTATCGAAACGAAGCTTACCGGCTTACCTAGCTTGCCTCTAACAACACGGCTAACAAGGTTAACCATGGCCAGAAGTTTTCTTTTGTTTATTTTGTTTTATTGTGCTGAGTTTTTCGTTTCGTTTCGTTTCTCGTTTTAAGCAGGGAATGAGAGAAAAAAAAGAATGGTAAATTTTCATGGCATTGTCCTTCGCTTTCTATATTAGTAAAAGACAGCAGAATCACTAAACAAGGTATTTGCGTCTTAAAATGACAAGTTAACGAATATGGCTCACAATATTGAATATTGAGAAAATAAGCAATGTGTGGGCGCACTTAGCAGGAGGAACCAACTACAAAGTTTAAATAAGCTGATGTGAATTGCCCCAATAGATGTTTAAAGCATCTTGGTGAAACGTTCCTAGCCCCAAATTTCAGTTCTATCTTCCACGGAAGCTAGAAAATGTGGTCGTTCCGCATAGCCCTGTTAACAAGTTCAACTTGTTTACAGGGCTAAGTGAAACGCTCTTCGCCTTAAACGACCCTCCCCCCCGTTCCCTACGCGGAAAATGTTTAGGAATGCCCCTGGGGCAAAACATGCATCGTGACTCATCGATGTTGAATGCAATTCTGAATGTGGGCGTTCCTTGAGTTACACAAAATTATATGTATATGTCACGAACAATGACTACATTTAAAAATAATGGATGTTTTACGAGTTCAAAGAGGAAAAAAACAGTTCAAAGTGACAAAAAATAAATTCTGAAAGCGAGACAAAACAAGTTAAAACTTGTGAATTATTAATTATTGCGTGTGATGGCGGAAAGCAAAGGCAAACTGAAGATAAGGCAAGCCGCGAAACATCCTCACTTGGAGAAAATGCATTGCCACTGAAAAGGTCAGCCTTATTGCCATGCAGCGATGTACTATATAAGTCAATTTTACTTCGCGGGTGACACTATATAACGACTTTTGTTTTGAATCAGTCACGATGGCAATTTCAGTGAGAGGTTCTCGATCCCGGGAACTTATTCAGTTATAGAATCGATACAGACCCCTATTTTGGAAGTCTTTATCATTATGATTTCAGAAAAGCAAGGGTATATTATCTTTTTAGGCCTTTCACATTTTCCATTTAAATTTTTTTATCCCTGATTGGGATTAAAACAAGTGAAAAAATATTTAACAAGAAGGTAATATCTGAAAAGCTATCACATGCATATCTTTCCTGTCGCGATCGTTTAAAAAAAAACGTTATAGCAAAAACTATACCCCTTGAGTCTTCATTGAAGAAATTCCTAATTCAGCTTGAAAGATCGATTGTTGCAGAGGCAAATGTGGGCTCAGTTTAGCCGCATTCTCTCGGAGAGCGAACAAAGTGTTTTAATCAAGTTAAAGCCAGTACTGTTGCTTTCAGCGTTTTTATACCGGAATTCAAGAACATCACTAATTTCGCCCAGTTCAGTAGTGAAAACAATTAGAAGAAACAATGTTTTCGTAGCAATTTTCCCAGTATAGCGAGCCCTTTAGGATGAACAAGAAAAGAACGAACTTTCCAGAACACGAAGATACACAAAAGATCGAGAATGGACACACGGGCTTAAGTATTAAATAACGGAAAATTAATAATATATCTTAAAACTGCAATATTACGAAACAACAAAATTATTATTTTAGGAACAACGTATTATTTTAAAAGAACTAGATCATTTCTCTAAAAGTCAAGGCACGGAAGTGGAATGGTAGCAATAAATTAGCCATAAACGCCGTAAGTTTTGGACCATCTCAATCAAAGATGATATTAAGGAACTTCTTGTTAGTGTTTGGCGAAAGAATTGCTTATCAAATGATCAAATATATAGTTCACGTGATCTTCATGTTAACAATCTTTACACGTTATTAGCATATTGTTTTCTTCTTATCTCTTGTATTTGGCCTCTTCTCCATACGGTATATAAAGTTTCATTTACCCAATCCATGTATTTTATTTCCGTGTTTTAGGAAAGAAGATCTGATCTGGCTAAATTCACACCGCGAGACTAGAAGCTAGCCACTGTCATTAGCGTAGTGAAAACACAACAGAATAATTCAGACATCCTCTTCTATATTAGGTCTGTTTTCAAATATTAAGTCACCTTTAATTTACACATCTTAGCTAGCCAATGCCAACATTTATTAAACACCACTGGGAACCTCTTCTTAAATTACACAAAACAAAAGACGGAAGGCAAATTTAATTCATAAGACCCGCTTTCTGTCGATCAAATCTTGACAGCAGAATTTTCATTATTCGAATTTCTAAAGCTTTTCAGTTTTCTATAATAGCTGAATTGCACCCATTGTCTTTATATCGCAACAAAATGTCAATATTTCAGCGTTTTCGAATTTCTTCCAGTTAACTTATCGATCAAAAAGCGTGTATGTTGCCATGGCAATGCCAAAGTAAGCTCTTTGTGTATGGCACCTGTACATTTACATAGGCAAAAGAAGCGACGTATAATTTGCCTATGTCATTTGGCAGTCTTTGTGAAAGGCCTAGTTTCGACAAGATGTAATTCTCTGGTGTCTCCCCTCATCCAAAAGTGGGAAATCCTTAAGTGTATTTTTGCCTCGAAGGAGCGTCAAGACCGTATGAAGCTGTCACAATATGGCAAATCCCCCATGGAATAAGGGACACGTTCAGTCGACATCCAATTCAATTTCATATGCGCGAAAGAGGTATTTGTTTATATGTTTCCTCTTTGTCTAGGTTCTAATTCCCTTTTGCAGACACTTTTTCTCTTTATAGTTTCTTTGTTTACCGCGAAGAAAGGCTATGCAAGGTTAAAGAAACATTTCACAGTGTTAGATCCCTCTTTCCGCGGTCGTAGAACGGCTTATTCTAGCAATGATCCAGTCTTAAAAGATATCATTCCATTTAGCGCAGAAGAGGTTTAGTTGAACAATATCAATCATTAAATTCTATACTACTGAGAAGAAGCCATAAAATTAAATTGTGAAATATTGACTTAGTTTAAATGAAAAATATCTCTTCGAAGAAAAAAGACTTAAAATGAAAAGATGAGAAAATATTGTTTTAATCCTAAAAAAATTTATACTTCTCGGTTTTAATCGAATCGTATACTATGAAAAAAGTCCTTGAAAATTGAAAAAGTCGCATGAATCGCCAGCGCTTATTTGAAGTTCATGGAAAATTTAAACACGTTTTAGTAGCGATATCGGACAGTCTTTTATGTGTTGTTTTCTTTTCAATTGGTTGAAAACGGAAAAAATCAACTGCATTCAACATTGAACCTTGAGAATATTGAAATTAAAATATATTCCCATGTGTATTTGCCCGGTAATCTCAATTTCCCTTGTGACTTCTTGCACAGTAGGGGACTAAAGCGAAAAAAATAATTGTCTGAAAATCGCTACAACAAACTGAATTACAATCAAAAGTGATCTCATAACATCGATCGATCGAACGTCCTGAACTGACATCCTTTTTATATTTTTGTTAATTAAAATAGCAACAAGTATGCGACTAATTCATTGTCCAGAAGTCACAACATTTTGACAGGGGCACCAAACAGATCGTTTCGGCGGAATATCTGTTCCGGAAGGCCTAAATCGCCTGAGATATTCTGATAAAACTGCAGTGAAAGCCAGAGGTTTCCTTAGCGAAACATCACCTCAGACTTTCTTAACAAGAGGACTGATTAATTCCTATTAAATTGGTTTTCGAGCGACAAATACGTCGTTTAAAGTATAAAATAAGGCCAGCTAGCACTGTTTTAGGAGAACTATCAGCAGCTAGAATTAGTCTAGAATTTTCTGCTAACAACTCTGAACAGCTCAACCCGTGTTAGCTTCGACAAATATGCCTCTGAAACAATCTAAGAAAGTGGAAAAGGATGTTTCAAGTATATCGCTAAAATCTTCTCCTTGGGTGCCCCTGTTCTGAGTCAAGCATCGATTGGCGATGACTAACTGGGACTAACTGGGTTTTCAGGAAAGACAAAGACTGAAGGGACTTCTGTTCGCGTCAAGAAATCTGAGTGGCCACAACTGCTACAAGTTGCACTGTTCGACCTCGACACCTTTAAACTATCCCAATTTTTTAATCAAGAAAGAAAAAAATTAAATTCTAGCCAATAGAAACAGTAGAGGCGCCCGTTCAACAAAACGTAAACGCAAAAAACGAATTTGACTTGCACTTGTCCACCTCTCCGCATTTTTGCATTAATTTCTGATCCATTTCAACGCGGCCGACACGAAGACGATCGCCACAAATGGAACACACACCTTGAAATTAACAAAACTGGTAGCTGGTTTTCCTAAATAATTACTTTAGCTTCCCCTTTCTACCTGCAGCAACGCTTTTTTTTCGCAGAAAGAGACAGACAGGCTGTCCGAGGCGAAATTGAAAAAAAAAAGGTTAAGAAAAACTGTTATCAAGTCCGCTCTCTACAATCTTTGCGCGACAGTGGCTTGTGAATGTGAACGTACTGAATAGAGCGCGGCTGTATCCAGTATAAAATAAATAAATAAATAAATAAATAAATAAATAAATAAATAAATAAATAAAGGCCGTGCAGCTGATCTAGCTGAATTATAGCGGCTATAGTAATGGAACCCGACAGATCATTTTTGGTGAAATCAATCTATGATGAAAAATTAGAGTTATTATTATGTTTTGTTTCCGTGTTAGTAGCACGTCACCGTACCTCGAGCGTACCGTGGCCTACCTGTGCGGTCTGCTGTGTATTTGATGTGTCGGTTTGTCAAACTGACAAAACTGAAGGCGTACTGATGGACAGAATCGAGTCTGTTCGATCGAGTGGATCCGTTATTTTGAATTTAAATTTTTACTAAGGTGATTTGGGGTGCCAAAAAGGTTGTCTATTAATTGTCAGTTTAAGAATTCCCTACTAAAGGCTTCCGTCACTTTCAAGCAAAAGACTAGAATCTAAGCTGAGATCAGACTGATCATCAGTTAACTTTTACACAAGCCGTGAAAAAAAAAAACAATGTATGGGAAAGCCAAATTACCTAAGAATTTTCCTACTAAGTTTTTGCGGCTTAACCTGTGTAACTGGTGCTATATTATTGGTGTGAAGGGATTTTCTTGCAGGCGGAGCCGCGTAATTTGCACGGAGCTAAACTTCCTCATAAATGTTGTATGCATGCCGCTACAGTGTTGAGCTCTACTGAAGAACGGGATCTGAGTCAGGGGAAAGAACATTATCTACGTCACGTTTTCCTGTAAGGTTCCTGGGGCCCGTTTCTCGAAAGTTCCGATAACTTTTCGGGCCCGGAAAGCTATTTTATGTGCTCGGTGTTTACATTAAAAACTAAAACTTTGTCGGTTTTAAGACCTGAGCAATAAAATTCTTAGTTGATAAAACAAGTTGGGCTGATATGCGGGCTAAAAACTACGCCACCGTTCTATAGATTTTGCTTTCAAATTATGGCTCCGGGCCCGAAAAGTTACCGGGACTTTCGAGAAACGGGCTCCTGGTCCTCTAAACGGACAACGGTTTTAGCCTTCGATAGATGTCCATTAAAAGGGATTATGGAAGCCTAATGCCTACTTGAATGGAAGGACTCTCTTAAGGACATAAGTTTTTTGTTGCCAAGAGAAAGAGATGTAGATGTGACCTTATAGCACATTTTGTATGCATTAAGAAGGGAAAGCCTCATAACATAGTTTCGGCGAGATGCCTTAGCTTGTTGAATGTCAGGGGTGGTATACGTGATGATCACACCATTCACTCAGAAGCGTGATGCAGGAACGTAAAATATCACATCCGTTCACCACCCCCAGTAATCTATCATAAATGCATCCAGTCATCCTATTTTGGATGAAGCCGGGATTTTTTCACCGTGTTCAAGGCTTATCTAACGTTAACTTACCTTGTTTAATTTAATTGAGATACCCTTGTTTACGACTGCAAGCTTTCCCGATTTTCTAACTTTTAATGCATAAATAAATCATGAGAAAATGAGTCGACTTCAATGTGTCGGACAGGTGAAGTTATATCTGATGCGAGAGCTAATGTAAGAGAGAAAATTTTATAATTTGGGAAAAAATCTACCATTTACCATCAGAGTGTTGTGCATGAACTGTAAATTTCAATAATTATCCTCCCAAATTCAAGGAAAAAGATGTCAAGACCTTTCACATTTTCCCGGGTGAATTTCTACCGCCAAACAAATCATCGTATCGAGGCAACCGAAGCAAGGAACCAATCACAAAGGACCTTTCATTACAACCAAACATGGCGGCGGACAAGACTGATCGATGTTTATACCGAAGAGCTGTTGATGCTCTTTGCATCGTAAACTTTGTCGTAATGCCTTAAACAGGGTTTTTAAAAAACTTAGTTGACGTCAGTTTTGAGATGGATTTGAGGTATGTTTTTATTTTTTTAGCGGTTATTACGCGGAAACACATCTAAACTTTTCATTTTCTCGTCCGTGTTCAGTTTGAAGAGATAAGCTTATTTAATCGGGATTTTATTTGCGATAATTTCTCACACTTAAAGTTACTTGTTAAAGCGATTTCAGATGAAGCGAAAGTTAAATTGTTCTTCACGTTATTTACTTTGTTTCATTGCAGATAAGCGTACAGATTAATTGCAGTATAAAGCTTCGATTCGTTTCATATCTTCTCTACGGCCTTAACTTATTAAACGGAAACCGGTCGTTTCGCCTACAAGTCGATTCGCCTACAAGCCGATTCGCCTACGCTTAGGTTGATTCGCCTACGCGATCTGAGTTGTTTCGCCTACACATAGAGGCGATTCGCCAACACAAATAAATACCGATAGAGGTGTAAGTTTACCTCGTGATCAACATCTTCTTTATCTTATCGATCTACTTCTAGTTTACCTCGTGATCAACATCTTCTTTATCTTATCAATCTACTTCTAGCTGTGACATTGTAAGACACAAATAAAAAAAGATTCACGTATTTGATGTGCGCTGATTGTTCATTTGTGAATACAATACACGAACGATGCGATATACAGGTAGATCGCAACGCCGCTGATAGATCGATAAGAGAAACTCGGCAAGATGAACGATAAGAATCGTTTTATCACAGGTACTTTAAATTATAGTCTCTTTATAGTTTGAGTATAGCTCATTTGTCAAAACGCGAACGATGCGGTATAGCTCGCAACGATAGATCGATAAGATAAACAAGGTTACAAGGTAAACTTACACTTGTATCGGTTATTTATCGCGAAATTTTAACGCTTCTGTGTTAGCGAATCGCCCCTATGTGTAGGCGAAACAACTCAGATCATGTAGGCGAATCGACCTCAGTGTAGGCGAACCGGCTTGTAGGCGAATCGACTTGTAGGCGAAACGACCGACATTCTATTAAACTGAAAGCTTTGAGTTAAGCTTAATAATTTAAAACCGTCTCGACGTAAATATAGACGTTATATCTGTGGGCACATGTGAAATCGTTGATTGCTATATACATTCATGCATAAGTTCCATGCCCATGCAAGATTCTTGAATTTTAAATTTGGCCCTAATAATTGCTTGTTGTTTTAAAGTATATTTAACATTTAATTTCATGATCGAGTCCAATATACCAGGCGTAGTCAATCAATAAAAATTGATATCGGAAATCAATCGATACAATCGATATTTAACAATTATCCTGCGAAATCGCGCGGAATATCACCTGATACTTAGCCGACGAGGCCGTAGGCCGAGTTGGCTAAATCGGGGGATATTCCGCAAGATTGAGCAGGATAATTGTTTTATTATTCAACAAATTCCCATCGACTACTATTTTTAGAGCGAGAAAAACTACGGCTCTATGATGAAAACGCCAAAAGCTAGCAACACATAAGCTTAAAAAAAATCAAAGCAGAACTTCAAGAAATCGAAGTTTACTACCGTTCACTTAAAAAGACTTATTTACAAACTCATGTTTGGAAATGCCAAGACAAAGTAAAAAAAAAGGTTGCTACCTTACCGAGAATAAGTCCTCTTCCTGTGAATTAAAATCTTTCCAACTTTAGTCTTTACAACTTTCCGTGAGCAAGTGTGCGGCTTCGTTCGCAATAGCATTTTCTTGGTTGAGTTCTCACTATGAAATTCCAAGTCAACCTCTGGATATCTTTGTGAGCTGAAGCAAATACTTGTTGACTTTTTGAGAGCATTTAAGCGTGGAAAGTTTCTTCCAGGGAGTTAAAATTTCCGGAGAACACTGCTAAAACTGCTTCGCTTTTCAAAATGGCCGCCAAACAAGCAATGAAAGAAAATCTGCAGTGCACTTCCAAATATGGTCATTTACGTATATCGCAGGATATCTGTCATGTACGGATGACAGCTATTGAGGGCTTCCTTACCATATATGGGCATAGTGACAATTTGTTGAATAATAACATTCGATATCAATCACTGATTGATGTCGATTGAAATCGGTAATCAATAACAATCGAACTCACAGGAAAAATTTATCATCGATTGTTATCGATTGACAAAATTGATAACAATAAATAACAATCGAGGTTTATACATCATAATTCTTGAGTCGAGCCACTGATTTATGACGACCGAAAACACAGAAAATTATTTCTTCGTTTACATGTGTTGTTTCTAATCAATATTCATGGAGCCAAAGTGATTACTTCTGTCCTACTGGATTGTTTTTTATTTCTTGCTTACTCTGTGATTTATTATTATGTTTCGTTCTTGATGCAGTCAAGTGAAATTATAAAAACACTGATTTTGTTGTATGTTTTGCTTCCTATTGATGGTGCTGCTATAGCGAGACTAGAGGGTTGCACACCGCTACTTAAGCTGCAACTTCCCCTTCTTCTATAACCTGCGATCATGCTCTATTTTCGTTTTGCTCGGTGAACCATTCAGGCGGGAATGGCAAAGCGAAGTGCAGGTTACTTCTTCTATCATCAAAAAGACCAAATTATTAGTTCTTGTTCTTTTAGTATGAGCTTGTGATTTGCAAGACTATTGCAAATCCACAATTGAATGACTCAATAAAACCATAGAAACAACACCATGTCAATGTTTGACTTATAAAAATTGACGAAAATAGTTTCTGATAAACATCGATAATAATCGATAACCATCGATAAAATATCAATCGAACTCAGAACTCTTTTTCTTTATTGATTCCTGTCAAGTGGTATCGGAAATTCGATTGATATAGATTGCTATTGATTGTTATTGATTATCGGTTTATCGATTGACGACGTCTGGAATATATAGAGGATATTACACGGCGGCGCGAAGATATGAATTTTATTTTCAAATGCGCTCGTTCGTAAAATATTGTTTTTTACCATGAGAAAGTAAAGTTCTATCTTCAAGCCACTGCGTAATTTTCTTTTTATTATATACATACATACTGTAGACAAGAGCATTTTTGCACAAACAACAGATTAAAAGAGGGAAATGACATCATCGATATCCTCACTAGTGAGGATTTGGAAAATATGCCACTCGAGTCCCAGATGTAGTTTGGTATGAACTTTATGAGTGGTATATTTTCCACTAAAACACTCTTGTCTATATAATAAATTGGACCATTCAATTTTGTCCTCTGAGATCCCTCCAGAAGAAATCTTTTAGACTCCCCTTTGGACGAAAGTTTTAAGAAAATGCACCCCTCATATTTCAGAAAGCAGTTGGGGGGGGGGGGTATTTATGAAGTGATTATAAACATTAACATTTGAACTTGCATTACTGGGTTCTATTATGATCTCATTTCAATCTTTTGTTTAAGTAGACCGTCTGGAGGCCCCCAAGGGTATTCATTACCATCCATAACAGATTCTTCAGATAAGCCAGTGCGGCGAAACAGCCCGGCACATGAAGTTGGGCGTATGCGACATCTTGAAGGGCGAGTGAACTTAGGTGAACAGTCAAACAAAGCACTGTTAGAGGAACTTGTCCGCTTACAAGGAGAACTCAAAGGGAGCATACGACGCAATGAAGACACTTTGAGAGAGGAGAGAGAGGAAAGGCTGGTACTTTCAGAAAAGATTCAAGCAGCAAATAACTTGTATACTCAAATGACGATGAGACTGGCACGTGCTGAAGAAAAAATTGAATCAGAACACAATACTGTTGGATCTCTTGTTAACCACACTAAACAAGTAGAACAAGCTCTGATGGGAAATCAGCAGCAACTGTTGAGTCGACGTGAACAAATATCTGTGCATGTTGAACGTATAAGAGATGATATGGAGGATATGAGGGAGAGTTATGAGCAGCTGCAGAAAAATATGAGAGCCTTAACAGATGATGTGAGAACAATGAAGAGTAAACATGAGGTACAGATAGTTCAGTTTGGAACTGTGGTGCAAGAAATTAGACAGAGGATAAAAAAGATTGAGGGTGATACGGGTACTGCAGTAAGTACTAAAAATTAGTAAGCAAGTAAAACAATGTACTAATTTGTGATACTTATTAAGAAATAAGATTCACATTTAAAATAAGTTATGATACAAGATATAATACCTAAAAAGCACTTAAAATTCAATCACACACTAGATACACTGTACATGTACCCCCCTAGCCGGCCTCCTATTTCAAGTACTAGTGGCACTAATAATTATTTATAAAATGCTAGTTATTAATTATATCAAGTCTTGTGAGTCTTGTGTAGCCTTCTCATCATGTCTACTGGTAGCTGGTGACTTTGCATCCTTTAGATAATTATTTTCTGCTTACTTTACACTGTAAATTTGTCTTGCTCCCCTAACAGGAAGGGGACCTGGCTCTTACTGTCTACAATTTGTTACATTAGTGTTGTATATTACTACATGTACATGAACATTGTACTAAACATTTTGAGAAGGCTGCACTGTAGTTGGTTCAATGGTGAGGACTCTTTGACCCGACTGTCTTATTTGACTCGAAAGATGTGCTAGTAATGACTTTGTTAATTGACTAGTTTCTAGACTTACTGAACAAAGTGGTCTTGACAATGCTCCAAAGAAGTTATGAATGTTAATCTTCATTGAGTGTATTAAAAATCAATTAGGAGGGCCACAGTTTCTCTCTTCCTTTCTTCTGTAAAAGTGCAGACGAAGAGAAGGGGACTAATTTTAATTAATTAAATAATATAAGAAGTGATGATGAATTTTATTCTTGATAACAAACAACTTGGTTGGATGGCTGGGGTCTGGCTTCGTGCTTGATACAAATATAAAATTATTATTTCCTTGGCAATCTTGCTTTGCGTGGGATACAATCTTCTTGTCACATTTCATTCAAGGTTATCTGGGCTCTCTCCATGGGCCCCATTATTTTTGCACCTCCATTGTGTTGTTCCAGAAAATATCCATACTCCCCCCACGGAGGTTTTTTTTGGTTTGAACCCCCCCACCCCTCCTGAAATTCCAGTTTAGGCTTATACATTCCTTTAAAAGTTTTGGCCTTTAAGACCTTCCTCCCCCTCGGAATTTCCAATGAAATGACCTTTCTCGATGAAGGGAAGGAAAATTGTCATAAAATCTGAAAGAAACCAAAGAAAGTATTTGATATTATGGTCGTGTGGCACTTGTTGACATTTCATAATTTGACCAGAGCTCAGGGCTTCCCCTAACGTAATATTTTAAACCTGAGGCATTGCACCATCAAAAGGCAAATTAAATATTTTGCACACAAGATCTTCTATCTTCGTCTTTGCTCTCCTCGAAGGGATTTTGATGCCATTCGATCCCTAGTAATTTTCTACCCCGACGTTTTATCAATTTTATTAGAATTCTTTTTGAATCGACAGTAAACGACCAAAGATAATGCTTGTATTAAGCGGGAGTTTGCGACGAGTATTTATTTGGCCGAGCAAAACCTGGAAGTCTGGATTAAGTAACCTACAAAAAGACAAGAAAAGCTTAAGGGGCATTGGATCCGGCCGTTGCACCTCACCCGACTCCCCCCTCCTCAACAGGTTAAAAGAACCATTAGCGGCACTATGCATGAGTCCAAGTGAGGAGGTTAACTTTGTTAATTGTGCATGTAAGAGATGTATGGCTACCACAATGTCAAGTGCAGTCAGTCTA
This sequence comes from Siderastrea radians, assembly GCA_964017195.1. Taxonomy (NCBI): domain Eukaryota; kingdom Metazoa; phylum Cnidaria; class Anthozoa; order Scleractinia; family Rhizangiidae; genus Siderastrea; species Siderastrea radians. The sequence continues at coordinate 30,570,064 of OZ024891.1, read as the reverse complement.
TGACGAATAAATAAGTTGTGGCAAGAGTGTTATAGTACATGTAACATGACTAGGGATGAAGTAACTAGGTAATAAATGACTTGGTAACTTTGAAATTCTGATGACACCGGAACTGAAAGTATTTTGACCGGAAAAATGGAGGCCTGGGGTAGTAGGGGACCAGGGATGACGCAGTGGTGAAAGCACTGGCCTCCCACCAATTTGACCCAGGATCAACTCCAGGTCCCGGTGTCACCTGCGGGCTAAGTTTGTTGTTGGTTCTCGTCCTTGCTCCAAGAGGTTTTTGTTCCGGGTACTCTGGTTTTCCCTCTCCTCAAAAACCAACATTTCCCAATACCAACTGATTTTTGTAATGCGCATGTGAACATATTCACATGGAATACGCACAATATAAATTGATTTATTTGATTTTTTTATTTTGATTTAGCCTACAAAAAACGACAAAAACAAAATTTATCGTACTTCTGACGTGTTTACTGCCATTCCCCGTACATCTTCCCACACATTATATAATTTTTCTCTTCTGCTTCAGCTGTCTTCCTTAAGTAAACATCGTGATGATCAAGATACAAAAGAAGCAAATACTCTCCAGTTCAAGAATCTCATTGAAGCCAGGTACTTCATGTTTCCAGTACTAAAACCTTTGTTTGGTTTAATATTAAAAGGTTACCCTCAGCATACTTTGTTAAAAGTTAACTTTATATATATATATAACATAACATAAACATTTCATAACACAAACTTACAATGATTTCAGAAATTATTCACAAAAGTCGTGTTTTTTCATACAGGTTAGCTGACATGAAAGAAATAACTGGAGAGCTCAGAAGACGAATTGAAGCAGAAGAAAACGAGAGAAGGATTGCTAACCAACAGAACCAGCTCAAGTAAGCAAACAACATGAAAAACCTTTTCAATTCCCCCTGATCTTTAAAATAAACCCTCCCTCTTTCCCTTTTAAGTCCCCTTCCCTTCTCTTTCAAGTCCCCTCTCCTAAAAAACACCTCTCTAACAAGTCCCCCATTCTATAAGACCTCCCTTTTAAATAAGTCCCCTCCATACACTGTATTAATCCTTTCTGTCAAATAAGTCCCCCTTGCTTATTAATCCTCCCTGTCAAACAATTTTGCCATTCTATTAATCCTCCCTGTCAAAATTAATAAGTCCTCCTCTCTATTAAATTAATCCTCCACGTTAACTTTAAGTCCCTGATCTCTATTATTCCTCCCTCTGTACAAGTGTTGACCTCTGTCAATCCTCCCTTTAAAATTAGTGTCCTTCTTTGTTTAATCCTCCCTGTCAATTAAATCCCCCTCTCCAAGATACTCCCGTACGCTCACCTCTCTAACAAGTCCTCCCTGTGGTCTGTGATCCCTTCTAGGACCATAATGTTCCCCTCCACTACAGTTCAGTATGACTGAGATGAAGGAAATAAGCCCAATGGTTAAATGTGTCACTGTCTAATGATGTACTGGTAATTATTAGACAGAAATCAAATTTCTAGATCAACCTGAGCACACTTGACATTGTACCAGTGCCCATTTACAGGCCATCTGATAGGGTGTGGAAAAAAATCAAAAATTATGTGGGAATTTTCAGGCATATTATGCGGAAAAATATGTTGATTACGCGGAAAACACGCTGGATTATGCAGAAATTTAAAAAATTTATAACATTGATGATTGTCTTTCCACTGTTTTTTCTGTTATTTGCTGAAATGTCAATGCTTTTCATCCAATAGAAATCAGTGTAAGAACAAAACTAGTACCCAGGCTCATCGCCAAAAGACGCATGGAACGCCTGGAGGTTAAAAATTGCTCGTGGACGAAACGGCGTGTTTTCGTCGATGTTTAGGAGGAAAACCTGCTTCAAAATAATCAATCTCTTCGGCTTTTATGTTTGTGAGGATGAAAAGCAGCTGCTTTATCACCAATATTAGGCAATTATTTTCTGTTTTATGCCGAAAATGCTCTGAAAATGCGGAAGATGCGGACGTTAAAGAATTATGCGGATCCACACCACTGCATCCTGTCAGATACCCTGCATTTATTTCAAGACTATGTTTTGTGGTCTAGCCATGATTTGAACCTGCCACCTCCAGCCAGTCTGAGTCCAGTGCCCCATCAGATGAGCTTAAGGATGGGCTTCCTTTTGTTACTGCGCATACATTCTGCACATCTTGGGTCTGGTCCGAGATGTTCAAGTCTCTTAAGGAAATTGCCTACTAATACAGTGGTATTTTTGCGCTGTTTATAACTATGTGGAAAAAGTAGAGCTTAGCAAAGGGTATCAGAATCCAAAATGAAAATTGAGGGTAATGGTACATTTTTCAGAAATAAGCAAGCTTAAATTTGGAAAGAAAATACCATACATTCTTTGTATTTGAAAGCTTTTTTAGCATTATGGTTGCTTAAGAATATTATCTCTGAAGAATGCGTGGTTACCCACACTTTTCTTTTTAGATTCGAATAGGTCTTGCTAAGATATGCTTTTTCCCCATAGTCATAACCTTTCTAAAAATACCTCCGTACGAGGATCCACCGTCCTCAAATGATTAGAAGCATTTTTTGTTTTATAAGTCGGTAAATTACATGTCTGATAGTCCGGGTGAGTGTAGTCCTAAGAAGGACTGTTTGTGGTGGCATTGACTGACGTTTCGACAACCTGAGCAGAAGTCATCTTTCAGAGGCAAGGTTGTCAAAATGTCAGTCAATGCCACCACAAACAGTCCTTCTCAGGACTACACTCACCCGGACGATCATAATTTACTGACTTATGATATGACTCCTGGGTTCAAACCATTTACAATTTTTTGTTTTGTTTTTATTTTAGCCTTGACCAGTTGAGAGCTGTTGTACAGGAAAGCAATCTCAAGAGAGAGGAGGAAATGTATGCAAATGCCATGAACTCCAAGGAGAAGGAAAACATTCTGGAGAATGAAAGAAACATGATTGCCAGCAAACTGGCAGAACTTTCAGAAGAGCAAAGCAAGAAGATGCTGCAGAAAGAGATACGACTCAGGGAAGATGCTCAAGCTAAGTTTGTACTTTTAGAAAAGGTCAGCAAAACAATCTTTATCCTAAGAACCTTAAGACTTTCTTGTATTAATGAGTTACGTCCTCAGAGAAAAAATATGCAGATCATAACGAGATTATATTTTAATTAATGGATCAATAACGCTAAAATTTATTATCCTTCAAACAACCAGCAGAGCGATTGCCAGAAAGATGAGTGAGGCCTTACATGTACTTGTGTCAAGAATTTCATCCACAGACTCAGAGTAATATTAGGCACGGTGCCTCCTAATACTGAGGTATTTTTGCAAAGGTTGTGACTATGGGGGGAATTGCAGATCTTGGCAAGGGTTATTGGAATCTAAAAAGAAAAATGTGGGTAACCACGCATTTTTCAGAGATACTTAGACAACCATAATTCTAAAAAAGCTTTAAAATACAAAGAATGTATAGCTGAATTATCTCTGAAAATGCATGGTTACCCCCAATTTTATTTTTGTATTCTGATAGCCCTTGCTAAGATCTGCTTTTTCCACCTAGTCATAATCCACGCAAAAATACCTTTGTATTATTAGGCAATTTCCTTAAGAAACTTGAATATCTCAGACCAGACGCAAGATGCATAAGACATATGCACAGTAACAATAGCGGGCACCATCCATGACCACGTGTATTATACAATGTATTTTCACACATGTCAAATAGCTTTTGCTGTATAGCAAAAGGGAGACGTCATTTATCATAGCAATCATGTTTTATTGCATTTTACTCTATTGTATATATTACGCTTTATTCATTGCACAAATGATGAATACTGTTTCTTGTATGAAACTGCAGAAATTACGTGAGGAGCAAGCGGCAAGACTGGTGTTTGAGAAATCACTCAGAGAGGAAATGGAAAGACGCTGGCAGTCACTCAAAGCTTATATTGATGAAGAAGCACAATCTGGTAGACAGTCTGAAAAGGTAATTATCTTAAAGTACCAACCATTTCTGAAAAGTTGTGCTAAGCACTGATCTCTAGCTCTAAAATGCACTGTTCAAGGTTCAAAGTTGATTTTATCAGGTACTCCCGCTGTCAAACTTACCCAAACTACTTCTTGTGATCAATTTTCATTATCTTGAAACAGGTGTTTACTTAGGCTTGGTACCCACTAGCGACATAACGATCGTAAACATAATCGTAATTGGCACATAAACGTAAACGTGTTATGATCTAGTGGGAATAGGTATCTCAAGGGCGACATAATCATAACCAAAGACAAAATTGATCGATCATTTTCTTATGATTATGATTATGTCGATCAATAGCACCCTCATGATTATGTTTTTTGGTGTTCCCATAGGATACAAACGACATAACGGCGTTAGGTTCGTGCTTACAATTATGATTATGATCGTTATGTCGCTAGTGGGTACCAAGCCTTACAAATACAATTAACGGTTAAGAAAGTGTAGAAGTCCAAGTATGTACGTGATTACGTGTAGAACCATAGGCAAAACAAGTGGAAACAAATGCAAAAGTTGTGCATATTTATTTTTCTCTCTGAATGAAGCACAGACAAGATTGTAGAACTGCACTCCCTTCTCTATCCCCCCCCCCACCCTCCCCGCTGCTGTTTGTTGTTTCAAAGGTATGACTACGGCTGTATTTATTATGATGCTTTTTGATGACAAATCTGAACATCAATGAAAAGAAAAGGGGGAAAAATTTTTGATTCAAGAATTTTAAATGTCTGTTTTTATCACTTGATTAGAAGAGTAATAATAATATTAATGTCACTGTTCCTGAGGAACGTAGCGCAACTGCAATAGGCTATAAATAAGTGCGTGACACGCGAAACAAAGTAAAACACTCTCAGGATGGCGATATTGAGGGGAACACTGCCTTGCAGTTGGTCAGTCTATGCGACTTCCGATTTGCGTGACAAAAACACCTCACTTATTTCCCCAGCACTACGAGCTGAATGCTAGACAGCACGTGCTGGATCGGACAAGAGTATTGGTTAGCAGGCGATGCATAAAGGCAACGAAGCCGACAAGCTTGGGGGAAGTCGCTGCGCAGACTTAACCGCACCATGCAGGAGTGACCCTAGTTTATTGAAGCACAAATAACATAGCCAACCCATCTCCAAAGGGAGGGAGGGAGGGAAAATTTTTTGCTAAATTGACAAAACACTGGCTGCACTGCACAAGAGAATTACAAATTGAACCTTGAACAGGTTGCTTAAGCTTTTATATCTAGACAGTGTCTGCTAACGTAGCCAGTAGTTAAGGCTGTACTATACAACAGCTTGGCCTTACACGTGTACTATCTTAGTTATGAATAGGTCCTTAATGCTATCGACCAATGCAATACAACGTACGAAAGTGCTAACTAGAAACATAGCCATAATGATGTAGGTCTAGCTACAACGGAGCTATTGATTTTAGTGACCTTGGGATCCCAGCTGCATAGTAGTTCTATTGATAGCGAACGCGCCATGAAAGGCTCACTGAGAATGAGTGTCACGTTCCATTAACAATATTTTACTGATCTAACAGTAAGATCTTATATAATAGCAACTTTATTAAGTGTCAAGAATTCTGGCCATTATACACCAATAATTGGAGACACTAGGGGTTAAATTAAGGCCTTTAAGGACAGTGCCTCCTAATACAGATGTATTTTTGCAAAGGTTCTGACTGTGGGGAAAAAGTAGATCTTAACAAGGGTTATTGGAATCCAAAAAGAAAACTGCGGGTAGCCACGCATTTTTCAGAGATAATTAAGCAACCATAAATCTAAAAAAGTGTTAAAATACAAAGAATGTGTGACAATTTCTTTCCTAATTTAAGCTCAATTATCTCTGTAAAATATGTGGTTACCCCCGATTTTCTTTTGGGACTCAGATAGCCCTTGCTAAGATCTGCTTTTTCCACATAGGCGTCAACTGCGCAAAAATATTGTTGTATTGGTCGGCAAATTCCTTAAGAAATCCGAATAATTTATGCCCACATGCACAGAACGTATGCATAGTAACAAAAGGAGGCACCGTCCTTAAATTATTAAGTCTCAATCGCCTTGTCGGGGATTGTAGTAACGCAGTGGACTCTCGTTTCAGATGGCACAGGCAAGGATGGATCAGAGTCTTGTGCGTCTGAATGAGTCCATATCATTGCTGGAGAGACAGATGGAGGAAGGAAGAAAAGCAATTGAACAGGTGTTACATGCTGAGATCACATCAAGGTATATAATCACGATTGTGTGGGTATTAAAACTGTTTATTATAATTATTATAGACACCGATGAAGTACCAGGATTTTTCTAGTGACGAAGATTTCGTATCCACTGAAGATACGATTTTTATCTTTCACGTGTGAAGATATAACGGTTGTCGTGGCTCCTTCAGTCTCAGCCAATTTGATTTCTACAAGTTATGCGCCTTTTTGCTGTAATATGCAGGATACATGTAAACGCTACTTATTTTGCTCTTTGTTTCGACAAGAATTCGAATGTGCGTAAGATCAACATTTTATTAGATTGATTCAGTGAATAAAAGATTAGTCCAAGAAATCGTTATCCTGATATTTCATCGGTGTCTATAATAAACAAAAAATTTTATGGCCACTTGGAGATACGACACTTACGTTCTCGTGTTTGAAAAATATATGTTCGTTCGCTGCTCTCACCCGTGAACTATTTTTCAACACTTTTCAACACTCAAAGATAAATGTCGTATCTCCGCGCAACCATGTAATATCCTCCATTTATGAGAAGATTTGCTGGGGTGAAATCATAACCTGGAAAAGGATGTGGAGAAATGCCAACTTACAAAGACAAACAAACAAATTAGCTTTTGCCAAAGAAGATAAACTAGCTGACAATCCCCATTTAATCCCTCCTTCTTTATTTGCAGGCAGTCCCAAAATGACAAATTGTCCAGCAGATGTAACCAGCTCCAAGAAAAACTAAACATGGCCATCAGTACATTGCAACAAGCCTTGGGAGGAGTCAACTCACAAGTGACTGATAGCATAGAGAAGGTACTACAGATGTGTATATTTAAGCCTGGTTCTCATATGCCGCCGACCTACCTGCGACAAAGCCGCCGGTACTGCCTGGGATACTGTTCCGACATATGGGAATATTACGCCGCCGGCAACAAGATCCATCGCAGGTCTTTGCCGCTGGCATGCCTGCGAAGTTGAACTCGCGGCAAAGACTGCGATGATCTCTGTTGCTGGCGACTTCTGTTCTTATACCGGAACAGTATCCCAGGCAGTACTGGCGGCTTTGTCGCAGGTAGGTCGACGGCATATGAGAACCAGGCTTTAAATGGAAGGGTTCACGGTTTAGTGCATGCTCATGAATCTAAATGCTGTTTTTTTTTTTCACCTGTCTATGCTGTAGCGTGTACGCAAGCAATATTATTTCGTAACATTGTTAAATCAGAAGATTGCTCCGGTGTGAAATCTTGCTGCCAAAGTTTTAATGATCTGCACACGCCCCTGGCAGCCATTTGACCAAAGCGCCTGCAAATAGCGGTAAATTCATCAACCATGGAATAAAACCTTTGGGTCAACAATAAATTCAACGTTGGGAGTGTTGGTGCAATCCACTAAGATATTTCCTGCGAATTTAGTCCTCCGCTGTTCTATTTGGGCTTACTATAGTATGTGATCGCTGAGATACATGTGAGTGGGATTATTAACCGATAGAATTACTAATGAATCGGAAAAAAGTAATTTGACTGATGTACATGCGCCATGAACCTGTCCCTTTAACAAATAGATTTCATTTGGCTGTGTATGATAACGCATATATTATTTCAAGACGTGGCAAGAACGAAGAAGTACGGAAGGAGCGTGACCGATGCACTTTCTTGTCATGTTTTGATGTTCTCTGTGCGTTATCAGAGCACACACACAAATGGTATCCATTTATTTTATATATTGTTTTTTATCGGTTAAAATTAGAAATTAAAAAAAAATCATCTTCGTAGTGATGATTTACTCGCTCAAAAATGTGCGGCTGATTACGTCCTTTGTATGTCTTGTCTTAGACCAATCAAAGCGCGTTTTACTCTGTCAATCTGCATATTCTCCTTGGTGTTCTCCATACATTTCTTGTATAACTAGTTGAGAGAATTTACACAAACATCACATGTCATGTTTGGTGATCATTACCTTCATTCTCATGACCTGTATGTTTGATTAAGTAGTGATATTGTAAGGAGAAATTAGATGCTTATCACTCTTGGGGCTTAAAGGGTTAACAATTTTTCACCGAAATGGAGGTGAATAGAAATCTATTCACCGACTTATTCAGCTTCTCTTTTTCTTAAACGTTTCATTCCCCAAACAAATTAACTAGTTCAAGCTGTTGCTGTAATCATCAATCTTTGATCAGCATTGACTTTAAACAAGTTTCCTTGGCTGGCCCTCACTGAGAGTCCAGTTGATTAGAGACCAAGAAACGTCCTATTACACATGGAGAAGAGATGGACGTTCTGTGATTTGCTTGTGTTCCAGGCAAAAGAGGAGCTGAAGTTGTTGATGGACAAGAACAACAATTCAGGAGTTAAAGGATTAGCTGAATTGGACACCAGGCTAAGCAAGCTAAACAAAAGAGTGGCAGAAATGGAGGCTGCCATGAGCAAACTTGAAAAGGTAAATCCAAAACGTCTGTTCTGTCAATTCTTTTACAGTAAAATTCAGAAAGCCATGAACACTAGAAATATTTCTGGATTGTTATTATGTTGGGAGAGAAAAACCAATCAGATACGAGATGAATAAACCGCAAGTCGTAACGTAAATTAATGTATTGGTTTGCAGTTTTTTAGTGAGGTTTTTTCTTGCGTCTGATAGGTCGCGACACAATGAATATTCCAAAAATAATTCTTGGTGTTCACGGTTTTATTAGTCGCACGGTAGACAGAGTCTGCAAGACATTTTCTCTTGCCTGAGGTATTGTTCTCAGTAGATTTTCTTCAAGACGGGTGCTTCACATTTTAGCTGCACTCGATTCATCCAATCTTCAAGAGCTTTTGAATTTTAATGAATACAACAAGGGCCTTGATAATACTAACTTTTGAGTATGTCTTGAATAGCCTGTTTTAAGTTCCAACTTCACCGTCCAAGATATTAGAAACGGTGAAGTATGAATGGAATGCGGACGCGAAAATGAAACGTTTCGTGACTGTTTTAGCGTTCCCTTTTTTAGTTTCGCCTTTCCTGCTACCTGAGAAGCCCCTTTAGTTAAACTTTTGTTACGCACAAGTTAATACATGCAGCGTATACTGAAAAAATTCAACTGAAGGACCTTTCTTAGGACACGGCTTTCTAAAGCGTTTGGTACATTAATCAGGAAATAGCAGAACTAAAGCTAGAAATGGAAGGTTGTTTCCTTGATAGTTATAGGTCAATGAATATTTAGGAGTAACTAACAAATGTATCACATTGCTTAAGATTAAAACTGCAGAAAATGCAGGTTTCAATAGTTACGCAGGGGTCCTGACAGGGGAACCCTGTCTAAGAAGTGTTTTTGAGTTGAGCACTTCGTTATTACAGCCCTACAAAACGTCTCTCTTACCTGAAAACGAGCTGAAAATCCTGTTATTCCAACCACTCCATAACATTTTTGTGGCCCATCAGTGCTCGTGAACCTGTGAGTGTCCTGGCATTTTTTTGGGGCTAAGACTACGTAAGCCACTGTGCATGCGCAGATGCCCTATTATGCACCAGACATGTACATATAAGTGATTTTATGGAAGGTGTAAGGGTTCCTTCTGTGAGTACCGGAGAACGAATGACGTAAAACAAAAGAAACAAAAGACAGAAAACAATTCAACTCCAAAATAGAAGCAAATTACAATGTCTTACAAACAAAAGAAGGACAATGTGCTCCGGTACCTGAAGAAAGACCCTCCCGAGGGGGGGGGGGGGGGGGTATTCCGGATTTCTAGTGACGGGGATGGTCGAATGCAAAACCCAAAAAAATCCCTAGGACTTCCAACAAAAGCCAAAAAAAAATCCCTCGACGAAAAATTAACCCCGAAAAAACCCTATGCCGAATTTCCAGCCTTAAAAAATTTCAAGAAAGGACTACGTGATATAACAAGAACTACACAGTCAGCACTACCAAGAATCTTGAGATTGATTTGAGTACCCAAAAAATCCCTACTTAAATCTAGTCACACACAAAAAAAATACTCGCCAAATTCTCCTAGCCAAAAAAATCCCGGAATCGAAAATTTCAACCCCCAAAAAATCCTTCGTTCATCCCCGTCACTTGAAATCCGCATGGGTAAGTCATATGCAGTCTTATTGCCGTTAGTTATAATACAATATAAACTGAAAAGCATTAAAAATAGTTTTGCCACTTTACTTTCTTTAATTAAACAATCCATTTTTAAAATCACACCTGTTAAAGATGACTTGCACGTTGAAGGCAACTTAAACTGGTAACCAGCCAATAATTAACGTTTTTAATTTTAATTTAATGTAATTTAATTTACTCAATTTAATTACACAGAAAGATTAATTTGTTTACAACAGACTAACTTTTTAAAAACTTGTTTGTCTTAAATATGATGTGTAGATCGTGAATGTTGGCCGTAAACAAGAGGTAAATTTTCTCGTTAAAACTTATCACCAAGCACCCTAATTTAAAACCAACACAGTCAGTCATGGGAAACAGTCGTAAAACTGTAGCTGCTATTAACTACTTATGTTTAGTTTAGTTATCTAAAGCGTCTTAAATAAAGGAGAATTTGCAAAGTTAATATATGAAGCATGTTCTAGTACTTGAATTAAATTTTCTTATGAGCTAGCTCATATACATCTTTCAAGTTTGAGAAATCTGGCAATATCGGAGACAAGAATTAACTCTGAATTAGTTATGTTGCAGAACACTTTTAGATTTAGCGCTAAAAATGACGTATGAACCGACGGAAAAGGTTGCGTTACAAATTCACAGTTGACAAGTAAATGCTAATATATTCAAAGTAATGCGTAATTCATTGCTTCGTGATTTTTATCTGGTTTCTTTGTTCTTTGTTGCACTGTAGATTACAACGTAAAGTAAAAATCACGGAGTAATGCTTTGCGCATTACTTTGAATATATTAGCATTTATTTGCCAAATGTGAATATGTAAAGCAAGCTTTTCCGTCGGTTCATACGTCCTCTTCAACGTTGAATCTGAAAGTGTTCCAGTGAATCAATGTTAATAAGACTCGATACTAAAATTGGACACATCGTCAAGCACGCGTGTTTAATGTTTTAAAAAAATCCATCGAGCCGTTCTTAAGATTTTCGCAAAAACGCTCAAATTCAAAATTTACCTCAAAATTATTACGCGAATGATCTTAGAAAAACAATTCGTTCTCGAGATCGCGAACACCAGTTTCAACAAAACTTTCTAGGCGTAAAATAGTAAGTAAACGACACATTTTGAAAGTATTTTCTAGCCATTTCATCAAAGCGTTGATTATTTTTCGGTGCATTTACCCACGGTCACCTCTTTTATGTTTTCGGTCTTTTCCTGACATTAGTTGGTGTGAAGCACCATTACACTGTATTCACACGTCAGAGAGATAGATTGTTGGCGAAGAAAAAACGCAAAACTTGGGGACGTGGACTCCTCCTTCAAAAAACGTGCCACTGCACGCAAGGACCATGCATGCTCTCGTGACCTGTATGTTTGATCAAGTAGGGATATTGTAAGGAGAAATTAGATGCTTGTCATTAATTCCTTACTGTTTCTCCACAGCTTGGTAAATCTGATCAGGAGGAGAGACACAAACGCCTGGGAGAGTTAGCTGGATGGCGACAGGATACCGACCAACAGTTTAAAGATGTCCAAGACAAGTTGAGACCACTTCCAGATGAGGTGAAATTTTAATTTTCTTTCTATCAACCTCAGCCTTTGCACATTTCTATTCTTCGGTTTTTTCCCTACACCAAAACCCACATTTCCAATTCCACTAGCTAAACTCAAGAACAACTTTTGAACTTAAAGTGCACCTAACCCCAAAATATTTTTTTAAGCTTATATAAAACTTTGCACCTATTTTAAAAACATTTCGCCATTATTTGCAGTTTTTGACTTTTTTACGGGCTTCAAAACTTACGAAAAACTAAGCATCATTTGTCGCACGACCGCGTCAGAAGGGGCATGGCTCTATTCTTGATTTGACGTCACAAACTGCTTTGCATGCATGTTTACAAAGACTTAAGGAGATGCAAATCAGTTTGTAATGTCAAATCGGGAATAGACCCATGCTTCTCACCAGCTCGGTGTAACAGATGATGGCTAGATTTCGTAACTTTTACAGCCTATAAAAAGTCAAGACTGAGGGGATTTCATAAAAAAGGCGCAATGCTTTTCGAACAGGTGCAAAGAGTTATTTTAGCGAAAAAAAAATTGGGGGTGAGGTGCACTTTAATAGCAGACATTAGACAGTAATGTGTGTCAGATTTTTCTAGCCACAATAAATTTTTTGCCAGTTTTATTGTCGTGAACATAAAACCCCCAGAGAAAATTTTTGGTGTGCAATGTTTAAAATTTAACTCGTGTTATTCAAAGGAGACAAAAACGTACTACCTGTGGGTTAACGATTTTCTTTTGTTCCCTTGTCGTTGAGCTTTTTGTCCTCTTGGATCAACGCATCCCCATTCATAGTTTGATTTAGACTGCGACACAGTCCGTGTTTTGCATTTTTTAATGCAAAATACTCGATCCGCGAGGGAGGGAGTGTGAATAAAGAATGAGATTGGGGAGAGAAGAGGCTCGCGCGCCAGGCAAATAAAAGTGCAAATTTACCAGCCAAACCTGAGCTTTTACTAATGTCCTTGGCCGGTTGACTACTGTTAATCTGGAGTCCTGAAAGTTAAATCATTTAATATTGTAGATGACCTTCGTGAAAACAACATGCGGTTTATGTAGCTTTCCTCCGTAAATAGCTTGAATCTATTTGGTTAGATTGTCTGTGGTGATTCGACTGATGGTTTTTATTTACATCTGCTGTAGATTACTGAACTCCAGAGCCAACTAGCGGCACTGAAGGCTGATATTGAAGCTAAAGAGGAGGCAGAGAGAAGGAAAGCAGCGAAGTAAGACACACTGAAATTTACTTTAAATTTATTTTTTGGTAACGCAAAGCTCAAAACCTTAATCCTTGCAAAGTAACAAGGCGCTAAATGGTGATGGTGGCTGCCATTTTGCAATTAGCAAACGTTGTGAAAACTTCTAAACTTTAGTAGGTTTTCACTGGACTGTCGTTATGGGTAGAAACAGTACTGACGGTGTTTTATTTTGTGTACAGACGGCAGCCCACTCCACCAATCAGGGAACCAGAACCTGAACCCGAGGCTGAAGAGCAGGAGGACAACGGAGACCTGCAGAACAGAGTACAGAAACTGGAGGAAGAAGTACAGCAAGTAAGCAGTCACAAAGCGTCTCCTGTCACTAGACACTCTCCTTCGCATGTAAACGTGAAGTGCGCGTGGGGTGATTTAAACCAAAGACTGAGAGAGTGGAAAGGGAAAGCTTCGTTAATAGAAAACTCCTCTAGTAGTGAAACACCCTGGACAGGTTTAAATTTTAAAAGTGTAGTTTTTCACCCTCCAAAGAGAAATAATTTGAAATTGGTCCAAATTCCAAAATGTCTCTTTGAAAAATGTTTGAAGACAACCCGGGGCTTTTGAGTTGCATAAAACGTAACGCCGGGTGTAACTGCTAACGCCGGACGTAAAATACAGTAGTGACTTTGACTGGAGTGAACGTCTATGTTAGAAGTTACGCCGGACGTTACGTTTTATGTAACTCGCCCCAGCACCATGCACATGCACTGGAAAGCACTGCTTTGAGGTACGTAGATTTTATCCGAGACTCTAAAGTTAGAAACGCCCTGTACAGCAAAATAAACAGCACCACAGGAAAGTATACCTACTACTCAATAGCTTTCATGTGAGTGGTTACTCTTTAGGATTTCATTTACACATTTAAACAGTGGGGGTAGGGGGGTCTTCACCTACATCATAGTAAACAGCCGTACAGCAAAGAGTGAGAAGTGAAAAATTAGAGGTTTGTCTCCGAGAATGAAAGGGTTTAATTATTACATTTCCCATTACATCCTTTGATCCATAGTTGCGATTTCATCATGAGCTGCCTTTTTCAATATTGAAATTCTTTCATTTCAGACCTCTTCTCAAGTAGCTAAGATGGATAACACAGTGGAAACCTTACGGACAGTTTTGACACAAAAAATACAATCAGAGGCCCAAACGGTAAGTGCCTGTGCGATACTGATTTTGTTTGCAGACTGTACTGAAAAGAGCTGAGTCACCCTTGACAATTATGACAAATATATGGCAGTAAAACTAGTCTCACAGGGGACCCATTTAAGTTACATGGGCGTTCGGTGTTATCTGGGTGACCGGAAGGAAGGAGGGAGGGAGGGAAGGAAGACTTATTATACATTTAAGGAGAGAGGTTGCATTAAATTGCAAGTGTTCTAGCAATAAGTGCCAAAAAAACTAGTTTCTAAAAAACTACTCATGGTAGGGTAACATTTTCAAAGCTATTTGAGATATCTCACTTTAATTCATTTTTTCAATTGACCCCGCGATTAAATTCTCAAACATTCTTGAGAAAATTAATGTCAAATCTCGTGACAATATGCTAACAATGGGTGAGGCACCATTTTGTTTTGAGCTGACATGTCTTTTTAATTGAAATATGGATAATTTCAAATTGAATTTTCTCTCGCGGGGTCAGCCTGGGAGCAAAAGTATCGATAAGCTCTTCTTATCTGTTCTCAAAATGTGACCTTGCTATAAGTATTTTTTGGTAACTAAGTTTTGGCACCTACTGCTCGAACGTCGAGCGGTGGAAATCGTCTTAATACCAACAGTCGCAAGAAAGCATTGCATGATCACACAGTTTGCGTGTTTGTGCTGTTTCATCTCTGATTAATTACAGGAAGGAAAGGTTCAGCTTTTTTCCTGTATCGCTGCAAAGTTAACTTCTTGTAGAAATTGTCATTAGAAGTTTCTCAGGATTTATTTTGTATTTACTTATTAAATAACAGTGGAGCTGTGCACATTGCAAAGTTCGTGCTGAGAAAGGAACGAACAGTCAGCTTGACATTCCAATACTACGGTGGGTCCCTTTGATACGACCACCTAGGAGTCATAAAAAGTAACGTTATAGTAAAGTGATAGTCGGTATAGCGGGATTTTCAAAAGATAAAATGACTGCGTAAGCTATATTTCTGGTCAAGGAAAAGTGGTGGAAAAAGCCCACAGTGCAGGCGTGTTTTGGGCGAGAGAGCGCTGAATAATCCTTTGTATGTTTTAAGGCGCCATCTTGGATTAGGAAACGGGCAGAGGGTTGGGGCGAGTCAAGAAAGAGTCGAAGAGAGGAGGAGATAGGTTGACCAATTTTCACGCGGTGAAAAAGCGAAAAATGCCTCGAACGGGCGGTACAGGCTATGGTGGATATAACGAGGTAGTCGTGACAAGGGGTTCCACTGTGCGTACTGAATTTAATAGTGAATCATGGAAGAGTGGGTCATTGTTAATATTTTGTACGATTTCCTTAGGTAGCAGTTGGGCAATTTTTCGAAAATATAAGCCTGTTGTATATTAGGTTTACATGTAGTTGGAAGATCAGTAACTGATCTCGCTTACTTCGACGGCGTAAAACGATCGGTCGCCGTCTGTGTAGATTATGCGTAGTCAATGTAATATCGCAATTGTCGCGTCATCCATCTAACTAGTGTAACGATGAATTATGTTATGAGTCACAACTCGACAATGATGTTGTCTTCGCAGTGATGATGACGTGTATAACGCGTGTAGACTAAGACACCCTAAGGTATTATACAACTAATACGGGCGGACTGATGCGCGATGAGAATGAGGATTCTGGTTGGTTCCTGAATGGTCACGCTTGTCAATTGATGAATAAATTGACTGATATGTGTTAAGTTGGAATCCTTTCTGGTACGTCGAGTCTGCAATTTTGCCAGAATGTCGGCAAAACGTAGCTCGAAAGACTTGTATATACTCATGTTTGTCGCGCACTTTGTCCATAATTCGCGATTGTTCACTCACAAAGAAATGCTCCGTCACGTGAGAGGGCGTATAAGAGGTAGCAGACTTGGCGAGTCTGAAAAAAGTTTGGATGAAAAGTCACCAAACTACGCATTTTAAAAGGCAAGAAGTCCTACATGATTGTATTATTAAAAAATGGCTTTACTTTTAATAAGCTCCCCCTCACTCAACCGTACAAGCTCTGTCAATTGTCACATTGTTTGAAGCCATTTATTCAGTTTCTGGTCAGTCTATTACAGTAGATCCAAACATGGCAAGGTTATTATTTTTAAGCAGCATTATCAACTTATGAACGTAGTTTTAATTAATCAGCTGAACAGCTTGTTTCAAGTCCAGTCCTCTACAGGTTTCTAAAGTAGCCAGTAGAGGTCCTGTTATCAGTAAACTTGCAAAAGAGCTATACTAAGAACAACCTTTTTGAAATAACTCATTGTTCGGTCCGTATTGGGGAATATTGCAATCACTTTTTTTCAGAAACAGTGATTTCAATATTCCCCCATAAAGACTGTCAAGCTCAGTGGTGTACATTTATCTTAAGTTTTGCCTTCTACAATATAATCTCAGTGTATTTCCCCCTACCGTAGAAAATGAACCGTGTGGCATGAAATTTTCGCGGGATCTAAATTTCGCGAATTTCGCGGATTTTCGGCGAAAATTTACTCCAAGTCAGTTAATTTGAGAAATATTACGACCTTCCCTCCGCGGTCTCCGGGTAAATTTGATAACAAGAGCAGACGAGACCATTTCCTGTCAAAGAGGAAACCATTTTACTAACTGTTTCTCCCAACCCTTAAGGCATACGAAATCACACTTTTGGGTAGCTTTGAGACAGAATAGACGACACACAACATGAGTACCATAAGCAAGTAAAATGTAGCAAGAAAATATTACAACCATCGTTGCTGTATACAAGTTTCGTACGTTAAATACCGGTGAGAAAAGTGCCCGATATTGGCAAAAATTTGTTCCCAGTGGTTAATTCTTAAACTCCAAATTCGCGCAAATTTGTTCCCTGGGAAAACAACAAATTGGCTATCCGCGAAATTGACTCCCGCAAAAATTTTGTGCTACACTGTAACCCCTTTAGTGCCAGGAATTATCGCATGTAGTAAACAATTAGAGACAGTAGTGCTTTGAAAACTAACTGACATTTTAACACCCTGTACAGCGAGGAGATTCTATCGCAGAACTGAAGGAGCAGTTAGACCAGATAAAGTCCAGTATGTTGCATACTTACTCAAAACATTGTTGTATGGTGATTTGTTTATCTGTAAATGTACCGCTTTCTTTCTCCTGCCTTCAAACTTTGCTTTGAACAAGATTACTAGAGAGCAACGTAGAAAGTGTCGTTCAGATTTGGAGAGGACGTAAATCTGTCATTTTGGAATTTCGAAACGAATTGTCTGTTGCACACAACTGCATGTTCCTATATCCGAGACAGATACCCCTTCATACCCTGCGTCGAAATTTGCGGAAGAATTTTACTAGTTTGTTGCTCCATTTTTTGGCACTTTCCGTGCAACCTTGAGCGGCTGATTGGAGCGTGCAATCTTACAGTTTTTCTAGCAGTGTACTTGTCCAAAAATTATTCCTCATGTAAGAGATTATAAGCGGAACGTTCAGTTTAAAACTGGCATACAGTCAGTGTAAAAAGACATCCAAGGAAATAGCACGTGCCACTCTTGACCTAGTCGAGTATAAGATTGAGTGTTCTAAGGAAAATGAAAAGGAGAGAGCAGGGGCCAGGAAGTGAGGCCTAGTGATTTAGTTGTCTGACACTCCTTTCAGTTCCTTGTGTTTTTCTTTTTCAAAGCAAAGGTCTCGAATGTTTCTGTTTCGCTTGATGCTTTGAACCTGTAAAGCCTTGCTGTTTTTGTTGTTGTTGTTGTTGCTGTTTTTTGTTGTTTAGTTGTTCTGGAGTTGCTCTTGTTATTTTACTCCTGTAAACGTTTTGTCAACTAACGGAAACTTTTAAAGCTAAATGTAAACGAAATATGATAACCTTCAGTGAAAAATGTTGTGTTTCTAAATTGTGGTGTACTAGGATTTCTTTGTAAGATTAAAGACTGTTAAACTGCTCCTGCTGAAAGTGACAAAAAATTATGTTATAGTGAAAAGGTTGTTTTTTGTCTATTAAATAATTTTTGTTGTAATCCAATTTGTAATTCTAAACGAGGAATTCGTCGAGTTTATCGAAAAGGCCAAAGATTGAAGTTTAAAGCATAACCTACAGCCATTTTTGGTTGTTATAAGAAGTAAACTACTGTCGAGATTTCGGTAGTAAAGCGGATGTATGTTGTAGAAGTGGAAACCCGAGTCTTAAAGTTTTAAACATGGCTGTTAAAACGTAACAAAGTAAGAACTTGTTTTGATGTTTTATTGGCAAACAACCCTGACTTGTAGTTCCAGATGTAAAATGAGAAGTTTTTCCTTTTTGCTAATTCTTTGTGTTAAAAAATTATCTGCGTGGAATAAAGACTAACTTTTTTCTCATACTTTGATTGGTTGTTTTACCGCATTTTATTTTTCACGAGAGGTGAGATTCTTCGTCTTTCTTGAGATTGTAGACGTAGCAATCTTCTATATTGTGTAACTTTTGGTGAAGGAAAAAGATGTTCAGCAAAATATAATGATTTTAAATCGGTCATACTACAATCTACTCAGGTTAATCTTGTTGAACTGGTGTTTGCCTGAATTGTGTTTACTTAACATCTTAATTGTGAATATCACATACAATAATTGCCACAGCTATTGAAATAAGAAACAATCACACACCTGGATATTAAAAGTACCATTCCCCAGACTTGACTTTAAAAACTAAAAAAAGGGTTTGAATTTTGTAGGAAGCAAACGAGAATTAATAAAGAGGAAATCTATAACATACAGTGTTTTCTAAAAAGTGGTTATTAAACGTAACGGTTTTGATATTTCAAATTAACAATTATAAGAATTAAACTTTGTTAAAATTTTTGTATACACCATAGATTTTTATAAAGTTGTATAACTTGGGTTGTAGATACGACTCCGTGTACAATTAAAGGTAAATAAATATTAATTTAGGCCGTAATGTTACAATATTAATAATTGCAATATTAATAAATGGGATATGTTAACTCTGGTGTATTGGACATTTTCATTGTACATTTAAACTTAAATATTTACTGCCTAATAATCAATTTTCTCTAAACCAACCAGGGTGGTGTTTTTTCTTTCAGCAAGTAGTATTCTGTTGTCCCAGGTTTTAATACCATAATTGCGTTGTTAAGTTTTCTCATCAGTGTTGAAAACTCCTATAATTTTCCACTAAAAAATGAACAATAATTCTCTAATTGAAGAAAAGTGGTTGATTAATTCATTAATTTTATGGGGTATAAACCTCTTTGTTGTCCATATCGAAGCATTAAAGTCACACTCTTAAACAGATAGCCCGTAAACTCCGTAAATAACTGTCTCTTTAAATATCAACTAAAGCAATTACTAATTGTCACCATTCAAATTATCAGTGTGCTGTATCATTCAAGTGGTCTATTTTTGATACTTTCACGGAGAAGCATAGAAAGGTTGGGGGTCGGGGTTGAGGAGAACATTACACAGGGATTCCTTGTCTACGCCTTCCCAAGCCCCCTCCCCAACCTAAATACTACCCTGTTCCATGGTGCCAAATTGTGGAGTGTCCCTTGCGCATGTTTCCGTTAGCCAGGATGGAACGAAAAAGAGAGTTGACGATAAGTGATGAGAATTTGAACTAAATGCTAAATGAGCGCACCAGATTCAATAAACGCGCCCAAATGTTGGTGGTAAAATGAAAGCCGCAGGTTAAGCTCTGGCCTTTCTCGTGAAAAATTGAGAAGATTCAAACTCTTTAGAGCGCACAAGAGTTGGCAAGAGTGGTTGAGTTCGAATTCTCGCTCTTGCTGACCTTTCTTTATGTCGTTGATTTTACTCTTTGCGCATTTCTCTTCGTCTTTATTCTCCACAATTTGAGAGCGTGGAACAGGCTTCCTTCTCCAGTGTTACTGAAGGCGCCTTCACACGACAAACTGTAGGGTGCAAACTCGTTTTGGCAAATACTAGTTGGCGTGTGTGAACATCATAGGTGAGAAGAAGACTCACTCACTCTAGATTGTCGTCAAGTTTTTGAGCAACATTTTTTGTTTGTAAACTCGCAATTGACGTGTAACCGTGTTGTTTAAGTTAAATGCCAGAGGAAAGGTTACGGAAGAAATGGTGATTTTTCTGGGATTAAAGCAATTATTTTAAGCTGGTAAAGGTTTGTGTGAGAAACACGAGTTTGCCAACATTTGGAAATGGCCTACACGGTTTCGCCTTTTTTTAGAATTGCATGTGAAGGCGCCCTCAATCTTTGCCGCCATCACGCAACAAAAATACTTCGTGAGGCTTGCAAAGAATAGACGTGGTTTAATTTTCTAGCAATGCAGCCGTCCCCCATCGCTTGCCGCAACCCGGGTGTTTCACAAAACGCCCATAGTGATGGTGAGTGAATGGTTCTCAGATCTTCTGTTGGCTCTAGAAATTGTCAAGCGTCCATATTTTGTGCTCGCGATTCGTGCTCAGCATTCTTGAGCGTTCGGTGATCTAATCAATAAATAGAAGCTAGGAAGGGATAAGATGAGGCACGGCTGCATTCGAAGGTTAGAAGACGCCAACACGATTGTCTTAATTCTTTTTTTTTAATCCTTTTTTTAGCGGAGTGATAAAGACAAAATTATAGAGGACGACATAGATAGGACTATCCAGTATTACTTGCAAGATCATCGGCGTGTGTTCGTCAAGTACGGAAGAAACTCGAACATTTACCAAGCTAAATACGTGGACGGTGTGGGAAGAATGCGAGTGGCTTTGCTGGAGATCAACAGATGGGGGATCTATCAGTCATGGCGGATGCTTGCTCTTAAACGAGCATGGTACCGACTGCTGGAGAATAAGGAAGAGAGAGAAAAAGAACGGGAAGAAGGATCTTCACCTAAACCGAAGCCATCTACTAGCAAAGGTGCTGACAAGGACAGTGAAGACGATGACGACGATGATGATGATGATGATGATGATGATGATGATGATGATGATGAGGAGGAGGAGGATGAAGATGATGATGATGACGACGATGAAGATGATGATGACGATGAGGAAGACGATGATGATGACGACGACGATGATGATGACGACGATACGCCTAAACGCGGTGCTAAAAGCAAGAAAGGACAGAATAAAGGGAAAAAGGGCAAAACGTAATTTAAATAAATAACAAATAAGAACAAAGCTTAGAGTGGGTAGCACCAAGCTAACTCGAGGTTACTTAGGGTGACGCTCGAAATCGAATTGGAATTTGGAAATGATAGTTTTTGAGGAAAACCAAAGACAAAAAAAATTGTTTTTGCAAAAGTAACTTAGCTTGGTCGTTTTCGTGTGTTTGTGTTTCCGCGCATACCCCGTACTTCAGTACAGAAATTAACGCTTATTTCCTTCCCCGGAAAGCTCTTCAACGTTGTAACACTTTAAACTGAGGGCAGTTGTCTGTGGCTCGAACAGTTTACTTTATACCAAATTTGGATGACATAATTGATGGCCCACGAGGAGCATATTTACGCTGTGTTCTATTGGCATGAACAGATTTTTGGTTTGAGTTGATTAATGATCTATTCGGGAAAAATTGCTTTTGGTTGGCTTGTTGATCAACCGGCGCTCAACTCGTGTGAACATATCAATTGCTGGCAATCCGAGCCACTTGCAGGCTACATTGTAATATAATTAGTTTTCGTAGGAAAAAATACCTATTTTTAGGACACCTTTGTAACCTCTTGCAGGAAACTATTTAATTAAATAAATAGCTCACCAAGTGAGTAAACTACGCCCAGTTCTGACCAGCAAGATAGGCTGGACCTATGTTGGAAATATTTTAATGATTTAAGCAGTTTTATTGCACGCTCTTTTACATAGTGGTTCTCCTCCAAACCGTGTAAAAAAGTATTAACTCTCCCCTGATCAACATAATGTAAATTTCGCGATGACACAAAACTAAACAAAAAACACACACACATATTCAACGCCTTCAAGTCCCAAGGTGTGTTTTTCCTCTCGCGGGCGGAGGAAAAGACAGGTGAAGGCGGGGAAGTGGAGGGTGGTGATTGTGTAAAGGATGAGAGAATGGAGTGACGCCATGAATTTGCGTCACAGGAAGGGGCGGTTGGGTACTTGGCTGCGTACGACGTGTAGCGACCTGATTGGGTGATGAACAGCATGTTTGCTCTAATTGGTTACATACCTTTGTACGTGTCTTTTTTTAACTAGTCAACAAGTGCAAACCAAAACTGATAATTTGATTAATTTTTGAACAATTGATAGTTGTCAGATGCTGGACTCAATACTCAAAATCGGGAGGCGAAAACAAAACGCAATATAATTTGCTAAGCTTTGTATGTATCAAGTACTTGTATGTTTGAAAGAAAGACTCCTTAGAATGAGGATTTGCAGATGTTATTGACTCTAACACATGTATTATACTGTACATAGTGTACATAACTATAGTAATGAAGTTTGTTTACGTGTTGGAGGTACGTCTGAGAGTCATGTTTATGAAATGTTTGTTCAGAATTTTGAGCTTATTTTAGACCAGAGGAAAAGCAAATAAAGTTCTGGTAGTTCAGTGATGCCGAGTAGACACTTTCATGGATCCTGCTTCTCACAAGGGTAAGCAGGATTTGCGATTTTCCATATATAAGCTACATATATGGGTATGTACCGCTGAGAAGGGTATGGTTTTTAAGCGGTTTTGTCCGGTATAGGGTCTAGAAAACAGAGAGTTTTGGTCTAGAGTAAGGTATCATTTAACAGAAAACTGGTCAGTGGTATGAAGAATTTAGTCTAGAATGGGAATTGACTCTCGGAGAGTCTGGGATAGAAGAGCTATTTTTGGCGTCTAGTCTAGAGTAGGGTTCAACAATGCAGCTGAGCTTGGTTTGTATAGGGTACGGAATTTAGAGTCCCAGCGGTCCCCTTCCCCACCCACAGAGTCCCCCCCTTTCCCCGAGGATTTCAATCGGAAAGTGGCATGTAAAAGTAGCTCTTGTACGTGAAATACTTTCCGTCATGCTTACAGTACTTAGCGGCAGCGGAGAGCTGAGACATGGAGAGACTTTGAGCGCTCTCCCTTTGTACGGAAACACCTGTTATTCCGGTGGGAAATCAAATGGAGCGGTCATTTCAAGTTCTCGTTTTACCTAAATATCAATGTACCATATAGCTTCATCACACTAGTACCATGCCCCTTGATAAAATACGTGGTTTGTTTGTGGAAAAAAAGTGTGCTGTTCCATTTGGCGGAAACTTCTCATTTTGTATACAAATGAAAAGCGCTCTTGTACTCCGTACGCGTCATGCTATGCTCGTTCCTAGAGCTCCTCATCCTTCTTTGAACACTAACCGGGGGAAGCCCTGGGCACGAGAGCTAAGCGATGCCACCCCGCCTCCTTTGGGCGCATTGTGGTCAAGAATATGTTGTTGTCTGAAGGGCGGACGAATGTATGGGCACGAGAGCTAAGCGGTGCCACCCCGCCTAGTTATCTGCGCTGGTGTTTGACATTTGCTAGTTTTACAGTTGATCCACGTCACGCGTGAACGGAAACCTGAACATGTGATCCGAGTCTTCAAATGAACAAGCTACTTTCGGTGACGTAACGGAGATCACAACGGAAATATTGAAGATCTCTAAATTTCAAAGAGGAAACAAAGTAATAAGATAAACCAATAAAGAAGGGTTCTATTATTGTCCTTCAACAAAATGAAGCCAAATGGTTTCATAGTTCGCAGTGGCAAATTGCCTAGAATATTTCTTGAAAATTTTAACTTTACTTGGACTGCTTAACATACAGACGCTAGGGAGCCAAAACAGGTAACCGGAGATTCACTTTTACAAAGCCCGAGGAACTGTTTACACAAATACTGAGTTATGGAAGTACGAAACACTCATATATGTGAACTGCGGATAATATAAGACAAGATGAGTACTCTCGCAGTTAAAGATATCAACTTAAGCAGTTGATAAAAAATCAGGCTTGAACGGGAATCGAACCCATGATCTCTGCGATACCAGTTGGCTTGATAGCTCAATTGGTTAGAGCACTGCACCGATATCATAGAGGTCATGGCTTCAAACTCCTGTTCAAGCCTGTCAGTGAATTTTTTCAGGTTGTTCTTTTATCGTTTGCTTAAAGTGATATCTTTAACGGCGAGGTTCATCATTATTTCTCAAATGCTGAGTTAGCTAGATAAATCTGGCTAGGTAGAGCAATAGCTTTGCGATCCACGCAGTGTAAAAACAAAGAAAAGGTGGGAACATTTCCAAGTCGTGCGTGCACATTTACTGAACAATGGGAAAACGTGCCACTGAGCGATTGCACTTTCAGCACGCGGGTGTTACTTGGTGACTATGCGGTGAACTCAATGGTGAACGAACACAAAAGTACAGGACACGCTGTTACTACAAAATATGCAGAGTGTCAATGCAATAAAACTCAAAACTCTTCAAACGCAAAAAACATGTCAACACTTATAAGTGTGAAAATTTTATGCCTAAACAAAATATAAACAGTCACATAAAATTATATGCCAAGGTATGTCAGCATTCCTAAATAACCTGGACATTTATCTGTTTAGTTGCGTTTATAAGGCTATTTCACTAGCTACCCACGTTCCATTTATATTTCTTTGGAAACTGCTGAGTATTAATATGTAATTTTTTAAAATCTTTGTTGTGGGTGAATAGCACACATACACTCATTCGCTGATTTTTTGCAAGTTATTGTTTCCACTCAAGTATCTACACGAATTGAGGAGAAATTGAATTGATATAAAACAAGAAGTCAACACTGAACAGCTGCTCACACACCATGTCGCCCTACCTCCCGTAAGCGGACACGTCCCTCCAGCGGTCACTTGGTCGTGGTCTAGTAGCGGCCGCACTACGCATACGCACCAACAGGAGGTTTAACTTTAAGTTGTTATGACTATACAACTAATACTCGCCCGGTTTATATGTATAAATAATTATAATAACGTTTCGGTATAACGCGCGCTCTGATTGGTTGAAACAGCGTGCTTTATCAGAGTAGACAGAGTACAGATGTACGGCGTAACCCGTGACGCCATTCTGCGCTCGCTGGCAACTGAAAACCTTTACTGCGCGCGCTTGCAAGCTATGAATGAAACTTGTTTTCTTGCAATTTAAAATGGTAATTGAACTGAGTGGAGTGCAATTTGTAGAGGTAATCACATGATTTTGAGTGCACTTTGGAATAAATGAGCACAAGTAAATTTTTCAAAGGTTAACTAAATTGCACGAGCCCTACGGGCTCGTGTAATTTGTGGCCTTTGAAAAAATTTACGAGTGCTCATTTATTCCAAATTGCACGAAAAAAATCATGTGATTATTACGCCATTTTATTTACTTTGGTGACATTACCCATGTGCTACTTGCAATGGCGTCATTGACTGAGGAACTTGACATAAAGTTGACATGTGACCTTTACAGATTTGCATAGATGATCAAGAAACATCATGAAACGCGGAGGGGAAAGGTCTGAAAAATCGCCTGAAAATTGAAATGAGATCTAAAAGTTATCTTGAAACTCTCTATTAAAACTGAGTTACAATCTCCGAACCTGTCCGCCATTTTTTGTTTTTGTTGCGGCTGGTAACCTAGTTGTCAATCATTTCCAATTTCAGATTTTGCACTGGAAATTTCACTTTTTGCACTGTCAATTTCACTTTTTGCACTATCAATTTCATTTTTTTCACTGTTTTTGGGATAAATTGACAAGTTCTTAGCCAATTAGAATGCAGAAATTATTGTATGCAAATTGTTAGGTCTGAAATCATACGCGTGATTTCAAAATCGAATGAGCGCGCAGCGCGAGTTCGATTTGAAATCACAAGTATGATTTCAGACCACAATTGCACGACACGAAGTTCAATTACCACTTTATTACACCCATTTTGAAATCACACAGTTTTTTTGTCTGTACGTTATTGTTTAAAAATGTTTTGTTTCCTTTGTTTCACATCATCCGTGAGGTTCACAGATTCGTACACCGAAGTAAAGCCGAAATTGCAAAATTCCCCCCCCCCCAAATGACTTTTTTTGCCTTATATTTTTCTGCAATCTGATTGGCTTGTGCGGTTAAGCCATGAAATGTGATTGATAGTATTATTTCATTTTCATTTTGACTGGCTAAAAAATGATGCGATTTAGAGCAAAAAATAGTGCGATTCGTGAATAAATCGCGCTGTTGAGAATGGGAAAGAGGAAAGGTTGCCGATAACACTAAGCTGCCGTACGACTAGCAGAGCTTCATTAAAGACCCGTCAAACAAATTCGAACTGTTCCATTTTCTATCGGAGGAGATAAAAAAAGTATCAGGTGTCCCGAAGACAAGTGTATCTATATCACTCAAGGGGGAAATGTGCTTCCAAGCAGTGCTTTGAACGCTATGGAGAAATGCAACCATGAAGTGGCGGACACAAGGATCCTGGTGCATATCAAAGATGCCATCAGCAAAGGAGCATGGGAATTTCCTGGTCCATACAGTAGACACAGGCGTCATTGTGTTTCTGGTTGGACACTTCCATGAACTGAAGTCCCTTCAGTCCTCCCTACTTGTCTGGGGGGGGGGGGGGCATTGGGGAAGAGTTATCGACATTTATTATAGCATCTATGCTATATGTGACCATATCGGAGAGCAGTACTCCTCCAAAGGGCTTCCCATTTTTCACGCCTTCACAGGGTGTGACATCAATTCATCCTTTTATGGAAAAGGCAAAAGTCATGATGAGCCGCGTGGAATTGCCTTCCTGGTATAAAAGGATACATTTGTGTTCTTGAGGGATCATCCATTCAAGCCGCTAGAGAAAGGTTCTCCTCAATTTAAGATGCTACAAAGGTTCTCAATTTGGGATGCTAGAAAGATTCTACGACAAAACTAGCTCATTGATGTCTATGAACGACGCCAGGCGGGAGCTATTTACCAAGCAGAACCGTATGCTGGAATGCATCTCTCCAACACAGGTAGGTATCAATGGTTTTATTTGTCAGAGAAGTTGAAGCTGAAAGATGAACATTTTATAACTCTTCGTTCTCTCCTTGTCCAAACAGGGATCCCTTCTCCAACATTCAGTTTTATCAGGGAGGAGAGTGGAATGGCAGTCTAAGCAGCCAGGTGGACCTGCCCTCGCCATCAAACTTCGGGTGAACGTAGAGAGATGAAAGCTGGCAGCCGCTGTGGACTACTCTGTCAGAGGTCTCCAAAGTTTGCAGAGCTAAGATGTGGCTGCAAGAAAGGGTGCACCAAAAGATGCAAATGTTTTAATGCAAATTTATCGTGCACAGAGCTTTGCGCATGCTCCGCAGACTGCACAAATGTACCAAACAATATCAGCTGATAACTCCATTCTTGTTACACGTCATCCAATTATCCTTGGCTCGCTTTTACGGAGAAATTCGCGAAATAGTTATGAAGAATCCCCGCTACTTTGCTTGCGGCATGCTGCGATAAAAATAAAGCAGTGTAAACTCCTGAAAAGGGAGAATAGCATATTAATCTACTCCATATTTTCTTAGAAGCCTCGAGACTATGCCCTTTATTAGCTAATATCGCCGATTTAACAATGTTTTTAAGAGGATACTGCTGACCGTATCACATGCAAATTAGATATTTCAAAATGACGTCCGTACTGCCTCCCCTGAACTCCGGTCACATGGCTACCCTTCTGAAATCATTTGTGACACCCATTAGACTTACCATGCCATCGTCTGAATTTGCACGATCAAAACGCTAACAGAGCTGTCTAATTAGCGAGCTAGCTGAGATAGAAGTCAAACCCCGCCGGATACATGTAATTCCCTGTTGGTCACCCAT
Source organism: Siderastrea radians (assembly GCA_964017195.1). Taxonomy (NCBI): domain Eukaryota; kingdom Metazoa; phylum Cnidaria; class Anthozoa; order Scleractinia; family Rhizangiidae; genus Siderastrea; species Siderastrea radians. Next base: position 30,542,020 of record OZ024891.1, on the reverse strand, counting down.
CCAGGTATTAACCCCAGTGAACAGGACTGAACTTCGCTAATCGGAAGAATGTCTTTATTATGGTAGACGTTTCACTCCGTTATCTCCCACACAAAAGCTACACAAAAGCTTTTTTTCAAGTACAATATGCATTTTAAAAAATCAGGAAAAAGACGAAAATGGAAAGCAAAAGGTAAACATTTTAACTAATTGAATTCTTAGATACCAGTCCATGATCAAGATACTATAAGTTCTTCTGTCCGTACGATGAGCCTGGTTAAGCCCTGTTCGGCGGGGTTAGTACTTGGATGGGTGACTGACAGGGAATTACATGTAGCCAGCGAGGTTTGACTTTTACCTCAGCTAGTTCGCAAATAAAGTCCATTCGTAAAAAGCGATCTTTTGGAACACTACAGGTTCCGATTAATGACATATTTAGCTCTACATTTATTCCCGTCAGAGCTTATTCGCTTATGACACGCAGGTTGTTTTACGTAGTCCGGTCAAATTCTGAACAATCTACGGCTTGAAGTTGAAGCAAAACTCTTTTATGAACAACGTTTTACGTTCTACTCCTCAATTAGTAAACAAACTTTCCTATTAGAACACGAAAAAAATTGCAAAAATTTTGACCATATTAAAAAAATTTTAATCGATTTCTACGAACTTTTACAAGCGCAGACGTATTTCCGGCGGTCTTTTCTCTAATCCCCCCCTGGTCTACAGTTTGTAGTCTTCATTTTGCATTTTACCCCCAGTCTGCAGTCTTCATTCTGCATTTTACCCCTAGCCTGCATTTTACCCTTAGTCTGCAGTCTGCATTTTACCCTCAGTCTGCGTTTTACCCCAGGTCCGCAGTGTGCAGTCCGCAGTCCGCAGTCCGCAGTCGGCAGTCCGCAGTCCGCAGTCCGCAGTCCGCAGTCTATGTTTTACACTGACCGTCGCTACAATCTTCTGGAGAGTGGTTTCCATATGATCGTAACGATCGCTAAGATCGTAGAGATAGAACTGAGGCAGGCGGTGTGCGTCATGGCCCACAAAGGGTCATGGGTAAAAATATAACTGATGTCCATTACACTCGAGACACGATGGAGCCGAACATCTCACGAGAGACCTTTACAATGGCGGTAAAAATGGGAATTAAGACTCTGTTTCCCCTATTGAAAAGAATAACTGACGACACGAATTTAGATTGTTTTGGTTAATTTTTTGGTTACATGGACCAGTTGAATAAGTTTTGCACGATCCGGAGTCGATCGAATGTGCAAGCGTGCAGACTACGTTCGTTTCTCGGAAAGTTTTTCGTATTTGTTTGGTACTTTGACTAGACCAGCGGTAAAAGAGATCCACATCACTTAGTTTGCTGGTATAGTTCACGGACTTACGCTACGGGGAAAGATTAGAGAGCGCGGACAATGAGCGAGGTGAAAAAGGCGGCTGACGTGTGATTGTGTTGATTGTGTTTTTTAAAAACAGGGAAATCAGATCTTCCTTCAGGCAAAGGAAGCAACACAAGGAAATAGCCTAACAACTTACTGAAAATGTATGAGACAAAAAATAATTTGAGGTAGTCGTACTGGAAATTCAAGTATTTCCTGATAACAGCCATTCAAAGGGATGCCCCAAGTTTGTTGATGTAAGTTCACGGCTGCACAAAAATAAAAACTTTGTTGTCTTAATAACATCATGTATGCTCTTGTCCTTGATTTTACTAATGGCTTGTACTTCATCAGCCATGTTTTATTTTCTCTTATATCAAACACTGCACATTAGTTTTCTCAACCTTGCTATGTGACTAGTGATGCTGATCCCAAGGCAGAGCCATATTTCCATGTATATATACTCCCCTGTTTCCTATTTTAACAAGTTACTAACCGACATTAACATTCCTACAGTCACAATGATTATAAAAAAATGATACCGATGTTGTCCATTGACCTTCTTGTCTGCTTAAGAGAGTTGTTATCTTTTACAGAAAATATGTGAAAATAATTTTGTCCACAGGTCTCACTGTAAAAGATTGAATTCAAGCAAATAACAGAAAAACTTTTGCTGTGTTTGCATTGCCTAATATAAACACGAGAATGGCTGGGAGAATTCAAGACAGTTATGAAAACCCTTGATGGTTCGCAGGGAGTGCCCAGCCCGGGTTGCGTATAAACTTTTGAAAATCCCCCCACTTGAGTGTTTACTGTATATCAGGCTATCCAAACACAGGAAAAGCTTTTCCTTGCTTTATGCAACTGTGTTAACACACTCGCATGCAAACACACATCTCAGCCACTCAGAGTGCACGTAGTATCTTAGTTATTTTATTAAATAAAATGTATTTCTCTGTCTTTTGCACTGATTACTATTTTCACTGGGCACTTATATGGACACACGCCTATTTTTTCAAGTACTCATGCATGAATTTGGGTGCCTAATTTCAAGGTGAAGATCTGTGCTTGGGCTCTAAAGTGATCACCAATTCCATGTGTTTGTCTCTCTCAATTCCAACTTAATTACAACTTAGCAAACACGTTCTGTCAGTCCGCATATATACCAGTAACTGCTGCCTATGCTCACATTTTTAAATTGCATCTGATAGTGCAAAATGGATACACAATGTTACATTTTGGATACCCAGTAACACAGCACCAGTCTGTGCCAATGCACAGACACCAAGTGTGGACATATCCATAAGCAATATTATCTTAAGCTGATAAGCTATTAGAAATCAAAATTAGTTTCACAATTCTTAAGCACAAATAAAGTTCATACATAATCTATTCCACTGGTGGCAGAGACGTGCACAGTTGTTGTAGAGCTGACTGTCAGAAAATAATAATAATATTACACACAAAACAGTGAAAAAACAGTAACAACTTTTTCTTGTACAAGTTGTTTTGAACATTAATATATGAAATTCATATATTTGAACTGCGGATAAAGATAGAATTATGTGAAGATCATCGCAGTGAAGGTGTTTCAACCTAAGCGGTTGAAAAGAAGAAACCTGAAAAAAATTCAGGCTTGAACGGGAATCGAACCCATGACCTCTGCACCGGTAATCGCAGAGGTCATGGGTTCGATTCCCGTTCAAGCCTGAATTTTTTCAGGTTTCATCTTTTCAACCGCTTAGGTTGAAACACCTTCACTGCGATGATCTTCACATAATTCTACAAGTTGTTTTGTTCACCATTTTACTACAAGAGTGTACAAATAAAATCACTGTTTAAGTCTTGTGATAAAAAAACAAAAGAAACAGCTTCACTGGCGACTCAAAAAATAGTCGTATTATAAAATAAGCTCACTTTGTACAGCACCCGAGTAACCTGCTTTAATTTAAAGAAGGACCTCATAAACACAAAAAAGGGAGATAAAATGCTGAAATGCCCGAGGCATTATAGAAATTGACCTTTTTCCCCTTTTCTGGTTCAAATTTGAGCAGAGTCTTGCGAATTTCGATGTTATTCCCTTCGTGTCGGCTTTCATCTCGGTCTACTTTTCTCAGCCGGTTTCCCGGGAGATCTGCTACTTGATTTACACGATCTCTTCATTCTACGATACTTTCAACGGCTTGTAACCATAAGGGATAGACCCCGAAATTTCAAAAGAACAAAAGTTATACTAACTAACTGGCCAAGTTAATGGGCAAATACCGTTATTAAAGAGTAAGCAGCTTCGAGTCCAAGAAGAACTGTGACATTAACAGTGAAATCAACATGGCGGCTTTCAACTAGCCGCTCAATTTGAACTTCTCATAAACACGACTGAGACGTTTACCTTCAAAGTTAACCTGAAAGGAACTAAGATATGGTATTCCAAAAACTTAAGGATGAGGTGCAATTCCGAGAACAAAATTACAAGCGTCGAAAATAAAGAAAATTTCACGTCATACACTTCTCGATGCGGCTCTTTCCGAGCGCGAAAATGCCTACACAAATGACGCGTTCTGATTGGTCAAATCTCGTGACGCACACCGCCTGGAACTGAGGTCTATCTCAGCGATCTTGGCGCAACGATCGCTACGATCGCTATTATTGCTGAAGAGTGGTTTCCATATGACTGCAACGATCGCAGAACTTTTTTTCAGTGATCGTGACGATCGAAGCGATCGTAGCGATCGTAGCGATCATATGGAAATCAATCTTACAAAAAAGGTGAGCGATCCTTACGACTACAAGTTTCCATAGGATCGCTACGATCGCTACAGAATTTAAAAAAATGCCCGAGAGGACCTGGAACAAACAGCGACGTACTGCATTCTGGTGTATTTTTCATCGCAACGATCGCCACAATCTCTGGAGAGTGGTTTCCATATGATCCCAACGATCACTACGATCGTTGAGATAGAACTGAGGTCTATCTCAGCGATCGTTGTGGCAACGATCGCTACGATCGCTGCGATCGCTGAAGAGTGGTTTCCATATGATCGCAACGATTGCTGAACTTTTTTCAGCGAACGCAGCGATCGTAGCGATCATATGGAAACCAGCCTTTATTAATGAAAACGTGCTGCATGTTGATTGATCACGCTGAATCGCTGGTACACTTATTGCTATTTATTCATCTTGACAGCAAATTGCGGCGCGGCATTTCGCAAGTGAAAATACCATTCAAGGGGCAAATAAAGGTTGACTGGTCAATACAACCTGGGGACGACATTGGATCTAATATTATAATTCATCTGTGGCGAGAATGGCTATCAAGTTTTACTCGTGATAGAAACCACGTAACACGAATTTATAATAACATAACTAATTCATAATGATCAGTTAAAACAAATCTATACGAATTTCACGATTTAGTCTCAAAATAATCATGCAAATTTAGAAAACAAGGCTACAAAGGTCAAATTATTGCCAAAACTGCTTCTGCGCACATTCATCGAAATTCAGAATTGAGATTTTTTTAATGAAATGCTGTAGCAATAATTGTTTTCGTGTACTGCAAAGAACCTATCTACAACTATAACAGCCACGGTGTACTTTCCATAAGAATGGTTTCGGTGTATATTACAAATACTTATAACTTATATTACGAATTAGCTATTGCTGTAATGGTAAATAACATATTGCTGTAATGGCAACCACGGCCCACTATCCGTAAGAATTGCTTCCGTCTACTGCAAAGAACTTATCCACGACTGTACTTCGCAACTACGGCCTACTTTCCTCAAGAATTGTTTGCATATTGCAACGAACCTATCCACTATGGACTTCGCAACAACGGCGTACTTTCCACAAGAATTGCCCCCCCCCCCTCTCCTCGAAGGCTACCAGTGACCAAGGGCGAAAAAAAGAAAGAAAGAAAGTGGAAATGACAAATATAAGAATTAACAAAAAAGTTTTCCGTGAAAGTACGTGATTTAAGGAAATATTTTAACGAGAACTTTTCCACTAAAAACCAAGCCTGGAGAAAAGCACAGAATTGACAGGTAGTGAATGACAATTTCAACAATCTTTAAGGGTGCGGGTGGTCTCAAGAAACGGTCAGTTTGTCGTGAAATAGTGATTATTTGATAAAATTATGTAATGATGACGTCATCATGACATC
>OZ024891.1:29055128-29320128 GCA_964017195.1 Siderastrea radians | reverse complement strand
GTCACGAGGGAGTTAGCACTTCTAACTCCCACACTTCTAACACAGGATTTGCCAAGGTGGGACTTCGAAATTGGAACTAATGTAATTTGACGGAAACTCTGTTGACTGGCCGTCGTTTTGGGGCAATTTTAAATCGCTTATTGGCTCTAATGAGAACGTCTCAGATGTTGATAATTCTCTTATTTGAAAGCGTAAGTTCATTGCTTAGCAGCCTCAATGATCAGTGGTCTCACTTTGTTAGATTCCAATTATTTAGTTGCCACATCCTTACTCCAAGAAAGATTTGAGGAACCACAGAAGATCATAAGTGACCATATAGGCGCCCTTGTCAATCTCGTACCAGTAGCAAGTAGCAAGGGTCCTTAAGTCGTGAGACAGCTGTATGATTCCGTAGAGGCTCACATAAGGGCATTGGAGGCTCTGGGGCGTACTTCAGATCATTATGAGGAATTGTTCCTTCCATTAATACTCAATAAAATCCTAAAGGATGTACGGTTGATCATCTATGGCAAGGTACCACGGGATTCCTGGAATCTAAAGGAGTTTAAAGAGGAGTTGAATGACCGAGAAAGATGTGAGTATACAAATGTGTCCGTTTCCAGTGGAAGAGATGAAAGAAAGCCAGAATTTCCTGCAAAAAGTTCAATTCTAGAACCCTCGACCGCGTCAGCCTTGCTTGTAGAGACCCACACTCCATTATGTGTTTACTGCAGGCAGCCACACGCCTCAACCCAATGTTCAGTGGTCAGTGTCCAGAAAAGAAAAGAGATTCTTAGGTCTTGTGGTCGATGTTACATCTGCATCAGACGGAACTACATTAGCAGGAACTGTAAATCAAAGTCGCGTTGCAGCAAGTGTCAAGGGAAACACCACGTTAGCATCTGCGAATCAGGAGAGACCAAGGAGTGCAGAGATGATCCCGTACCAGCAGCTCAGTCTGGCCACAGAAGTAACACAGAAGAGACTAAGAATACAGCAGATGAAAAGGTAGCCGACACATCCTCCTTCGTGTGCGTGGGAAGGAAGGCAGCAATTCTCTTACAGACCGCTAGAGTAACTGTGTACAGGCCAGATCGTCCCCACCGAAGAATTTCTGTGAGAGTTATCCTTGATGGAGGGAGCCAGGGTTCCTATGTGACTGAAAGGCTAAAGAACGACCTGAGTCTCTCACGATCAAGGGCTGTGGATCTAGCATTGGTACTGACGAACAGTGCGAGGTGGTCAACATTTGTATTGTTAGCTCAGACAAGGATGTTCAGGTGTTTGCTATTAGCGTGCCATTGATTAGTTCGCCAACCCGAAATCAGTTTCCACGGATGCTTCAAACGACTATCCTTACCTGGCTGACCTGAAACTTGCGGATGACTGCGAAGGAGACGCCCAACTTGACATGCTGATAGGAGCTGATCAGTATTGGAACTTTGTGACAGGTGGAGTGGTAAGAAGAGAGAAAGGGCCAACTGCCATCCACTATATATTCGGTTGGGTGTTGTCGGGCGCCACCCCCCTTAACAGGCAAGCACGTCTGTCAATCTCACATCAAGCCATGTTTTAAAATGTGCAGTTTCCAATCAGACAATTGACGAACGTTTAGACATTGATCTCGCATGGTTTTGGAAGCTGGAGTCCCTTGGAATCTTCCCAAACGCAACTTCTGTGTATGACGAATTCGAAGAGAGGTCTTCGCATGACGGAGAGAGGAACGGGGTTAATTTGCCTTGGAGAGAACCACACCCAATCCTTCACGATGGTTATGAGTACAGCGACAAGAGATTGATGTCCTTGCTGTCAAGGCTCAAGGAGGTCTGGAAGTCTGTGATAAGGGAGTAACTCGACAGAGACTTAGTGGAAAGGGTTTGCGAGGAGAAGTCGAACGAAGTAGGGGAGGTTCATTACTTGCCACACCACCCAGTCATTAAGAAAAAGATAAGCAAACCACAAACGTCCGTATCTTGTGTGATACTGCTGTCAAGGGCTGAGGAGGCCAATAACAAGGTTCTCGGCTTGCACTGGGACAGTGACGCTGATTGCTTTATTCTCGACGTCAGTAGTTTCTTAGAGAACTCAATGACACAAGAGCCCACCAAGCGCGGGGTCATTCAAGCGGTGTCTAGGATTTATGATCCACTGGGATTTATTACCCCACTGACGGTGAGATTGAAATGTTTTTTCAGCGGTTGTGTGAGAAACGATTGGCCTGGGATGGAAAGTTAGACGAGCAGCTCGGGGGAGAGTGGTTTGCCTTACTGAACAGCCTCGTATACGCCAAACCCGTAAGGATTTCAATATGGTACCTTAAGCTTGATGGAATAAAAGGAGAGGCAACGTCAGTCAGCCTGCATGGCTTCTGTGACGCATCAACTGAGGTGTACGCTGCGGTGGTGTACCTGCGAGTCGAAACAGCGGCAGAGGTCCATCCTAGTTTTGTCACATTCAAGGTGAAAGTCGCACCACTTGCGAGACAGTCTATCCCAAGGCTAGTGCTACCTTGATTTTAGCAAGATTGATCACCCGTGTGAGATCTGTGTTAGCTGACTTCATTCAGGTTTCTTACACCAGGTGCTGGTCCAATTCCAAGGTTGCCTTACACTGGATCTGGGGGGAGAGAGGTGACTGGAAACAGTTCGTTCAGAAACGAGTGCTTCAAATACGGAGCCTTGTATCGTCCGAAATGTGGAGCCATTGCTGTAGTAGAGAAATCCAGCAGATATCCCTTCACGGAGAACGTCTCCTACAGCCCTGTCGGAAGGAATGTGGCTCAATGGTCCTGACTAGCTAAAGTCATACAGTGAGAAGGCAGAGTTAACGCGTGCTGAGGAAGAACCGCCAGTTGAGAGCCCGAGTGAGATGAACGCAGGAGACCGTAAGAAGTTTGTCAGTAGCTCATCTGCATTTGTGGTTGCAGTAAATCGGAGACGAGTAGGTGCTGTAATAGATTGTGGGAGGTTTGGAAGTTTGAGGAAGCTTCTCGTAGTCACTGCACTTGTATTCATCTGCATTTGTGGTTGCAGTAAATCGGAGACGAGTAGGTGCTGTAATAGATTGTGGGAGGTTTGGAAGTTTGAGGAAGCTTCTCGTAGTCACTGCACTTGTATTCAAGTTCATTCAAGTTTTGAAGGCCAAGAGAAACAAAGAGGAGAACGCTTCACCAGAGCTCATCACCAAAGATATCAAACTAGCGGAAGCACTGTGGATTCACAAATTAAATTCACAGTGAACTGTCTGGAAAGCCTAAGTTCAAGGCACGGAAAACGAATTTGGAGTTTTTCGTGATGAGAAAGGAATTCTCAGGTGTGGTGGTAGATTGCAGAACGCAGATTTGTCAAGTGGCCAGAAACATTCGTTTTTACTAGATACCGACCATTATGTGACGTCGTTAATCGCGAAACACTGCCACGAGAAGGTTAGTCACAACGGAAGGAAAAAGACCGAACTGCGTTCTAAGTTCTGGATCATCAGAGGACGACAGTTTGTAAGGAAGGTGATACACAAATGCATGCTGTGCAGACGCCATAACGGAAAATCTTACAGACCACCAGACTCTCCGGTGCTGCCCCCTTTAAGAGTAACAGAAGATTATCCATTCAGTTACACCGGGGTAGATTTTGCGGGGCCGCTGTATGTGAAAGAGTCGCAAGATGAAAAGAAGGTCTACACTGCTCTGTTCACCTGCGTAGTTTCAAAGGCTGTCCATCTTGACATTGTCCCAGCTCTGACTACTGAAGCCTTCCTTTGTTGTGTCAGGTGGTTTACAGCTCCAAGAGGGGTGCCTTTAGAAATTAGGTCAAACAATGGCGAAACCTTTTAGTCTGCAGCTAAGACCTTATCAACCCTGGTCGACTTGTCAGAAGTGAAGAGCCATCTGTTGGAAAGAAGAGTCGAACGGTCTTTCAATCTCTCTCCGTGGTGGGGAGGCTCCTTTGAGAAGCTAATCAAAAGCGCCAAGAGATGCCTAAAGAAAATCCTCGGTAATGCCAGCGTCACCAACGAAAAGTTGCTCACCACCTCACTGGAAGTAGAGGCTACGTTGAATTCGAGACCCCTTTCTTTCGTTGCTGTGGATGACCTAGAAGAGCCGCTGACGCCCTCGCATTTGTTGCACGGGAGGAGAATCTCTTTTATTGGGGATCGTGTTAAGGAAGAAGAACCAGAGTAGCTGGACTGGAGGTCTCTAACTCGGAGAGCAGTCTATTTAAGGATGCTGATGGACCACTTCTGGAAGCGTTGGAGGTCGGAATACCTGCTCGAGTTGCGAAACCAGGATCGACACAAGGCTAAGGACGCCGGTGGTGGACGAACAATTTCTGTAGGTGACGTGGTGATTGTACGTGATGATACTGCTACGAGAGGGCAGTGGAACCTAGGCGTGGTACTAGAATTGATTCCCGGGCAAGACGGTGCTGTTAGAGGAGCTGTGGTGCGATCAGTAACCGCCAAACGTGGGAGGTCGACTTCAATTAGGCTGCCAGTGCAAAGTCTCTACCCCTTGAAGTGCATAGCGAAAAACAAGAACAGCCACAAAGAGACAGCAGTAACAGCATCACACAAGCTGACATAGGAAGAGACTCTGGCCAATGCAGTACAAGGAACCGACATTTGCCCTCCCCCCCCCCCCCACCGAGCCGACCAGCTGAGAAAAAAGTTGATCGACGGTCAGAAACTTTGTTTCCCTCAGTTTTAAGGAACATTCTGTTGTTTCTTCCCTCTTATTGCTTATGAAATGTTTGAAAGTGTCATAGAACCTGTCTGGCCTAGATTTAAGTTTGTCTGCCTTCCTATACCAGGGGTATGCTCTAATTGCCTTCCGGCGCTCACGTGTATCTATACTTCTGTACTTTCTTTTGGGTTAAAAATTCTCAGCTGTACAGTATTTAGCAAACTTTATAGCGTACTTCCTTTTATTTCTCAAGGCCCTTTTCCATTCCATTGTCATATAAGGAATATCCTACTCCCTCAGTCTTTCTTTCTTTTGACTCGCGCATGCTGATTAAGTACACTTTCAAATAGTCCTTTCCAATAGTCATACTTGACACCTATGCAAGTGAAGATATCAGCGACTTGCCAAGGCATAAAACAAGGCAAAAATCAAAGAAATATTTCTTTATCTTGGAAAATTGCATTATGACAAAAAAACTCATTCGCGAGTTAAAGTTGGAAAATGACCGGTTACATCGAATCCTAAACTGATAAACAAAGAGACTGAATGTCCTTTTTGATGAGTTCGAGACAGCTTTCGATACTTTAGAGTGGAATTTTATGTCAAAAACGCTAAAAGTATTTAATTTTGGACCCAGATTCAGGATTATTTCTCTAGCCTTTACAGTAGCATTCAAAGCTCGGTCATAAATGATGGACATATATACAAACGACTATTTCGAAATATCTAGAGGAGAGAGGCAAGGCTCTCCTCTTAAACCTTTTCTTTTAATTTTTTACGGTAGAATTACTGGCTTTAAATATCCGAAATGAACTAACCTGTGGAGGAATAATGTTACCTAACAATCAGGAGCCCAAAATTAACAACAATACGGACTCTCTTAAATTATACCTACAAATCATTGAATGGTTTGGAAGTCTCGCCGGACTTAAATTAAATAAAAAGAATACCAAAGCAATGTGAATAGGATGTTATGATTGGTTGTCCTGTGTAATTGCTGTTATCACATGATTTGTCTCAATCACGTGCTATGTAATTTCACTTCAGAATAAACTCTTGTTGAAGACAAACGTGTATTTATCTATCTTTACAAATCTTAACATGGTACCAGGAGTTCTTTACAGATAGATCTCTAACTCTGAAGCCACGTACAGCATGGAACGAATCAAACCTCCATCGGAATCAGATATCGACAGTCTTAATCTCGTGGATAAATGGAAGGAGTGGAAAGAAGCGTGGGAGCTGTATCGGATATCGAGATATCAAATATCGGAGAAAACAGATGATGTGAAGAGGATAGTCAAATGCAAATTCTGTGGATCGTCTCACAGCAGAGGAAGCTGCCCGGCCTATGGAGCAAGGTGTCACAAATGTAATGGGCGAAACCAATATGCGCGCTGTTGCCTGAAATCAAGAAGTAACATCGAAGAAAGACGAGTTCGTCACGTGGAAGTAGAAGCGAATGAAGAAAATGAATTATTGGAGGGACTTTACATCGAAGAAATTCAAGGTAGCACTAGAGGGAACATTCAGTCAGACTTACTAGTTAATAACACTCCTGTAACCTTCAAACATGATACAGGTGCAGAATGGCCAGGATAGAAATGCTCGGATAGAACCAACGAGCATGTTACTTAAATCGTTCGGTGGGCACCAGTTAGATACTGTGTGCAAATGTGTTCTTGACACAAAGACAAATGAGGCCACGGGTTCAACGCCCCTAGAGTATTATGTTATCAGGGATGATGTGAGACCACTCCTGGGTTTAGAATCATGCTTAGCCTTAAAGCTAATCACTTTGAATGACACAGTAGAGCAAATAGGTCTCAGTATTGATGAGGTTCAACAACAGCCTACCATTTTGGATGAGTTTACGGATCTCTTTGAAGGTTTAGGATGTGTAGAGGGTGAATACAACATTAAATTGAAGGCTGATAGTCACCCTACCATTCAACCACAAAGAAATGTTCCCTTTAGATTAAGGGATAAACTCAAAGCGACTCTAGATGATTTAGAAAGGAAAGATATTATTACTAAGGTAGAAGAACCGGTTGATTGGGTCAATAATTTAGTTATAGTTGAAAAACCAAACAACACCCCGAGATTATGCTTAGACCCACCCGATTTGAATCAGGCCAGAGAACGGGAGGATTTCAAACCCCCAAGCTTTGAAACGATTTCAAACACACTTAATGGTTGCAAGGTTTTCTCAGTCGTTGACATGTCAAACTGTTATTGGCACCAAAAGCTTACAGAAAAATCTTCATTTCTTTGTACTTTCAACTCTCCTTGTGGCAGATACCGATTTAAAAGAATGCCATTTGGTATTTCATGTGCAAGTGAAGTGGCACAAAAAATGGTTGAGAAACATTTTGGTGATATCTCAGGAGCATTACCAGTTGTTGACGATATTATCATTGGAGGTAAAAATGAACAAGAACATAATTTGACCTTCCGCAAAGGTGTGACTAGAGCAAGAGAACGTAATATCAAGTTCAACCGTGACAAAATCCAATTTCGTGTTAACCAAGTCAAGTACATGGGTGAAGTTGTTAGTGAGTTGGGATTTTCACCTGACCCAGAAACAATTTACGCTATTCATAACATGCCTACCCCTTCATGCAAACAAGACCTACAAAGCAAGGTTACTAGGCATATGCATGATCAATTATCTCGGTAAGTATATTGCCAACATGTCGGAATTAACTGCCCCATTGCGATCCCTACTCAAAGGTGATGTACCCTGGGCTTGGTTTCTTGAGCATGACACTGCACTTTCCAAAATCAAATCAGTTCTGAGTAGTGCACCTGTTTTACGCTTTTATGACGCAAGCTTACCAACCACCCTCCAAGTTGATGCCAGAAAAAGTGGCTTAGGAGCATGCTTGATGCAACAAGGCCAACCAGTTGCATGTGCCTCCCGTGCCTTGTCACATTCAGAGATAAATTACGCCCCAATAGAAAAAGAGATGTTGGCAATCGTTTTTGGGTGTGAGAGGTTTAACATGTACACTCATGGGGCAGACGTTGAAGTGAACTCTGACCAGAAGCCTCTCGAAAATATCTTTAAAAAGCCTCTATTCAAAATACCTCCCCGCTTACAAAGAATGAGGCTACGTTTGCAGCGGTACGATATCAAAGTTAGGTATGTTCCAGGGAAGTTCCTTTAAATTGCTGACACCCTCTCCAGGGCATGCGGGGAGTCCCATATCCCCAATGACAATGACATGTATCAAGACATGGAGTACTTTATTCAATCTCAGATGTTAAGTTGAAGGGACTGCGGGAATTTAATAGCGATGACCCTACCGTGCAGATGTTACACACATACTCCATGGAAGGTTGGCCTCACCATAAACGTGATTTACCCCCACCTCTAAAGTCCTTTTCGAATGTGCGAAATGATATTCATGTAATAGATGGAATTTTACTCAAGGATAATAGGCTTGTTATCCCATCTGCATGGAGAAAAGATGTTCTCCAAAAATTACATTTAAGTCACTGCGGGATCGAGAAAAGCAAAGCTAATGCCCACATGACAGTATTTTGGCCAGGCATGACAAAAGATATCGAAGAGATGGTATCCAGCTGTGAAAAATGCATGACATATAAGAGCAAACAACCCAAGGAACCCCTCCCCCCCCCATGCAAACACGAGATATCCCACTATTACCATGGCAGGTAGTTGCATCAGATATATTAGAACACAAAAATCAACACTATCGTGTGGTCATTGATTATTATTCAAAGTATATTGAAGCTCTCAGGCTTAAGGGCAAAACTTATTGTGATGTCATCCAATGTCTAAGTGAAATTTTTTCCAGATATGGATACCCACAAACTTTGGTTGCAGATAACATGCACTACAACTCCAGAGAAATGAGGCAGTACGCTTCAAAGTGTGGTTTACATATCACAACAATCAGTCCCACTTATAGCCAGTCAAATGGCTTTTCAGAAAAGGCAGTTCACATTGTGAAAAACTTGTTAAGGAAGGAATGCAACCTGAACGAAGGATTCATGAAATATCGCAACAGGCCAATTAGTAATTTTCCTTATACACTTAATCAAATGTTGTTCAGCCGCCAAATTCGTACTAGGGTTCCTGTCCACCCTGCAGTGTTGGTGCCATAAGTTTGTCGAGATGTTTCTTTATTACTTGAAAAGCGTCAAGTAAAGTACAAAGCATTCTATGATAGTGGCTCCAAACTGTTGCCCCCGCTTAAGGAAGGGGATAGTGTAAGGTTCAGGAAACTGGGTGAGAAACACTTAGCACCTGCTGTAGTTAAGGGTGAACATGAGACCCCCAGATCTTATGTGATTACTGATGGGGCGGGGAATAAGTACCGTAGAAACAGACCCCAAATTCATCTTACTCCTAAACCATTTAGTACTATTAGTGAGTATCTAAACGAGGAGTCATAATCTGTAACTGACCAATTTGATGTAAACTTACTTAATGTAAGTACAGAATCCCGTGCTGACTTAGAACCGACAACAACCGATACCGATGTGTCATCAGGTCTACGACGCTCTGCACGGGTTAGGTCTGTTTCAAGTTGGCATAAGGACTATTTCATATACTAAGAAGACTTGTAATCAAAGGCTTACTTACAGTTGAGTTATTTACTTATTCCAGTTTCACTAGAAATAATATAACAGTGTCAAGAGAATTAGCTAGCTTGGGAAAGGGGATGTTATGATTGGTTGTCCTGTGTAACTACTGTTATCACATGATTTGTCTTAATCACGTGCCGTGTAATTTCACTTCAGAATAAACTCTTGTTGAAGGCAAACGTGTATTTATCTATCTCTACAAATCATAGCATAGGATCCATGAGCACGACAATTCTAAGATATTAGAATTTAAAACTACGAAAAACCGATCAAAGTCCTAGGAGCTTTTTTATCCTATAACCCAGACAAAAACATTGAAGTAAATTTTCTTAACTAGGTTCAGAAGAATGAAAACGAAATTTAATTTGTGGCAGTCAAGAAATCTCACACTTTGTGCAGAATCTTTATTAGCTAAAGAACTAGGAGTGTCCCAGTTAATTTATACAGGGACTATGCTTTCTGTTCCTGAGATATTCATAAAAAGTGTTCAAACATACTTATTCTCTTTTTAGTGGAATAAATAAGATGAAATCAAGAGGCTTAAGTCATGCACCAACCACTCGCGAATGGAGGAATTAATTTCATAAATTTAACAACCATGTGGAAAGCGATCCCAAATTACTTTCTTTCAGAACACGGTGGATTATCCGTCCTTCTTCGATCTAACTAACAACGCTGCTTCCATAAACAAAAGTCTATTTTTTATTGAGAGTTATTGCAATACTTTCAGGAACTGAAAACCAAGACCGAGATCTTTTCTCATGGTGTATATATACTTTGGAATAATGAAGAAATAACCGTTGAAAATCATTTGCTGTTTTGGAAATCCTGGGTTGAGCATGGAATTTTCTTTATTCAAGATATTTTAAACTCCAATGGAAACTTCTAGCTTGATGCTTGATGAATTCCACCCAAATTTCAGTTTAAAACAAATTATTTTCACTACTTTCAATTGATAGAAGCTATACCTCCAGATTTAAAAAGGCAAGCTAAGGCTCATGCAGCTCCTCTGCGTGATTTATGCGATACATAACCGTCATGGGCTGCACAAAAGTACTAAAAACTATTTAACGAAGGTGGCATCATTGAACCGACGGGTGTCAAGAAATGAAAAGATAATTTTCTGATGATTTTGTAGACTGGAACAATCAATTCTTACAGATCTACCGACCATCAAAAGACAAAGACAATTTTTTTATCTATGACCAAAAGATTGAAAAATAAAAGAATGCCGCCAAAATACATCAAAACAAGAGATTCCAAGGCTATAAGTCCCCCCAAAATTTTGATGTTATTTTGAAACCGCGCCATTCTATATCCCTGCAATTTTCGATGATGCAGACGACACTCTAGGGGCCTGGCAGAACCTATTTAGCAGCATTTGTAACGAGCACGCTTCCTGGAAATAAGTAAAACTAAGAAGTACAGGCAGCACCACGGATAAAAAATGATATTCGATTTAAATTGCACTGAATTTACAATTCATTCGAGACGGAGATCTCGACAAAGAGGCCAATACTATTGCAACAGCGCAAAAAGGCCAAAAATGACGTTAACACGGCTCTAAGGCAAGCGAAAGTATGTTACTTCTTTAAAATGTTTAATGAAGATAAGAAAACTAGCGCTGACTGAAATCTACTAAGCAAAGCCACAATTATCTTAAAGTTCATATCAACGCTGGCCGTTTGAAAAGAGACGATGACAGTCTTGCACTTGCCAATAAAGAGAAAGCATGCCTGATGAACTCATATTTTGAAACGATTGGAGGAAAGGTAGCTCATGCGCTCCTACCTCCCGTGGATAATGGCAAAAAAGCTAGCAGAGATCAAAGTTTCGATGCAAAGAGTTCGACATATAGTCCATATGCTTAAACTAAAAAGTCCACAGGCCCCAACAATATTCCTCCAAAGCTTCTAAAATTTGCCGGTAACGCCATAGTTCCATCTCTGGTCCATCTTTATCGGAACAGTATTGAGGGGAAAACTGTATTTTCCTCATGAGAAACAGACTAAAAAACTGACCGGAGAAACTATCGTCCAGTCCCTCTATTCAGTGTATCAATCAAGAACAGAGTGATCTGTGGTCAATGGCAGCCTCGTTGCGGTATACCTTTAAGGTCAATTATCTGGTTTCGGATGGGCAGTTGGCATACCGCGCCGGACACTCAACAGATCTCTTGCCGATGCATTTGACAGAGACCTGGAGAAGAGCTCTCGACTCGGGAAAGGCGGTGGCAGTGGCTTTAGTCGATTACAGAAAAGCATTCGACAGTGTTTTCCACGGAGACAGGAGACAGCAAGGAGACAACAATTTACTGTACTAAATAGAGTAAGGTCGGACGTTCTACGAGTGTCCTTTAGTATATACTCCAGGGAACATGCTGGGGCCGACACTTTTTACTCTATTTAGGAACAACCTACCGTCTTTTGTTACGTCGGGACCGCTTCATATGTTTGCAAACGATACTACGGTCTACTGCATAGGAGAAACAACGGATATAAGACCCTAGAAGAAGTATACACATGGTGCCTTAACAATCGGCTAACAGCTCATCCACTGGTAAGGGCGAGATCATGTTGCTCAGCAAAGGAACCCCAAGGGGAACAATTGCTCCAGTGTTATTAAGGAATTCAGTTCTTAGATGGGTCACGAAAACATGCTAGCTGTGCATGATCATTGAGCGTAAACTCAGCTGGGTACCACACGCTCTGGAGCCAAAAAAAACTTTGCTAAAAAGATGGAGTTACTAAAACGAGCCAGGTTTTTTTTTCCAAAGGACGTCTTAAAAGAGTTTTATTTCAAAGTGATTTTGCTCTCTGAAAAAAAAAACGCTATCTTTAGTTTTGTGGGGTTCGTGCTGTAATTCGGATATACTCGATTATTTTTAACTTACCCAAGGACACGGCGTCAGGTAACGTGCTTATATATGACAAGTGGTCTACCTTTTTCTCGTGTTATAAGTTTATAGCGGAGCTGCTTTGTGGGCCGAATGCCCGCAGAGAGGAGCACCATACTCATAGATATCCATGCGAGTCAATTTTGATGGTCATGGAGTCACGTGACCGTACGACGTCCCTCGCACCATGCCTCCTGTAAAGTGTTCGAAGAGTCTCAATAGTCGCGCGCGTTTACATACTGGTAACCACACTAACCACCTTTTGTGAGGCTTTAAGTAAAAAGGATGTCCTTTCATGGACATTTTACCAAATTAAGGACGAAGCAATTACATGTCACTGAACATTGACAAGAAAGAATTTGGATCGCCTGTTATCACAGGAGTAATTTGATCTGAAGTCAACAATATGGCCCGTTCCTCGTACGCTCGATTTTCAATACAGGAATTTTACGTTTTTGGAATGAAGACTTTCCTTTTAATAGCTCATGTTGAAAAGGAAAAAAAAACCTGAAGGGTTGCGTTAAACTCGAAGGCGCATATAGAAGAAATAGGAGAGCTAGAAGGCAAGAAATCCTTGTCCAAGGACGTACTTGTTTTTTTCAAAGGAGGTCTGGAAAGCGACCACCTGCAAAAGACCACTCGTGCAATAGTCTTTCGTTTAGATTTTCAAGTACTTTTCAGGTCACTTTAACGGTAAAGTAAATGACATAATTGATTGTAGATTTACGTCATAAGAGCTGTTTAATTAAGCCAGTTTACATGTTTCCGATAATTTTATTGACATTTTTGAAAAAGTCGACGTAAACATTTGTTCAAAATAGCCGTGAAATTAATTCCCGCCTCCAGCCGAATTGCTTGCGTCGACTTGCGGGTAACTTTTTCTCCGGGCGAAAACAAAATGCTTTATGCTTTCCCAAGCAAATAAAAGCTGATCAAAAAATGTTGTTTTCTTCCGTTTATGAAGGCTTGCTCTCCATTTCTTTGGTATTTAAAAATATTAATACAACAAATTTAGTCAATGCCGGCGGAGTCCGTTGGTTTTAGTTTGTGTTTAAGAAATCGTTATTTTGCAACCACCGTACTTTAGCAGAAAATAAGTGTTATTAAGAATTTTACTCTGAGCTATTATTGTTTTCATAAGTCAGTTTTTGCTTTTTGGAACTTAATTGTACTACCGATTGGGTTGTTTAGTGATGGCTAATTTGTTGAGCAACCGAAAAAATCGCTCGGTCGCCAATATTAATCTTAGCGTTAAGCTCTATACACGTTACAATTAACGGACACCATAAATTTTAGCGTATGTAGGCCTATGATTGTGTTTTCAGTGGCCGGTAGAAAATTATGAGCTATTAAAGACAGTACAGTTATATAAAAGATGCCATTGATTTATTTCTAAAACATCTGGAACAAAATAACAATTTCCGAATCTGTTTATGAGTGAAAAAATCTCTCCGCTTGCAATAGGTGAGATTTCACAAGGAAACGACTAAGGAAACAGCCTTTGTAGTCAAAATACTCAGCGCGTTCCGCTCATTATTTAGGAATGATTTTCATTACTCGGGAACGGATTGCATTACTGGAATCAAAATTCCATTTTCAAATTGAAGATTGGGATCTTCCAATGGTAGACTCATTCGAAATAACGAATGTTGATTGGGTTGTTACTCACATAAACCAAAAGTTCACACGCGAAATACGAAACCGTTGGCGGCTGTTGGTTTCAATCGGTTCGACATTACAGGGAATTTTTCTCAATTTTCAGGAACATTTCTTGTGCATTTACAGCAGACTTGTTTTTAAGAAATTGTTCTTCACAGTTTTATTGCAACAGACTGCTTCTTCACTTTTAAAAGTATTTGCGATTAATATTTTGTCGAGGGAACAGAAATCACGTCAGATAGGTCAAGCCGCCAACAATCTGTTACTTGCACGTGAACATTCGCCGCATGCCAATAATAAACCAATCAGCATTCCTTATTTGGAACAAGGCTACCGTTGTAACATTACAATATTCAATTTGAAGGTGGAATTTCGATTCCAATAACACAATCCAATCCCGATTAATGAAAGTAATTCCCAAATAATAAGCGGAACGTGCTGAGTATTTTCACTATAATAGAAATGAACTTGATTTGTCTTTATGGTAGACCCTAAATAAAATACCGCTTAATTAATTAATTTTAATGTGTTCTTTATAAATAAAAACGCGAAGACGGTCTGTAAAAACAAAGCACAAACAAAATGCGGACCGCCATGGAAACAGTTTGTTTTGGTTCATTTTCTCAAACATAGGACTCTTTATCACGATTTTCAACAATTACAACGCTAGCTTCTATTTCATCGCTGGGCTGTATTCTTTTCGAAGTTGACGAGGAGCATTTTTTTGATCCAAGAGTTTCTCTATTCAATCGCAATTCTGCATCTTGAACGCAAGAAATTACGGGATACGATTCCCTCTAAAACTTTCAAAACACAAGTTTCTGTCTGTGTTTAATAACTAGGAGTTCAGCGTGAGGTTTATTTATCAATACAAAGCTTAACATTCTAAAAGAGGAAAAGACTAAAAATGCCTGGTGACAAGACTCAAGAAAACTTATTTTTGTCACCATTTGAATGGAAAGCCCGTCATTCCTCCATTCCAGTCCCAAAATGTCACAACACACTAAACAGGTTATTCATAAGGGGACTGAAAGCGACAAATACCTAGAAAGAAGCAGAAAATGATGTACTCAAAAGACATATACTCAAGTTTGACCGAGTATATAAGGTTGATTTCGAGTTTGACGTTCTTTTCGCCTCAATCTTACGTCTCAGGCAAAGCGATTTTATTTATACTTATAGTATATACGGACTACCCTTGTTTATTTTCGTTATTCGGATCCGGTATTAGGGACGGACCATTAGAAAAGGGATGGGGGGGGGGGGGATTTTTAGCCTGCCAGAATTTTTTTGGGCCCATTTCCTGTGCAATTATTGTTTTTTTTGGTTACAGCCCTATGTATGATTTTTTTTTTTTGAGAAAATATTTTCCTTATGCACAATTTGCTATTGAATTAATTAAAAACAAAGCAACTTTGTTTTACTAAATACATAGTTTGTACTGTTACGTTACTTTACATTTTTAAGTTTATTTTAATAATGTTCGCTTTAAAATTTAATTTACTGAAGGAGGTTTCAAATGTAAATAGCGATTTATAGTGAAAAATGGTGTAATATTATTGATATACATGTATGGATTTTTTATAAAAGACGTATTCATATGAAATGATTTGATACAAACAGTGGTGTCCAGAAAGATTAATTTATAAAATATGCGGTACATACACTATTATTTCCTTAATTTAAAAACAATTCTTTTCAAAAACGTAGCTCATAAATTTGCCTTTAAAACTTTTGATATAAAATACATACAGGTACCTTCTAACCCTTTGCTGGGAAGTTAGGGTTATAATTTAATGTAACAGCTATTTGAGGATGTAGACACAGTGGGAGAGTAGGAAGCCACTGGGAGTGGAAGGCTTTCCAGTGCACTTCCTTAGTCCTTGCCCTCTTCTGTTCCTCTCCCACAATCCATCGTAGTCATTCCAGACCCCACTTACTGACACAGCCCCCCGATAATGCCCTCGACTCCAAAATGTCAGTCCAAAAAGAAGAAAATTTCAAATTTCGTTTTATAAAAGCCTGTTAAAAATATAAACAGTTTTATGCAAAAAGATTAAATATTGCATCCGATTGTAATTGAATTATTATCATATTAAAAAACGTTGCTGTTCAAGTTTTGACATCGTTGCAAACATTTAATTTAAAAATTGTTGTCAATGTTTAACACCAGGAAAATAAAAGAAAGTGAATTTGGGTGTCATTGTTTGTTGCTTTTTATTTTTACCTGACAAGTGATTAATGACCTTTTTATTTTACGAGAGCGTTGTAACGAGTTTCAGCTCCTGAGCTTGTCGTGTGTTAAATTACGCTTATTCGAACTCGATTATGTTGAACTTCCCGTTATTTCAAACTTAAACCAATTTCCCTTCGGCTTGGATTTGCCCTTCACTCATTTACTATCGGTTATTTTGAACTCCCGCTATTTCATACTTTTTTTGTTTCCCCTGACGGCTCAAAATAACGGGGTTCAACTGTATGACTATGACTATAAAAACAACAAAAATTTGTTCCAGGCGAAGGTATCCCCCTCCCGACAAAACAAATATTAATTATGAAAACAATATTTTATAGCATCCTGGCAGAGCCACAGAAAATTTCCAATGTTTTAAACACTGGAGACACTACTTGAGCACTTTGGCAGAACGAATTATGGTTTCATATCAAAATGAGGCCCATCTTGTGCATGAATTTTTTTTCGGACATTTTCCCTTGCATGAATTTTGTTTTGGTTTTTTCCCCACCTCCCCCATAACTTTTCTAAAGGTCCGTCCCTTAAATTGAAAAGATACTGTATGCCCTCCTCTCCTCCCCCGACCTGTCGCATCTGTTTTTAATTTCAAAATTAATTATAAGAAAACGTCTCACCTTTTGATAAATAATTGCCATTGTTGCTGACTTCCATCTCAGGCTCATTAAATCACCGTGAAAACCGATTTGGTGATTAGCCACAGCGTTCAAAAACTGACTCAAACAAATCCCCGCACCATAGATATATGTCCACCATTTGTCGTCAGTTGTCGCTTCCATCAACTCTAGCAACAGCAGACTCAAAAACGCGGGCTGAAGGACTTTACATACAGCAAATAAGAAGGTCATGCCCAAAAGGTACAGATAATCTGTCCAAGGCAACATTCGAAAGAGTGCTCTAAACAGGCGATATCCACTGCCTTTTTTCCCCGGAACGCGTTTTGCGGTTTCTTCATTCCACGTCAGCTGGAGCTTTTTAGCTGAGGTTTGAGTTTTATCCTCGTCAAGCAAAGGAAACAAATCTTCGTTTTCGAGAGGACGCTTGTTACCAGTAGCAAGAATCTCTCTCACCCACCAGAATGTAAGAATGGAAAAGATACTGGCATTTTTCTTGGGATTCTCCCTGTTTGTGACCTTTGACTCCAGACGATCGTACTCTGCACCCATTACCAACTTTTTTGCTTGATTCAGCTTGAAGTTCTGAAAGGCAGAAGACGAAGTCATTAA
The DNA here is from genome assembly GCA_964017195.1 of Siderastrea radians. NCBI lineage: Eukaryota > Metazoa > Cnidaria > Anthozoa > Scleractinia > Rhizangiidae > Siderastrea > Siderastrea radians. The sequence continues at coordinate 29,302,822 of OZ024891.1, read as the reverse complement.
CAGCCCGCACGTAGATATTTCCTATTCACTAAGGGTAAGCTCGATACCGGGATACGGTGCCTAAAATATTCACAGCGGTCAAATGCGAAACACAACGTCACTTCCGGTTTTTCAGACCCTTGAAGTTTGAGTCAGTTCAGACTTTTAGGACCGCGAAGTTCGTGTGAAAACGATACATAAAATGTCCCAATAAACCAAATTTCGCGCTGATAAAACTTGTGGATGCCAGTTACTTCATTTCCAACACATACCCAACGTAAAAAGCTTGAGTTCACAGAAACGGCGTTAAGTGTTGCGGTTAAAGTGAAACGTTCAACATTTGCCTTTATTTGTCTGTAGTTTCCTTTGTAAAAGTATGGCAGGAACTGCGCGCGCGTCGTGCGTTTGACCGCTGTGAATCTAAAATATGCATATTTGCGAGCAGCTCACGTTCGATACTTCTCACGTGACTTCTTGCAAGAAGAAAGATTAAACAGTGTTCTTTTATGAACAGACTTGTTTTATGGAACAATTGTTTTCACCTGTGTACATGCTGTTGATAGTAAAATTGGGGAACCAGTACCTTAATCAAGCGACAATGACGTCACTGTGCGAGTATTGACATCACGTCTTACATCACGTCTGACATCACGTATGCTTAAAGCAGCATACGTTTTTATATTAGTTAACAATAGGAGTCTGAAACCGACATTAAAAAAATCGATCTTAACAGTAATTGAATAGTTTGGACTGTCTGTTCTGAGAAGCTATAGCTACAATGAAAGTCCCTTTTTCCGGACCCTATTATATCAACATGATTCCAATTAATTTTGTGATCAGGCCCCTATTGTTAACTATATGAACAGTTTTTATAAAACTGTAACGGTTACTTTTGAAAATGTATGTTGCTTAGCATACGAAACGTCAAGTTTATTATCAAAATGCGTTTATTTACCATGGTTATCACCGTTTTTTGTGTTTTATTCTTAGGTCACATTTGAAGAAAGATTAAACAGTGTTCTTTTATGAACAGACTTGTTTTATGGAACAATTGTTTTCACCTGTGTACATGCTGTTGATAGTAAAATTGGGGAACCAGTACCTTAATCAAGCGACAATGACGTCACTGTGCGAGTATTGACATCACGTCTTAACATCGATTCTCATATGAAATATATATAACATCATGCAGTAAATATGGGATCCGTATTCAGTGGCACCCCGATATAACGAACTCCTATATAACAAAGACTCCGGTATAATGGCTGATATTTTTCAGCCCAATAATAGTAAAATGAATGGAAAAAGCACCCCGATAAACCGAACTCCCGTTATAACGAAAATATTTTCCCAGTCCTTTGCACTTCGTTGTATCGAGAGTCCATTGTAGTATCGATTAGATAAAAATTGGGATCGTCCCACCCTTAATTCTTTTTAATAGGTCACATTTAAACTCTTGCTCTTAGGCCACCGTAGCTCGATTAAGAATAAAACACAAACAGCGGTGATAAACATGGTAAACAAACGCCTTTTGATAATAAACTTGGCGTTTCGTATGCTTAAAGCAGCATACGTTTTTATATTAGTTAACAATAGGAGTCTGAAACCGACATTAAAAAAATCGATCTTAACAGTAATTGAATAGTTTGGACTGTCTGTTCTGAGAAGCTATAGCTACAATGAAAGTCCCTTTTTCCGGACCCTATTATATCAACATGATTCCAATTAATTTTGTGATCAGGCCCCTATTGTTAACTATATGAACAGTTTTTATAAAACTGTAACGGTTACTTTTGAAAATGTATGTTGCTTAGCATACGAAACGTCAAGTTTATTATCAAAATGCGTTTATTTACCATGGTTATCACCGTTTTTTGTGTTTTATTCTTAGGTCACATTTGCCGCAGGCTAAGGAACTCAGTGTCAGCACAGGAACAACCCGCGTCTAAGAGCGTAGTTACGGTTTCCAATCTGAAGGCTGAATATTCCCAACGTGTAAGAAGGTGTTGTAGACTAAATATTAAAACACTTTTTTGTTAAAAAAAGGGAGCTGTTGTGGGTTTTGATTAGAGTGTTCGTTTAGGCGAAGTATACATTTTTACCACCGAAGCATGGGAACACACTCAGATTCAATTAGTTTTCTCACCAGCAACAGGCGCTTCTCCCCCTAAAAAATGCTTAAAAGCCTACGGTAAGAACCTGGATATATAGACTAATCTCCTAGTAGAGAGCAAGGTGGATCGTTACACGCGACGTTCGTAATAAAAACGCTTTACCTTAATTACTTACACGATGTGTTGTTTACTGTCTCCGCAGTCAGCTGATCTGACGTGATTTGAGTGATATCTTTGCTTCACGTTTCATCTTTAAAACATTGCTCCTGGACAGGTTTTGAGGCCCAAAATTAGTCACCGTCAAGAGTTTCTTAGAATACCATAGACCTAGTTATATGTGGGTAAAAGGGAAAAGTTATGAATTTTAATATGTCCTATGTTTGTTTACAAGAACAATTTGTTTTCTTTGACCCCCCCCCCAAAAAAAAACAACAACAACAACAACAACAACAACAACAACGGGTGTCTACAAAACGAAGACCTAAGACCTAAGACCGAAGACCGAAGACCTAAAAACGAAGATCCAGAAGCTAGACCTAGGACTAACCTAAATGTCAAACTACAGAGGCCTAAGCGCTTTATCAGGTGGCAAGAGATGCGAAATTGATGAGGTCTTCGTTTTGTAGAAAAGGCCGGGTCAAACTACAAAACGAAGACCCTCGCTTATGCGCTTCGGTTAGACGCCAAAAGACAGGAAATCCGCACAAGCACTTTTTCAGACGTCAAGAGACAGGAAATCGATGAGGTCTTCGTTTTGTAAAAAAGACCGGGTTAAACAACAGAACGAACACCCTCGCTAAAACGCTTCGGTTAGACATCAAGAGACGCGAAAACGATGAGGGCTTCGTTTTGTAGAAAAGACCGGTCAAACTACAAAACGAAGACCCTCGCTTATACGCTTCGGTTAGACATGACGAGACACGAAATCGATGAGTTCTTCGTTTTGTAGAAAAGACCGGTCAAACTACAAAACGAAGACCCTCGCTAAAACGCTTCGGTTAGACGTCAAGAGACACGAAGTCGATGAGGTCTTCGTTTTGTAGAAAAGACCGGGTTAAACTATAAAACGAAGACGCTGGCTTAAACCCTTTATCAGACGTCAAGAGATGCGAAATTGATGAGGTCTTCGTTTTGTAGAAAAGACCGGGCCTGATCTTAAAAACTGATAGTTTGACACGGAAGTAGTTTGACAATAACAAGATAATATTATATTTTTGGCTTTGTTCTTTACAAGACAGATGCTGGAAAGCTCCTCGATTGCCTGTGGAGTAAACCGAAGCGTATAAGCGAGGGTCTTCGTTTTGTAGTTTGACCCGGTCTTGACGTCTTGAGGTCTTCAAAACGAAGACCTCATCGAGTTCTTGTCTCTTGATGTCTAACCGAAACGTTTTAGCGGGGGTGTTGGTTTTGTAGTTTGACCCCGCCTTTTCTACAAAACAAAGACCTCAGCGATTTCGCATCTCTTGACGTCTGAAAAAGCGTTTGTGCAGATTTCCTGTCTTTTGGCGTCTAACCGAAGCGCATAAGCGAGGGTCTTCGTGTTGTAGTTTGACTGGTCTTTTCTAGAAAACGAAGACCTAATCGATTTCGCATCTCTTGCCACCTGATAAAGCGCTTAGGCCTCTGTAGTTTGATATTTAGGTTAGTCCTAGGTCTAGCTTCTGGGTCTTCGTTTTTGGGTCTTCGTTTTATAGACACCCCAGCAAAAGCCATGATTTGGATTAGATGTCAAGTTACGAACATGGATACAAAAACAAACACCAAGTCTAATGTTATAAATTTTACAAGTAAAACTCTCTTTCACAGAAAGAGGACAGTTGTTAGACGATATGTTGTGGTAAACAAACTTTGTGTTCCAACGCATTCCAGTTAAACGACAAAGGGGCGGCTCCGGCGGGTTACTGAACCGAGTATGAATAGTGTAAATACTGATTATAAGACGACTAATTACCCCAGCTTCAAGGAATAGAAATCGACCGCATCAGCGGGTTGTCTCAACGATCGATAAACGAATGTGCTCGACTTTCTGCGTAAACTTCACGTTAATTAAACTGTTCATTTCAATTTTTTGGAACATAAGCTGGGATTAACAAAGAGGAGAACTTTCGCCGTCATTTTCTAAGAGTGATAGCCAACACAGCATGACTCAGCCATGCATCGATGACTATCTTTTCAGGTGAAAAGGACTATGTTTTGAATAATTGTGCTACTTTACACGCACGCAAAATTTTGTGCTGAATCCACCGCAGATGAAAAATGAAAGCAAATAAACATTGTTTTCCTTTAGTACAACTAAATCCGTGATCTTTTACCCCTACATTTTTGGCTGTACGGAAACCAGGTAGCACGACATTCCTGCACTAAGGATACGAGGTCTGATCCCCTAATAAGTTTAGAGGCTGCCTGGTTACCCTTTCACTTCTTCAAGCACGCAAGTTTCAAACTTGATAAAATACCATAATTTCGTTTAGGAAAAAAATTTAAAACAAACCACAGAACCGTTAAGTGCTTTCATTTGAATGTTCACACTTAAGACTATCATCTACACTTTACGTGGGACTCAACAGTTAGAACTTAACCTCGTGCAGCACCTGCTAAACAGCAGGGGGAAAGCACTACTCGAATTATTTTTCTTTTCTTGCACTAAAATGTTGTAAATCTTGCTCTAGGATTTCACTCGAGCTCACAGAATCAAAAGCCAGAACTATATTCTACTGACTGTAGTCTCGCAGAAATGGAAACACTGCTCGGTAGCCTTAATTTGAACGGGTGCACTTAATGAGTTCATCAGCAGAATAAAAACTAAGAGCTTCAATAATAACATATTCGAGGTTTGACTATGAGTGTCACAGCGATAATAACAATGATGATTCTGCGCTAATTTTCCATACCTGAATAAGTGTTTGATCGCTCGGTCAAAGTGGCGGACGGCAACTCTCCGGCTCTTGTGACTCCAATTCTCCTGACCTCTCCCACAAGTCGGCGAGCTTTATAATGAATAAAAAAGGGTGTGCTTCAGGTAACAACTATTTAAATTTCTGGATAATACATGCCTATGGCATGACACTTTCACTGGAGTGTGTTATCAAACTGCATGGCTACGGTAAAACATCATTTTCCAAGTTAAATCATAATTACTAAATGTGATGAAATGACAGCAAGGGTTTATATATTCAAACACTGTAAGAATTTGGAAATGCAATGTTAACATTACGAATCCTCGATTGTACGCTTCAATGAGAAATCATGATGCATGAAAATAATATTCATTAATGATCAACCCTTATGCGTCCAACATCAACAAAACACGAAGATTTCTTAATTTCCTTTCAAAAAAAAAGCAAAATGGGTGATTGGAAAGTACTGCTGAATAGTTTGTCGTAGTCTTTGTCACACTTAAGGCTTTCGTCTATTGACAAAAAAATTAGAACCAAGTACTGCTCAGTAGCTTTTATTTGAATGGTCCAACTTATTATCATGCGTGTGCAGTATATGATCAGTTAAATGACCTAATTTGCAAGCGTCGTCTGTGATTGTAAGATTGAGCTGCACGGTTGCTAACGTTAAATTTTAACGAAATGCTGAGGCTTATATTACTGCCCGTTTTATTTTATGTGTTTCGAGAACTCTTTACCCGCCCGGTAATAAATGCAATAAACCAAGGATTTGGCAGCGCACTCGTTGGAGTGGTTTCCTCGTCTTCTTATGAGGTTTGTCCCACTAACCCAGCCAGAAAATTCCCCTTGCCGGCCTTCCCTTCAATTCCCTGGGTACGTGTAACCTTAATTACCAAGGAAAATTGAAACCCCAGCTATTTAACCAAGGCAAAATTATACTTGGGATGTCATGTTTACCTAGGGTGGTGTAACTACGGCTAACATTTAAGCACACACTGGTCAGTATACACCTGCCTGAAAAAACTTTGTCGTGTAAAAAGTATAAACTATGAACAGTGTGACATAACCGAATCCTGAGTAGACGGCGTCAGCAAGTTTGTTACTCAGTACTGTCTATTGATGTTAACTCTAGTTTTATTCCTAGAAAGATTGTGGTGTATATTTAGGCACCCCATGTCATTAGAAAAAAAATTTCATCCCTTTTAAAGCAATAATAAAAAGCACCACATTCAACTACTCAGTCTCAGTAGCTTCCACTCGAATGATAAGACTTGATGACTTTATCCATAGAAGTAAGAGTTAGAAATAAAGGTCTTGTGTAGGATAATAAATATTTCGTACAACAAGAAAACACTTCTCGTTAACTTTCATTCGAATGGCTCTCATAATTTAAGGTATAGAGCGTCAGTAACCGACTCAAGGGTTAAACATAAGAGTCAAAGGGGAAATCAGTGATTCATTGATAACTTACTGTACCTGAACGTATTTGATCGCTCAATCACAGCGACGGCAACTATCCAGCTCTAGTGCCTCCATTTCTCGTAACCTCTCCCTGAAGTCGGACTCATAATAACAAAAAGCGTGCTTTAGTTTAACACAAATTAAATTTTGACGATTATTTCCATGTTTATTTCACGAAATTCTCAGTGGAGCGCATAATCAAAACAAGAAGATGGTCAAAGACGAGCTTCCAAGTAGGTTTGTAACTTTAAAATAATATGCTGAAATGGTATCACTTTAATGAACTAGGCGTAGAGCTCAGTAAATAGAGTGGTACAAGTTTGTCGGCAAGTATCGTAACAATTTGGAAATTGAGTAAAAGTTCATTTAATGATCTTCATATTTTCGGTTGAATGCTCCAATAAGAAATCATGATGCGTGGAAATAATATTCATAAAACAGCACGCGCATTTTCCCTATACTTTTCCGAAATTAACATTTATGAGAAATCTCAAACTTCATTTTTGGAAAACAAACAGCGACGTTAGAAGTAACTATTCAGAAGTTTTGATATGAACAGTAAAACTTTGAAATTTCATCCAAAGAAAAAAGTTAGGACGGCAATGATGTCGGCATTACTAAAAATATTCGAATGTAATTACTATTAGAGAGTTTTAAAATACGTCAGACAGAGTAGCTTATAAGAAAGCTAATAAAACAAAACAGAATAAAAACGAAAAAACAAAACAAAACAAAACGGAAATACAAAACAACATAAGAGCGCATTAACCAAAAATTACTGCAACTTAAGGTGGCTCCATACAGTTTCTCATCATTTTCAACAGACAAATATACATAACTTTTTTGATGATTTTCAGGACATTGATTTACATTCACTAAGGAAAAGCTACAAAAGCAACTAGCCTAGCCTTTATACTTTTCAAAAAAGTCACAATTTCTGGGCCTGGCCCGTTTCCATGGCAACCACTGATATAGTTGTTTGGCTCATTTTTTTAAGCTTACCCAGTTTCTTTATGTAATTTCTTGGTTTTTACACGGTGAATTTTCGCTATTTTTGTTGTAAAGATGTTGTCGTTTGAGAAGTCTTAGCTGGCAAGGCTGTGAGAAATTTTGTACATAAGTTTTGCCAGAATAGTAAATTTCCGTTTTCGACGATTAATGCAGAAGTGCATGAACAAAAATTACTCTTACTTTAATATGACTGATGACTGAAAAACCCAAAAATCCTACAAATGTTCCAATTTTAAAAAAATTTCACCGACTGGAACACGCGCAATTAGCGTTTGAAAATGCCTCAAAACCCACCTTTTTTCTTCACGTTACCAAAATAAGAATTCTCCAAGTTATGGGGTTGCGCATGCTCATGATTCCTTTTGCGTGGACGAGCGTGGACAGCACGTGGGTAAGCGGTAGAAAAGCTTTTCTAGAGCTTTTCTTTCAAAAGAACAACATTTTTCTGGATAACTGCTTTCCTTTACTGCAAAGGATCCATGTGACCAAAAAATTCGCAAAAATAAAGAAAAAAACGAACAAACAAACAAACAAAAACGAAGAAAATTTATACCGATTCGCAATATAAAAACTCGAACGAAGCCGCCACTTTGCCAGCAGCAAAAAATTTCCTTTAAAGTTTCCAGAACGCGGAATCATTAAACCACTTTCAGTTTCATTTTTACCATTAACTGATTACAACCATTCTTCAAGAAAAAATCTAAAGCGGTCATGTTTGCTCTTAGAACATTTTTTGGTATGCTACCCGAGAAAAGCAAGGAAGCTCGTTTATTTTATGTTGTAAGCTCAATATTTTGTCTGCCGAGACCCGCGTTGTTTCTTAGCGGCTACTTGTGTGTTTGTTAACTGCATGGAATAGCAAATAGTATATAAATACGCTTTCAATTTATATTTAAAGGCAGACGTTGGATAAAGGGAACAAAAATGTCGACAAGAAATTAAGCTTATATGTTTTGAAAAAGACCACATTATTTTTCTGCAAGGTTCAACAAGTCAACAAAACGCCTGCGAAACGCCGACTGTTTTGGAACCGACTGTCAACTCGATACTCATCCTTTATTCGTTCACTGAATGCCCATGAATGCCGTCATTCTAGGCATAATTTTTCGTAAAAATAAAAATTGTATTTGAGCTGAGGTACAATTTAATGTTTTTCAATTTTCGGTTTTATTTTAGACCACCGAAGTTTTTGAAGTCGCACCTTGTCAACACAAGTGAAACTTAGATCAAAAGCTACTGGTGACTAATAAATAGACACTGAAATATAAGTGTTCTTTTTGAGTTTCAACTTCTATCAAAATTCAATGACAACTGTTATCTCGTTACAAGTGTGTAATCTATTCATCGCTCAATAAAATTCACAAGTCAGCTGTATTTTGCTGAAACCGTATGAGAACGGCCGTAGAGACAACTTACCCGACAAAAAATACACGGCTTGTTAGAAAGGCAAAAACTAAAGTACTTTTCCAAAGAATTACTTACACTTAGGCTCGATCCAAACAAACTTAAGCTTCTCATCCCAGAGATTCTCGACAGCTGACCTGGACAGCACTGATATTTCAAGTTGAGAATGGAGAGAAGTTCTTCACGCATAATTCTTAAAGGCGCGTAATAATTCGTGCAACGTATTCAGTCCTCTCTGTGTTGCTTGAACTTAAAGATCGCAATCAATCCAGTCCTATAATCGTAGAACAATCGTAGGACTGCAACTGTCAGCTACAAAAGCGATTAAACTAAAGGCTTTTCATAATTTCACTGCTATGTGCTCGATAGGTTTTGAAAAAGTTTTGGAAAAGTTCGCCTGGGAGGTTGATTGGCACATGTCATCTGACTTGGACTGTCGCGCTCCTCGCGCGCGCGCTTGTGCCAATTTAGTTCCCATTCCTCGCGCGCTGAAAAACTATATGGAGCCACCTTAAAGTTCTGGACAACGCATTTTCGAGGACCTACATTGCAGACGTTACTCGGGACCATGCTCCAAGTCCCCCATAGATACTTCTCCATTCAGATTCAGCCTTAAAACCCTTATCTTTCAATTTATACGTCCGCCTTGGAGCATCCTTACTCATCCCCGGAAGAGTGTACCGTTCTCCCTTTTTCAACTTGAAATGAAACTCCATGAAGCTTGTTGATGTAAAACTGATTGAGGGAAAACTGAAGAAGCACTTTGCGAACACGCTGAGCATCTGGTCTGCATAAAAATATGCACATGCACATATTTTAACGATTGCTTTAAACCACCTGCAGGTTCTAAGTTTGAGTCAAGCAGATGTACCCGATATAGCAAGTGGATATGCCATCAATCTTATCGCAAGCGACCTGGAACGCTTTACTTTTTCAGTATCCAGTATAATTTTGTTATTGCAAGCCTTTTTTGAGTTGTGTTCTATCTTGTATTTAACATTCTACCTGTCTGGATGGAAAACTTTGTCAGGGGTTTCGTTCATGATCTTCCTTTTACTGTACTACGGAATGGCTAGAAAACTTTGCACAACTCCGCGATCTGGAAACTCGAGAGTAGCAGATCAGCGTGTTAATTTCATGAACTCCATCCTTTATGGCATTCGTACAGTCAAGATAAATGTTTGGGAGTGGCCCTTTATGGAAAAAAATACTACAAGTACGGAGGTAAAAGTAATGTAACTACATTTTTTACTCTTCAAGTAAGGTGTAAAGAGATTCATAGCTCTATAGCCCACAAATCAAATCAGTTTATCCTCGAGCTGCTACCACAATTTTTACGTACGGTGTTGAATAATAGAGCCCATGTCTCCTCTGCTGAATAATCTTTTATGGTTTCCGAAGGTTGCCGAGCAACAAAACAGCAAGAAATATCTAATGACGACAGACAGATTACAGGAGCAAATCTTCAAGTTGGTAGACTTATAAAAGTATCCCACCCTCAGAAAATCTTGCAGTGAGCTGACCCCACGGCCCTTTCTCCTTACCCTAGGGGCTTATAATTTTACTATGAGGTGTTTCGATACAGGTTTTTTGAGCCCACACCTAATCAGCTCCTATTTTACTGTTTCCGATTGTCACAAAAGTTAAACCACACAAATTCAATCCAAGACCAATAACTGGTCCAAAAGTCGATCCGACAAGGAAAAGACCGTCTAGGAGCCAATTGTAAAAGGTGTGGTTCCCAGAAACTATATCGAAACACCTTAAGCTCACGCGGATCAGTACCTTCTCACGCTGAAACACAGTTTTACTCAAAGAATTCACTGTGCCATTCTTTTTTTATTCCAGGAAGGAAATAAAGCTGATTAGATGGAAGACAGGAATATTGGCAACTTTTGCATCTTTAAATTACTCCTGCCAAACAATCGCTACTTTTATATCTTTATTGACACTGTTAGCCACTGGAACGGAACCCAACTCGTACAACACGCTCATGATTTTATCACTTGTAAGTTCACTTAGGACGACCGTCTTATCGATAATTGCACAGCAAGCGGACACGTTGGCTGGCTTTGCCGCAGCTCTGTCTCGCAGCCAGAATATACTTGATTATGAGAATGGTATGGTCCACAAACGTCTCCAGGACGCCTTCAGGAGAAAGAGAAACAGTAACTCCAAAGAAGACCATTGTCTTGGAGATGGCCATTTCCAAAGCTTTGGTAACATCATTGAAAAAGTATTTCACTTCCAAAAACACCTCGCCATTTTGCTGCAAAATGTTGTGTGTAGTTGGACTCGCAGTTGGAACACGTTGACTTTGAAATCTATGAGTTTATCTGTTGAAAAAGGTGATTTGGTGTTCATCACGGGTCCTCTTGGTTGCTGCAAGTCCTCCGTAATGTACTCCATTCTAAGAGAAATTTGCTTTTAAACGGTAACATATCGTGGCAAGGTAAAATTGCCTGGGTTAGTCAGCAGCCCTGGGTGTTGGTACCTTGCGAGACAATATTTTGTTTGGTCAGGCGTTTTACCCAGAAAGGTATCGTACAACGTTACAGGCATGTGACCTATGCAAAGACCTGGAAATCTCTCCAAATGGTGATATGACGCACGTAGGTCAGCGTGGGATAGTTCTGAGTGGTGGCCAGCGGGTTCGCGTTGAATTGGCACGCACAGTGTATTCCAATGCTGATATCTACCTGTTGGATGATCCCTTGAGAGCAGTGGACGCAAAAGCCGGGAATCACATTTTCAAAACGTGCATCAGTCAGTTATTACGTGATAAAACTCGTTCGATGACCACTCATAATCTTCAGGTCCTCAGAGATGCCAAAAACATCGTAGTAATGGAAGACGGTTCGACTCTGGTGGCAGCAGCTTTGCTGCACTTCTTCCCTCTGGCTTAGACCGCAGTATTACAGGTCAATATACTGCAAAGAAAGAAGCGGTTACCTTGCGTAAGGAGAGACCTTTAGAGCAAGACAAATACGGAAGTGAATTTATCTTGAACGAAGACATTGCTGGTCTAGGAAACGTTGAGGAAGATCGCGTGATTGGTCACAGGGTCCAGAGGAGCGTAGTTTGAGCAGAACGTTTAGTTTTCTTTGCGAAAGACAACCGACATAATATGCTGCGAACTGGCGTTACTCGCGTTACCTATATTTTTACCGCAGGTCAAATTACTGTGGGCTCTTAGCATTACTGAGATCGACTTACACTAAAAAGTACTTATTTTTACTCGGCACTTCGTGCCTCGTTCGGAAAGCTTCGCCTTCCGAAGAAAAGCCGTTGCCCGAAGGGCAACGTGTTAGGTGACTTAATAGCAATTTTCAATATGGCGGACGATATGGCGTACTAAGCGAGATCGAGATAGAGAAATACGCAGCGTATGGAAAGAGAAGAAACCCGTTTAAAAAATTGGATTCACAAAGGTTGCATTGGGCAAATTTATTGATCAAATGACTTGGTTATGTATTTTATATGGTAAGATGTACGAAGGATAATTCTTGCGTACAAATTTAACTCCTCTGGACCCTGTGGATTGGTCCGATCTCGTGGAAGTTATACGGGCATTACCTACAAGCTGGCATGGAATGCATTCTGTTGTAGCTGGAGCTATGGTTATATTTTCTTCCCGTCCTTCTCGTTCAAGGTTGTTTGGTGTCTATGTTATGTGTTTTATTTTTGCAACAGAAAATATTTAAGAAACTACATTATTAATTTATCTAGAAAGCTGAACACCGAGAAAAAAAAACTTTCTTCGGATGCTCTGATCACTGTTCTATAGGTTTCATTATCTGGCGGATAGACATCAAGTTATTAATATCACCACTTTATCTTTAATCGTAGTAGCATGCGTACTTAAGAATATCACACAAGGAAATGACCCAGTAAATGACCTGTAACTCTGCACGAGTCTCCTTCTAGATCAGTTGTTAAATTCTGGATTGGCGAATCAGACCGGTGTTCTGAAGATGATGGAATCTCATCGGGATCCAAAATGTTTTCCTCGCGTTTCGTACTCTTGACATACTGACCATAAAAAAATAGTTTTTTTCCTCTCTACTAGACCGAACTGAACAAACACTTATTTCTACTTTATCAGAAACCGGCTTTTATCTGTTGTATTTATTTAATGTTTAATTCTCAAACCTGATCGTTCCATTCTGGTACACATGTCAGGCGAGTTTGGTCGAGCCAAAATACAAATGGTGAGACCAAGCGAGCCTGCCAGTGTGTCGTCGAAGTGTACCAAAATGGTACTATCTGGTACTTATCGTACCCAAATTTCACTTTATTTCTTTATCCGAACAACCGATTCAATCTTTTACTTTTTCGGGTCAAACTTGGCCATTCGTTTCTTTTATTCCGGTTGTTGTGATTGTTTGTATGTTTAAGGAACTGGATAAACTAGGAAACATTGCTGCAAAATTAATATTGTTTCTTAGCACTGATTGTTTCCTCTATGGCTAAACTGAAAAACATGTATCACATATAGAAGCAAAGTTTGCTTCCGTACGCGTAGTGATTCCAGAGTAAATTAGCAAAACAATTCATCGAATTTTACTGGTTTAATCTATAATTTAGTGTTAGATAAATTGCCGTTTCGCGAATGTTCTAGTTTTCGTAATTTTAAATCAAAATACATCAATAACACGCACATTTTACCAACTGTCCGAAAGAAAAACAGAGCAGCAGAAGGATTTTCTGATTGGCTAATTTCCAATTTGGGTACGGTAAGTTTGGGAATTCATTCTGTCTCACCTGTAGCACATACCGGTAATATATCGCCGTTTATTTTCTGCTTTTCTTTGATTTCTCTTGGAAAGGATGCCTTATTCTTCCTGATTGGTGGCTACTAAAGCTGACCGATCGATCACATGACCTTAAGCATCAAACGAGGGATTTTTACGTATATGGTGGTCTGGTTGCTGGAGCCTTCTTACTGTCAGTCACAAGAGCGGCCGTGTTTTTGATCGCGTCATTAAATTCTTCAAACAACCTTCACAACTCCATGCTGGCAGCGCTACTAAAAGCTTTAATTTTGTTCTTCGACACCAACCCAGTTGAACGTGTGTTAAACAGGTTTTCTCGAGATACTAGCATCATGGACGAGCTGTTGCCAGATGTATTTCTGGAAGCTGTTCAGCTCATGCTGTTTTCCATCGGATCAGTTATTCCTCCGTCTGTTCTGAACCGCTGGATTATACTGCCAGCCACCTCACTCGTGGTGGTTTTTGTTTTGATCGCACGTTATTACATCAGGTCATCACGTGATCTGAGACGGCTAAAGGGAGTCAATCGAAGTTCTGTGATATCTCATTTTAGTGACACGATTGGAGGACTGATAACTATTCGGGCTTATAAGAGAGAAGACGCGTTTTTGGAAGCGCTCTACAGGTTTGAGTTTCTTTACCAGCCGACAAACTTATTCTAAACCTTTTGCTACTTTTCCGTATTATCCTTGTGTTGTTCAATATGGAGTGCAGAGAACAATCATTTGTCTTCGTTCCTGAAATATGATTGCAAAATGCAATGCAACAGTAGAACCAGATAACAGAAAGGACCTTAAATATTGAAAAATAATATAACCAACATCAAATTTGGAATCACTTTCTAGCTGTCTATTTTACGGAAACTCTCCGGTTTGACTCTGACAGTGAAATTTTTTAAAAAATATATAGTGGGCAAAAGTGTATCTTGACAGTTAGTTCAGAAGTGTCTCAAAGAATTCGCCAAGAAGGTGACGTCTATGATGATTCCGACCGAACCCATTCCTTGCATTTGCGATACGTTTAGACATTCTACGCTACTAAACTATCAAGTCCCTGAGATATTATTTTTATTAAATGATAATCATAACACAATTATCGAATCTGATTGGCTTGTAGCAGCCCTGATTTGAGCATTAATTGGACAGTGTACCCATCATGCCTACGTAATTGGACAGTGAGCGTCATTACGCGTACTGTAAAAGGACGTTTGTACTTGAATGCGTTCTTAATTTCTTGAATCTGACAAGAATCTGTTGTCTTTTCCTTCGCCAAATAGTTTGACCTACAGCCATTTTTTTGGTCGAATTTTGGTATAAATATGAGTAATTGCTAACATCTAATTCTCTCTGTGATCATACTAGCGATTAAACGAATCTGACTCCACTGCTCGTCCGATTTTGTTTAATTCTTCATAATTATGATTACAGATTTAATTGAAAAAGTCTTACAGTGGTTTAATGAAGCCAACTCTTGTCAGATTTGTCCTACCACCCAGGAACTCTTGTTCGGTATTTTCTCTAGCATTCATGAAACAGCAATAAAGAGAAAATTCAATTACACCACCTTAGCTATGCGCCATTACATATATTCAAACAAAATAAATAGCAAGGCCATCTACTTTCAGGAATTTATAAATAAGCTACTCATTAATTATAAATTTGAAAACATCAATTAACTAATATTCTACTGAATAGTTGCCTTTGCTCCATTATTTACAATATAGCGAGATCAATAATAGTGTTAAGTATTATTAAGTAGAAGTTAGGTTCGTTAAAATAGAATTGTACGCAATTACAAAGCCGAGTGTCGAATAATTGTAATATTAATGATAGTCAGTGTTAAAAGTTGTGAGTAGTGTCTTTCATTCCCTCACGAACATTATCAACTGTCTAGTGTACTTCAGTTTGTTTGCTACCAGTCCCTATTTCGGTTATTTATCTTATTCCTTTCTATTTTTCTGTTGCCGTTGTAACACAGGGTCCAGAGGAGCGAAGTTCGAGCAGGACGTTTAGTTTTCTTTGCGAAAGACAACCGACATAATATGCTGCGAACTGGCGTTACTTGCGTTACCTATATTTTTACCGCAGGTCAAATAACTGTGGGCTCTTAGCATTACTGAGATCGACTTACACTAAAAAGTACTTATTTTTACTCGGCACTTCGTGCCTCGTTCGGAAAGCTTCGCCTTCCGAAGAAAAGCCGTTGCCCGAAGGGCAACGTGTTAGGTGACTTAATGGCAATTTTCAATATGGCGGACGATATGGCGTACTAAGCGAGATCGAGATAGAGAAATACGCAGCGTATGGAAAGAGAAGAAACCCGTTTAAAAAATTGGATTCACAAAGGTTGCATTGGGCAAATTTATTGATCAAATGACTTGGTTATGTATTTTATATGGTAAGATGTACGAAGGATAATTCTTGCGTACAAATTTAACTCCTCTGGACCCTGTGGTTGTAATAATAAAGTTTATTTAAAAAAAAAAACGACTGAGTTGGACTCCACTCCCATTTTTCTTTTCAGATATCAGGACGTTCACAACCAGGCCTGGTTTGTTATTGCTTCCACAAAGAGGTGGCTTGCGACTCAGCTCGACATGATCTGCATTGTTTTTGTCACAGTCGTGGTTTTCCTCTCCATTTCTACCCATGCAGGCTCAGGTTATTGCCTATCTTCACTTACTTATATTCAATACATGACTGTATATTTACTGTCAATTTCACTGCTTTGTGCATTCCAGGGTTTTCAAACATTATTTGCCCCTTGTTTATTACTTGGCTCTCAAGATTCGCCAGTGAAAAGCCAACGTGGTGAAAGAAAACTGATCTGAAAAAGTGAATAGTTGCTTAGGTAACGAAACACCCAAATGTCCACCATCTTGAAATGGGTCTAAAAAAACAGTTAGCCCAGCGCGGCGACTGCCGTAACCCGTGACGTCGCAAACAGACCCGGACAAGAAGTGTGCAAAGAATTCAAAATTTGTGTAAAAATATTATATACCTCCACTTTTTGATTCTTATAGTTTCCAGTGAGGGACAAACTGAACATAGTGGAACAGATTAAGGACGCCGTGCCTCCTTTTGTTACTGCGCATACGTTCTGCGTATCTCGGGATATTGGGTTTCATAAGGAATTTGTCCACTAATACAACAGTATTTCTGTGCGGTTTAAGGAGGCTCGCAACAGTTTTTTGGGCCTTGGGGTGTATCTTTTAAAGTCAAAATTTCGCACAGAAGGTAAACTTCGATTTCCTTGATACTACACCACCTTTTCAACATATGATCAATGTTTATTTTCTCACTGGTTTCCTAGCAACAGCTGTCACCATAGCAACGGTAATGGACAACCCCTCATTTTAAACAATGTCGAATATCTCAAAAAATTGTCAGACACTTTGTGACGAAACTTGAACCATTTGAACTACTCAACCTACACAACTTGCGTGCGAAATTAGGGAAAAATCTGTAAGAGCGTTTTCATGTAAATCATGATTCATTTTTTACGGGCTGATTTTGGTCATTCCTGCAATTTTCTCCAATATTTCAAGAAAGATAAAACTTAACACTTTCTCTTTTCAGTTGAAGCATCTTTTATGATATCAAAACATTCTTAATGTACATTGAGCTTCCTAGGTGGCTGCGATTTAAAGATATTTATATTTAAAAACTGCTAAAATGCAGCACAATTCAGCCAAAAAGTTCGTAATTTGCATAAATAGAAATATTTCTAAACTGCCCTTACAGAATTTTCTCTTAAATTGATTGCCGTTAGAATGACAATTCTTTTTGATGTTCCAGTGAGTTTTAGGCTGAATAAACATTTCTGTTATTAAATAAGAAGGCTGAATCTCGTCAAGTTTCAGTCGTTGTTAACTTTCAAAGAGCAACAGTTTTATTTTGTTTTTCCTGGTCTATTTCACGGTTATTCACGTGCTATTAATATTTATACACGCTGCGCTTGTGTCCTCTCGTGCGCTTATGATTCCTTCTCATAATAAAAAATATATATATATTCGTCTTCTGAGCTTGTTTCTCTTCATTTTTCGGCCCCAGTGTAATTAAATCCGTAATTAAAAATGCTAAAACGTCAGTCAGTATTTAAAGAATAATGGAAAAGAGTCTCCAGGAAGAAGCTCAGAAGACGAAAATTTTTTTTTATTATGAGAAGGAATTATAAATGCACGAGAGGACACAAGCGCAGCGTGTATAAATATTCATTGCACGTGAATAACCGTGAAATAGACCAGGCAAAACAAAATAAAACTGTTGCTCGTTGAAAGTTAATAACGACCGAAACTTGACCGAGATTCAGCCTTCTTATCTAATAACAGAAATGTTTATTCAGCCTAAAACTCACTGCAACATCAAAAAGAATTATTATTCTAACGGCAATCAGTTTAAGAGAGAAAACTGTAAGGGCAATTTAGAAATATTTCTATTTATGCAAATTACGAACTTTTTGGCTGATTTGTGCTGCATTTTAGCAGTTTTTAAATATAAATATCTTAAAATCGCAGCCACCTAGAAACCTCACTGTACATTAAGAATATTTTAATATCATAAAAGATCCTTCAACTGAAAAGAGAAAGTGTTAAGTTTTATCTTTCTTGAAATATTGGAGAAAATTGCAGGAATGACCAAAATCAGCCCGTAAAAAATGAATCATGATTTACATGAAAACGCTCTTACAGATTTTTCCCTAATTTCGCATACAAGTTGTGTAGGTTGAGTAGTTCAAATAGTTCAAGTTTCGTCATAAAGTGTCTGACTAGGTTTCGAGATATTCGACATTATTTAAAATGAGGGGTTGTCCATTACCGTTGCTATGGTGACAGCTGTTGCTAGGAAACCAGCGAGAAATTAAACTTTGATCATATGTTGGAAAGGTGGTGTAGTATTAAGGAAATCGAAGTTTACCTTCTATGTGAAATTTTGACTTCAAAATGTACACTCCAAGGCCAAAAAACTGTTGCGAGCCTCCTTAAGGACGTTCGCGCCAATTGTTTCTGCGCATCCTTACTGCGCACGCAATTCACTTCGTGATGTAATGCCACGTCATGCATTAAGCGTGCGCGCTGTTGAAGAAATGTGGAGATATATAGCGCTAGTAGGCACTTTAATATCTATGCACGGGTTTAACTCTCTTAAATGTCCGGTGACCCCATATTTTCTTTTGATAGATCACTTTATTTGTCGATTATCTACGTTTTGTGAAAAATTAAAGAAAATCTGTATTGTAGAAGTTTGATTTTTTTCGACTTTTTTGCCCTCGCATCATCGAATTCTACTATTATTAAAGCTGCACGGTGTTCGTTAAAGTCGATCTTAGAGGTTGAATTTAACTAAAAGGATGACACCGGTTCAAATTATTTACTTAACAGACCCACTTAAGTAAAATTTTACTAAGAAAGTAGGTCTACAGCGAGTCATTTTTAATATTTTTCAACTAACAAGCACTGAGGCCATGTCGAGTTACGAGGGCCGAGTTGTCAAAATTGGGGTAGTTTTTGACGCGCTTTATTTCGAAAACGAAGTCGGTGACCCCCCCAATTTTTTTCCATTTCTGACATAGGTAACTCATTATCTGACTGTAGCCAATTGCAAAGTATGGAAAAAATCTGTACTGTAGAAGTTTTTCGCGCGAACGTCCTTAAGACTATATGGAAAAAGCAGATCTTAGCAAGGGCTATCAGAATCCAAAAAGAAAATTGGGGGTAACCACGCATTTTTCAGAGATAATTGAGCTTAAATTTGGAAAGAAATTGCCATACATTCTTTGTATTCCAAGGATTATGGTTGATTAATTATCTCTGAAAAATGCGTGGTTACCCACATTTTTCTTTTTGGATTCCAATAACGTACCCTTGATACGATCTACTTTTTCCCAATAGTCATACCCCTTGCAAAAATACAGGCACCATCGTTAAGCAAAAACAATTTGCGGGTAAAAATTCTAGCCTACTACATATATCATATTTCTTGCTAAGGTGCGTTATTTGGAATCTTCCAAGTATTAAAGAACTTCGTTAGAAAACAACAAATTTTTTTATTTTAAATTAAAAATATTTTTTGGACCTGCAAATTTCGGATCCGATGGTAAATGATAGCCTTTATCACTGAAAAGAGAGATTTTTCAAAATGATATCTAAAGTGGAGAGTTTTGGAAACGGAGGTCTGTCGTATTAGTGCCCATGTTGCCTTTTATGTTTAGTCAAATTTTCAATCAGATGATTTAAGCGTAATTATATAAAGGCAATTAAATCGTTGCCGCAAGTTTTTCTTCATGGGAAAACTATCCATCCATAGTTTTAACAGCAAGATGCAATTAAGTTTCAACTCAAATTATAATGTAATCTTGTATAACTGATTTTCATTATGTGTTATTTTTTTATTTGTAGGTGTCACAGCCTTATCCCTGGTATACACTTTGCAACTTACCATAGAAACTTCAGAATTTTGCGTCAGACAGTGCTCAGAAATTGAGAATTACATGACGTCAGTTGAACCCGTCAACACATACACTCAAGTGGAGCAATAGCCTGGGTACGAGGATCATCACCAGGCCCCAGAAAATTGGCCAAAGAACGGTCAAATAAAAATTAACAACCTGAGCCTCGTCTACTACCGGGGTGGTCCAAAAATTCTTGAAGATATCAGTTTCACTATTGATTCACATAAAAAGATTGGAATTGTTGGTCGCACGGGAGCTGGCAAGTCGTCACTAGTTGCAGCTCTCTTTCGCATGCCTCAACCGGCTGCTGATGTCATGATTGATGATGTAAACATCGGTGATATAACATTCAGTGCTGTCGTTGAGCCTGGCAGTCATTACTCAGAATCCAGTTCTATTTACTGCTTCGGTGCACATGAGGACAAGGACGGCAAGGACAAGGAAATCTGGGATGCACCGGGAAGAAGCGAGTATGAAAACTGTGGTGGAAAAGTTGCCACCAACTTCAGCGTCGATCGTCGGAGAAAGACAACTTCTGTGTCTAGCTCGCGCTTTATTGAAAGAAAACAAAATTCTCGTAATGGATGAAGCAACGGCAAATGTTGATCACAAAACTGATCAGTTGCAATTGATACAAGAAACAATTCGTACAAAATTAAACCACTGTACAGTGATTACGATTGCACATCGAGTGAACACCGTCCTAGATTATGATCGAGTTTTGGTTCTGGAAAACGGAAAAGTTGTAGAATTTGACAAGCCAGAAACTTTAGTGCAAAACGAAAGAGGGCGATTCTCAAGGCTTTATTATGGCTCTACCGACAATGCTGATGAAAATGATTGAAAATATTGATTGCTTAAATCATTTACAAATTTTCGTCCGTGAACGATGTGGAACGATGCGAGGATTGGTGTTTGTGGGATTATTTGTCTCAGTCACAGTGTACCCAAATTTAATAAGAAGCATTCGTGTAAAAAAGCCCAGATGATTTTTTTTCCCCTAAGTTCCTTAGCTCAAATGCAACTCACACCCCATTATTGCTCTGTTAAATTTGAGGCAGATAACTTTGAAGTCGCATTTCTCTTCCGTAGTGCTATTGTAAAAACTAAAAGCTTTCGGTCCATTATGGTCCTGTTCCGTTAGTCAATCTAAATCTCGATATTGCGATCTAAAATTCGACTTCCCATTCCAATCTGAAAAAAAAAACGATGAATGGCTTGGATTGGTGTCTAAATCTGGTTTCAGAGTGTGCGTTTCATTTAGCAGTGTTAGAACTTCAAACAGGGCCTTCAAACAAGGTGTAACCAAACATGAATCCATCTGTTTTCAGATTATTTTTTTCCAGATCGCAAATCCAAACAATCTGCAAAGACTAAATCTGAAATATACACCTATGAAACGGAAACGCGACCTATTGCATTAAAAACGTTTATTATGAAAGAACATCGACGTCTTCATCATATTGGCTGATTTACCTAGCGTGCATTTACGAACATGTGGTCGAACATAACTCTTGGAAAGGGACCACTGGCAGTGATTGATACTTTCCGCTGACAATATATACCGGTGACACAAGCATCCCTGACAATACGGTGCTTATGTGCTATGTCGTTTACATCAGTGTCCATGCCCACTGGGCACTACTGGAGAATTTTCTCACTTTGTCTATCGTCAGAGTCCGGCATTAGTTTACACCGGGACATTGGACAACCTCGTACGTTTGATTTCACATAACTGTGTCTTCATTTCAGTGATAATTAGATAAGGAAAGAGGACTAAATGGGACGAACTGGCTCTAAGGAGGACAACAGAACAACATTTGTCTGTGTTGTACCAAATTTCTTTGTACATAACGTGATTCTATTGTAGTGAATAATTTGTTATTGATTGAAGTCTAGGGACCAAACTGAAGGTTTGGATGTAACTGGAAACGCCTATGACGTAAAAGAATCGTGATACTTTTTCCAGACAGGAACGTTTACTCACGCATGGGATGTAGATTATTCTCGGCGGTTAGCGCACTTTATAATAGTTATTGTTTATCCACGCCTAAGGAAATGAGTCAGAACAGAATTGTAAATAATTTAATTGTAGACGTCCAGTACTGTAATCTAAGCCGGATTTACGTCTATCAGGGCGTAGTTAAAGCGTTTTTTTCCATACGTTAACTGTAACTTTTCCTCAGATTGTATGCAGATTGTTTTAGGATCGTTTGAGCTTGTTGAAATTGTACTGAATGTTGTAACGTTGGACAGCCGCAATAAACCGCGGAAAAGGAAAGATACAGTCCTCGTTTTGTGTGGACTGGCGCCAGTGCGGAGAGATTCCTAAGCGCAGTGGAAAAATCCGCGAAATTCTGTGCTTTAGTTGGGCCCTTAGGTAATGTAGGCGATTTACCCCTACATCTCGTATGTTTCGCTTATTCTTTCTCGTGGAATAATCCTGAGATACAAGGAAGACTGCTTGTGGTGTACTCCCCACCGATTTGCTCTGACGAAGGGCTAGCGCTCAAAACGTCAGCTTTCAATCTCTTTACGGTGGCCAATTTACCTCATCAACTCAGTTGATAAATCCAAAATTTTGTGTTTCACGTCCCCACCGACGCAGCACCACAGTTTCTTTAGAAACTAACCCCCTTGTCAGTAATAAACTTAGCTGAACATCCCCAAGAAACGGAAAGGGAGACACTAGAAGAACAAGGAAGAAATTTTTCTCCCTCTCACCACTTTCTTGACCGATATTTCTAGTTTACAACTCCGAGGAGCACTATTGCCGGGGCTGGTGTTGGTGTGACTGCGGAAGCAATCCTTTCAAAGGCACTAACACCTCGTTTTGGGGCGTGTACTGAATTCACTTTCACCCCTAAAAAGTGCCAATTCTTTCTGACAAAGTCGCTGATAGTTTACCCTTAATTGAATTTGTCAGGGTGAATTTTGACACTGTGGTGGGATAAAGAAACACCACTTTCGTTCCAATTGACATCAATCTTCCTTTTACAGCTGAGGTCATACATACCGCAACAACAGAGGCTATGAATGAGGGGGTTCGTTAACGTCCCCTGCGGCTTTACGCCACCGCTCAATGACGCTATCATTGGGTGGTGTTAGCACTTTGTTACCCTTTGATGTACGAGAAAAACAAGAACACCCAAACAGGGACCAAAACTCAAACGATAACCTTTGAAAGGTACGAAGATCACCCTAGAGATCCTACTCAAGATGTCATGATACTGTAGTCTCCGAGCATGTTGCGTGTTATCGTATGAAGAAAGTAAATTGTCGTGCGGAAAAAAGAAAAAAAAAGGAAAATAGTGAATAGACTATAAACGCATTTGCTAAGATACGAAGCATGCAAGAATAGAATTGTTTTACATATACATATTGGTTGAGATTCTAAGATATTTTGCAGCTTTTGTAATGATTTCCAACAGACAAGGAGTGCAGGAGCCGAGTTCTTCCTGTGAATTACCACGCTAACTCTGAATTTCAGTTTTGATCGTTAAAGCAAGGTGGACTGCAGAACAATGTCTATATTTGGTACCATTTATAACACGGTACTGACGGTATTCAGCATGTTCAGTGATTCAGTAGTTATCGTACTTATCTCTTCGCCACGTAGACTGAATTTCAGCCGACTCCTCTGGTCGCTCACTCCCGAGAGAGACGTCGTTTCTCTCGAGTGTGTACGCCTTCATGGTGAATTGTCTCAAGAGGGGCTGGGTACTAGCCCAGATAGGGCC
Organism: Siderastrea radians; assembly: GCA_964017195.1. Classification (NCBI taxonomy): domain Eukaryota; kingdom Metazoa; phylum Cnidaria; class Anthozoa; order Scleractinia; family Rhizangiidae; genus Siderastrea; species Siderastrea radians. The sequence continues at coordinate 29,278,991 of OZ024891.1, read as the reverse complement.
TGAAACCTAATATACGCCTGGGAGATATTTACTTGCGGTTGCCGAATTGAGTCCGGATTGTGCTATATTTTTGGAAAAAGAGAGGGAATTAGTGGTGATCACGCTAAACGTAACCCTGATTTAACCCTGAGAGTTCTGCAAAATCGCACAAGCTATACATATTAGAAATCCAGGACATCAGATCTATCGATGTTTCAAGCGATAATCGAGTCCATCTTTGAGCCCGGTGTGAACAGCCAACTACTGAAGGCAATCAACGTCATATTCGTTTGCCTTGTTGTCGTGGTTATCGTACTGTTGATTGGTTTCGGTTTTAACATTCATCTATTGGTGCTTTTGATTCTCAGCACCGGACTTCTTCTCTCTGTGAACTGGTGAGTCGGATTTCAGACTTATACGTGGTATAAACCCCTTCCGGCGGCTGGCATGTCGGAGGATAATGCCCGAAGCAGAAAGATTGCCCGAAAAATGAATAGTTCGCCGAGAAGCAAAGCTTCGTCAGAGGGTAACTTTAAACTTTTGAGAACAATCTTTTAGCTAAGGGCATCATCTTCCGATGTGCCAGCAAGGCAAGAAGGGCTTGAAGAAAAAAGCCGTTGATGATATTGGCTTATTTGCAAGTGATTTTGCTGCCACTGGTTTCTGCAAAAGGATTTTCTATTTCTTCCATGAAAAATGGAAAAGGTTTACCCAATCTTTGACTTGTTTGTTTGTTTGTTGTGGTAAAAAAAATTGGATGAGGGATATCGAATCAGATGGCAGGTTTTCATTTGATACCCGCCATCCAAATTTGTATCACTTGGTCTGTTTTTACCAATGACTTTGCACAAAAATTAATCATTGGGTTACAGTGTGCATTATTCAGTGCCACTGCGCTGCTAGGGGGCCTCCATGTGATGTGATTCACAAATACCCCATTTAACATCCACTTGCCATTTAGGTCAGATCCCCCGCCCCCCCCTCCCCCCTTACTAACATCCTCCTTTTCCTTTTCACATTTTTGTTTCTCTATTTATTGGTGGATGATTATGTCTCCTGCTAAGGCTGTTGTGTTTTCTTTGGCTTTTACATTTTATATAAGTATGCAGTTGATACTAACAAAACAAAAGTCCTCGCTGATGTTGATCATACATGTAAGTTTATGAACAGATTTTTGAACTTTTGCAAATACTGACATTCTACACTTCTAATGTTAGGACATGATATTCTTGCAACTTGGAATTTGTGCCTCAGTGTAATATGCACCCCCCCTCAACTAAGGCCAGGAGTTGATGAATAATTAAGATTAAATTAGTAGAGCTAGTGCTCCCAAGGTCCCGCAGACCTGTAGTTGCCAAATAATTAACAAATACCTTAATTTAATATTTTAATATTGGCATGCTTAAAGAAAGAGAAATGAACACAAGGCATATATGTCTCATTTTGCTCTAATTAACATTCTTAAACACAGAGTGAGCAAGTTGAGGCTAAGGGCCTTAGCCTGTTAATGACTATTCCCGACTGGAGTTTGATTGGCTTGTTGACCTAAAAGGAAGCCATCATGGTACACAATCTCCGCTCTTATTTATTTGTTTTTACTTCTAGGAGAGAAACAGTAAGGTTTCAGATCGTTGTGTGAATTGAAAATAGTGCAAAGTTTTTAAAGGAGATTATAACCCAGGGGCAAAAGATATACCCTCTACTAATGCCAACTGAAGCTACTCAGGAAAAATAATTCAAGCATGGAGAAGATGACATGCATGCAGTCAGAGATATTAAAAGCAAGAATGCATTAAAATAAATTGAGTAGAATTCCATCGTATTTCACTCTCAATGTTTAAAGTGGTACTACAATAAAAAAAATCACCTTTATATTTTGTTGGGATTTTGAAACTTTGTGTATTAAACACAGTCATCCCCAAGCAAATTTTTAAGCCTTAATTGTGAGAAGAAGACTGTTTATTTGAACTACAATATTCTGATTTAATGGTCCACCATTATTACACTAGAAAGGATACAATGATGTGATTTACTCACAAGCTTTAGAATCCAGTAGAGTGAATTCGTATAACCTGTTTCTTATATGCTAATGAGAATCACTAAATGCTAATGAGAAGAACAATAAAAAAGCTGAGCATGCACAACTGAACCCATTGCTTCAATTTCCTAATTGTGAACATTTGAAAATAACAAGCCTTAAAATGAGCTATTCTTTTCTTCCACTGTTTGCATACCAGCGTGAGTAAGAACTGGTATGAGTGTTTCTCTGCCACAGGCGTCAGAAAGTCAGCCTTTTAATTTGATGCAGGGCTACATGTGGGTTACGTGTGGGAAGCGTTGAATTGAAATTTAGTTCACTGTTGCATGTTCAGAATGTTGGAAGTCATGTGATACAGGTACATGTAAGGCGAGCTGCCATGTGGAGTTTGTCGCGTCGTTTTTAAAATGACAACTTAAAACCTAGTGTACCAAGTATTATTTTTCTGCAGTTGTACTCCGTATCTTGTTCAAAATGCTCATTTTCTTTGGCGTATTCTGAACACAGGTACGCATTTCAATTGTGAATCGCTTGTGCGTACTCAAACCGGTCATTAGAATATTATGCGCCTCATTAGTGTATAAGAAACGGGTTATACGAATTCACTCTAGTGTGTGATACAGCTTATTTATTATGCAAAACACGAGTTTGAGAGTCTGAAAGCACAAAACTCCCATGCTGCATACTAGACAAACCAGTCTTTCACACACACTGCAAAATTGTACAACATAGGCAGTTTTTAATACAGTTTATTAACTTTTTTTTCCATTTTTTGCATCCTGGGTATTCACAGTTTTTTCAGAGCAGTACTTCACCTTCAATGTGGGAGATACTGCAGAAATATTCTCTTGGGAACTTGTGTCTGTGTGAACTACATAAAGTGTACTACGAGTTAATAGCTCTAATTTTTAATATTCATGATTATCTTTCAAAATGAAATGTATAGTACTTGTCATGACTCTTTCAATTTTGATTTTTGTAAGGCAGTTTTACCCACTTGTAGCTAGCAGCTGTTTGGATTATGTAACTATACACCTGATTGATAAAACTTTGTCGAATGCAAAGTATAAACAATGAACGATGCGACATGATGGAATTCTGGGAAGGCAGTAGTGTCAAGCTTGCTACTCAGTTTCATATATTGATATTCAAGGTATTTTCATTCCTAAGAGGGTTTTGGAGTAGATTTGGATATCCTGTGTTAATATTGTCTCCACGATGCCTGAGAACAGAAGCTAGTTTTACCGCATCCCAGAAAACCATTGGGTCGTATCGTTTATAGTATAGTATGCTTTTCATTCAACAACATTTTTCAATTATGTGTATAGTATGTAACCTATGGGATATCAGCATCCATCATGTACACGGGGATTTGTTAGTTAAAAACACGGTTCAGAATCAGTGGCTTAAGATTGTGAACATTGTGTAAGGTGGAGCAGGGAGCAAAAGGCAAGTGGGGGGGGGGGGGGCAGTAGTAAAAATGTCGAGAATGTGAAGAAAAAAATATCAATAAAGGGGGTGACCAGGTCCCTTCTCAACAGTGTTGTAGGTCTGTCACGGCAGCATCAGGGGCATTAGAACACTGTCTTTCACCTTTCAGGTAAAAAACACATAGGATTTGCATTGGTTACCAGACTTTCTGTTGCCTGTGCAAAACCACCAAAGGGGGTCTGAGTATGCCTGGTGAGAACCCCTTTAAACAAAGTGTTCCTGACGGTGTCTGTTTCCTCATGGCATTTTTGTGCACACTTTTTCTGTCTGTCTGTCTGTCTGTCTGTCTGTCTGTCTGTCTGTCTGTCTGTAGGTAGGTAGGTAGGTAGGTAGGTAGGTAGGTAGGTAGGTAGGTAGGTAGGTAGGTAGGTAAGTAAGTAGAAATGAGGAGCTGGATTTTTTGGTCCAAGACATTTAATTGCTACTCAGAGTTTCATGCTTCTTCCAAAGCAATCATCAGGCAACTGCCAGAAAAAACGCTTACAATCAGAGATATTTTAAAAATACAGAACAATACATACTAGATGTGGCGCATGGCGCATCAAGCGAGATTTTATCGCTAATTAAGTGATGACATTTTTCAACAGGAATTTCCTAGAAAGCCTACAGCACGATATTGTCTCGTTTCTGTTCTGTCCTGTTGAAAAATGTCATCACTTAATTAGCGATAAGATGTCACGGGTAGGTAGGTAGGTATTCTTGTTGTTGTTGGCCAAATAATAACAATGAGTGAAAAATCAACTTTAGAAAACTCCTGACTTAAGCAGAAACAGTCTAAACACTTGGACTTGGTGGTGGTATTTGTCACAATTTTTGCTCCACTCTGTGTCCGGGGTAGGTGGGTGGCCCCTGTGGATGTCCACCAGCAGCTACATTAGTAGAATGACAAAAGGCTACACACAACAGTTTGTTATAGTGCAGACTCTATTTCCCGGCAGGTTTGTAAGTGAATTATGGCGAGCTTCCACGGATGTTGGAGAGGAGAAAAAGCAAGAATAGACAGCTGAAGTGAATTTTGAACTTGATTCATCAACACCATAGAAGAATATCCAGCACTGGTGTGCAAATTTGGACACTAAAGATAAAAAAATCACAGCAATGTGATTTGTCAAGTCAGTAAAGGACTGTTCCACTTGCTGACAAAAACACTGAGTGGGACTGGTAAGCATTGTTCAACCAATCAGATAAGGTGTTCATGCTTATAAATTACAAGTTTTCTTTCGCAGAGCAGGAAAAACATTCAATGAGGGATCCGGGCCCTCCACTAAGGACTTCAATGCATTGTGCCAATTTAGCTACTTTGGTCACTCATTAGCATCTCGCTTTACTTTATTTGTCTTCAGGTAACTAACCAGGCAATCCAGCCTATGTTAAACGTAATGTTAAACATTATTTTCAGTTTGGTTCTACAATTGTCATGATTAAATATTTACAGTTTTGAAAAAATTAAGTACGTATTTCGTTATTTATTTACATTAATTTACGTGTTTTGCAAAGTGCTCATGTGAACCTAATTGGATTTTAGTAGAAAAATGTGCACTAAAGTGATTTCAAAGTTTTACTTTCCCGTCGTTATAATTTACAAAATAGAATACGAATCTGGGGTTAAAGGAAAAAGGTTTTGAAGCGTTGTGCAACTGTGTGTCTGCATGAAACGAGTTTTCGCAACATTTTTAAATACATGGTGACGCAGATTTTCAAAGATATTTGAAAAAAGCTTATACACCAAGTGTGCTGCATTATAAGTTGCTTTTGAACCATTTATTTTGCGTTAAAAATCGTTGTTAAAGTTAACCGACACCCCATCCTTAGCTTTCCGAAGAAAAGCCAAGTTTCACACCAAGCTGCGATCAAGCACTTTTTGCTTCGAGCGAAACATCGCCGACTTTCCTTCGGACAAAAGAGCGCCTGACTGAAGATTAAGGTAAGCTCTCACTAGCTACACTGGACGCAAACACAAGCACAAGCAAAACAGCACTTGTTAAAAAAATTCTTTTCCGTTGTGCCTGCGCTTATGCTTATGTCGCGATGATTTTTTTTTTTCATTTCTTGTGAACCGAAAGAATGAGTACGTTTATGCAATTGAGTTACCGTTGTTTTCATTAAATCCAGCACGCGCAATGTCGTAGAACCAGAATTGGGTTTGAACACAAGCTGCCGGTTACATTGCTTGCAATATTGCACGGGATAATGTAATTTATCTCCGAGACTTTATTTATCCCACAAAGGGTAGCTTGAGCAAATGTGCTACGTTTACTTAGTAAGGGGCAAATTCTGTCGAGGGTCCTGAAGGGGTAAAATAGGTAGCTGGGATTTGCTCATTTATTTCATCACTGGGAAAATGGTATTTGAGGCACTGGGGCTGGGATTTGGCGACTGGGACTGAGAAAAAAGTAGCCTTTAATGGGAATGGGAAAGATGTCCAAAAGAGTCTACAGATCATTTGAAACTCCTGTTAAGTCCCTTAATGCACAAGAATGCAACAAAATAGACCTTAAGAAGACCTAAAAATGATTGCAAATCAACAGATGTCAAACCATTCTAGTTGCGACCTGATCAGTCAATTGAACCCCCCGATCTCCGGGACACAGCGAGAAATTGGCCCGGTGTAAAGGGAGCGATATACGTGAATTTTTAGGAAATACGATAAGATGTAAGAAGAAATAAAAGAAGGGTTAAATTTTTGTGCACACCCCCATACAGTACACCCCCAGGCAAAAACACTTGGGGTTGTTTGTGGACTGTTTTGGTGTCCATCTATTAATTATTAACTTTAAATTTTAATTTTAACTCACCTTTAATTCTTAACAATTTTCAATTTTCTTAAAATTCATTAATTTGCCTCGCCCTTCTCTTTCTTTACGTTCACTTTAAAAATCGCGAAAAAATTCTCTCAGATTTATGGGAGCTCGCGCTATGACCCTGTGATAGCATTATTGGATTGAATGAAATCTCATGGAGATAACTGAGAAAAAAAAAGGCTAAAACTTTTGCGGGGAAATGCATCTACGTATATCGCTCCCTTTAAACACAGCTAATTTTTCCGCCCCCGGGGTCAAGCAGTCTGTTTAAAGCCCTGCATACCCGGCCCGCATAGCGGGGCATCAGTACTTCAGAATAAAATAAAGCACAACTCAGTTTAGGTTTGTTATTATTAGAATAATAATAATAATAATAATAATAATAATAATAATAATAACAATAATAATAATTTATTAATTTCTAATGCGCTTTTCAACATGAAATGATCAAAAGCGCAGAACAATTAATCACTAAAATAATAGATACAAAGCAATTCTGATAATGACAGCAAAAATTACTACATACATATGATAAATCTAAATATGAATGAATAGGCTTATTAGACCCTAAGTACTAAATTAACAAATTTAAAATCCTAAGTATTAAAGGTAGATTTAAAGAGGTGTGTTTTCAGACTCAATTTAAAAGTACTAAGTGGAGTTGGTAGAAATATGCAAATTAGAATCCAGACAATAAAACAAGTGATTTCCTGTAAAGATTGGACATCATCAATCGGATGATAATAATAAAACGTACGCACCTCTCTTTCCTCCATCCGCCGCCATCTTGCAGATGTTATTCATGTTAAATCCAGGCATTGGCCACGTTAAATCCCCGCTATCTCCCGGCATGTCCCGGGGGTCGGGGAGCCGGGTTGCAATTGACTGATGCATGAACTGCATTTACTGAAATCAGCGATTTGGTTGAACAGCGGTAGGCGTTCCCACCATCAGCATGCGCCTAACAGGTCAAACCATGTGCTCGATTAAGGTGGCTTATTTCAAATGGCGGAAACGAATGCGGGTGCTATGACTGGCCCGCCTAGATTAGCAACTGCTACCTGTGGGTCAATCCATTGATGTAAGGAATCTCTTAAATAAAGCTGAAAGTTGAAGTTGAGTTGAAGTTGCTATTAGGACTGTAATTGTTGAAATCAAATACATTTCGTCTAACAATATTGCCATCCACACGGAAAACTGTAAACTAGCCAGCTTAGCTGGCGGTACTGTGTGCGGGCGCAAAGGTAAAGTTTTGGCGGTGGAGCTGCCATGAGCGGCGTAAGCCGCGACGACGAGCTGCGAAGCCGCGCGAAATCAAATCGTCTCCTATCCGTTACCCTTTCGGTTCCTCCTCTTGTTTTCGCAGCTCTGCCGGTTGCTCTGCCGCTAAATTTCACCTTCGCACGTACAATCCCGCCAGCTACGCAGTCTAACTGTAAACTGGAAATTTCATTGGATTGTACTCCGAAAGAATTCGAGAAAACCATACGACAGAAAACGGGGATCGAGGAATGTAGTAGGAAGCGAAGATTCGTGGATTTCACATTGGAGGTATTTTACATTGACTTTGTCGAGCTGGAGAATCCTAGAAAGGTACCATTTGTAATACGAACACAAGATCAGTTGGAAATGTTTAAGAACAGCGACGAGAAATAAAGATAGTTGGTTAATTGTTTTCATTTTGACCACTTTTAAGATGCATTGGGATATGTGGCACTGGGAATGGGATTTGTGGTAAAAATTGGACTGGGAACTGGAATTTGGGCAAAATTTGGGTTGGGAAATGGGATTTGGATCCCCCCTTCAGAACCCTCTCTGTCTGCATGATCGCCTCCTTAGTTAGTGTTTCAATATCCTGTGACTTTTGTCTTGCAACTCTTCCATCCTCCGCAATTTCTAATTCACGCCTTCTTGCAGGAGCAGTGGAGCTCGCGGATGACAACTTTTTCCGCTTGCAGCAGATCAATGCTGACAAATGCTTTCGAAACTGACTACTCTGCAGACTGTAAACAATAGGATTTACGCTAGAGTTAAACATGATCAAAGCTGAAGCGATTGTGTGATGAGTTCCAACCAGCGTGATGGTTCCAGTGAAGCCCAGAAAGTAAATCAGCAGCTCGGGAACCCAACACAAGACATAGATGACCGTTACGCAAACAACCATCTTGGTCACGCGTTTTCGGTGGCGTTTCAAAGCTTTCTGAGTAGCCTCGCGGGTGTTATCCTTTCTGAACCAAAGGTGGTAAACCATTCTGGAGTAGAGAACTCCCATGACGCCTATGGGGATGACACCAGCCACCACAGACCACCCAACCGTGTAGAAGTGCCCGTAGATTGGCTTGGACCAGTTGTGCGCGCAGCTTTTAAACTCCCTGACGTATGTCACAGCAATGAAGCCGGGAATTGCCCAAAGAGCGGAGATTGACCAGCATGTGCAAACAAGGAGTACAGTCCTGGTCTTTGTGAGTTTACCTTTTTGGCTGTGTGGGTATAACACGGCTCCATAGCGCTCGATCGCTATGGCCACAAGAGAAAACACAGAACCGAGTGCGCCAATCCAACCGATATTTCCGCCAGTGAACATCTTGCAGAGGATGTCCCCCATTTTCCCCTCGGGGTGGGAGAGAATAGGAGTAACGACGAAAGGAATCCCAATGAACACTCCAACAATCATGTCAGCGGTTGCTAAGTTGGTGAGAAGGCAGTTGATCGGTGATCTCAGGGGCTTGTTTAGGACAACAGCTAGTATCACAAGCGTATTTCCCACCAAGTTGATAAATATAAGTATTGAAAAGAAGATGGCGAAGCCAGTGTACATTTTGTTTGTCGATGTTTACCTGGATAGTGAGAATTATACAAGATGTTAAAATTAAGCGTCATTAAGGTTGTGGAAAATGTCTGCGGATATTTAATCGTGGAGGGAACGCTTTGACATGAGTAATTAAAAAACGGCCCGGAATGCGGACAGGTGCGGACTTCTTTTAAACTTGCTTCTGAGCTTATTGTTACCGTAGTGTTCAGACGCGTAGTTTTTAAACGTGATTGGTCGGCTATGATTTGTTTATCATGATTCCTCTTTGATCGGTTAATGATGAGGGAAATTCGCTCATAATATGTGTTTGCAGAGTTACACTTCCCTAAATGTAAACATATGCAACGTTACTGCAGTGTGTAGATCCGAGTTTTCCTAACAACATTTGCCAGCTTTGATTCGGTCTGCTTTCGATTCGTGTTGTGTCGACTTGTGTCGTTTGTCAATAAGTTCAAGCGCAGTAATACAGTGTAAAATAAAGGTGCGTATTATGCGTTTGCGCGCAAGTTGACTTGTGTTTGGTGAACCAGAAAAATAAGAAATATGATGATAATAATAATTAGAAGGCTTTTAGTGTATTTAAAGCGGGTTTAGCTGAGGGAAAATAATTTATCCTGCTTGTGTTTGTGAGCATTCCATTTCAGGTTTTGATTGCATAGTATTCATGTATGGTGCAATATCTGAACTTGCTGACGTGAGTAAAGTAAGTAAGTAAGTAAGAAACTTTATTTACGTGTCAAACCATGTAGCTTGGGATAATCCCATACTAATTAGGGGACACAAAATAACAATATAAATATTTAAGATAGAAACAAAAATGAAAATGGAATTCTGCATCGTAGAATGCTTTTGCGATAGTTATTTAAAAGAGACATTGAAAGGATTGTTTTAACAAGCGAAGAAGTAATACGAAGACGTTTGTAAGCGTGGTAATTGAACATTATCTACAGAAGAGTATATCGTTTATGGAGTGGACTCTTGGGGGAATTCTTCAGATAATAACAATGACATTGGTAGTATTTCCAAATTGTGTTGTTCTTTGCAGCGGCGATTTCTTGGTTTTTGGGTCTTGATTCTATCGCGTTGTGTTTTCAATTCAACAAATGCCAAATTTTAATCGTTGTTCGTTTCCAGTTACAATTCCTCTTCAGCTGGTTTTAGCACAATAATTTGCCAGGCGTTCGTCGTTACGCCCTCTATGATTAATAGCGGCATTCACGATGCTATTTCGCGTGGAGGTAGCGTACCAACGTTGAATAACGCTTTGAAAAACGCCTTAGTGACAATACAACCCTCAGTGTATTTAGGGTCAGGTCAGGTAGAACATATTTTGCGGAACGTATGTTGTTTGGTGACTTTGGCAGAGGACAAACAGAGGACTGTTATGCTGCTGTCACAGCCCTTAGTTTAGTTGGGTGCAGAATTGTAGGGGTTATTTATTCTAGAGACGTATTCTGTTTTGTATCTAGAGCATAGGTAGGACAGAAGGCTGCTATGCTGATGTCACAACCCTTAGTTTATTTTGTGGTGGAATTATATTTATTCTAGGACGGGTTTTGTTTTGTGTTTAGAGCATAGTTCAGCATAGCTGTGCTGCTGTCACCATCGTTAGTATAATTCTGGACCAATTGGAGGGGGGGTCATATTTCGTCTCAAAACACAAGTTCTGTGTTGTGACAGCATAGGTCAGACATAGAGCTGCTGTGCTACTGTTTCAACCTTCGTCTATTTTTGGGACAGATTTATAGAGTGACATTTTTCTCTAATAATGTTCTGTTTTGTGACACATAAGCATAGGACAGACAGAGGGCTGCTATGTCGCTGTCATCAGACTGCAATACAGTCCGCGTTTGAATCGCGCGAAAAGGCGCTTTCGGCGCCTCGCTATTTCGTGTTTTTGGTGTTTCGCGTTTTACAGCCGTTATTTTCAAGAGAAAAATCGACTGTTCTTGCAGTCTTTTTCAAAAAAAAATTCAATTTGTAAAGATGATACTTGGACCACAGAAGGTACAGCGCTTGTTTCTCAATTCGCTGTACCTGTACTGGTTGCCAGAATTATCCTTTGTTCTAAGGTTTTTGCAAAAAGGCTTGTCTCAGGCTACTATTTTGCCATCATCGTCTCTGACGTTGCCACGTGTTTCGGGTGGTGTAGCAGCTTTCGTAAGGTCCTCCACGATTGGTCCGCTAAACAATAGAACAAACAAAAGAAACAAAGAACGAGGCGTGAAAACAATAGAGCTGCTTTGAGAGGTGCTGCACTACCGCGTGTTTCTGTCCGGTGTTCGACATCCACCGTGTACATGGCTCAGTCAATTCCAAGTGTGACCATTCCTCCGGGCATATGTCGGGCATTAGACATCAGAGGTCTGCCTGGGGTGGGGCATTTGTCAATTTTTCCAACCAGGGGGAAATTCCACCTTTTTACTTCATAAGCAAAATGCCTGCCTATTTTATTTGATGTTATGAAGAAAGCACTACATATTATTATCAAAAGTGAGATCTGATTAGCTCAAAAAATCAAACATTATTATTTTACTAGCCACCTCCCCACGCATGTTGTTTTGTCTTCTTCGCTTTTTCTGTCTTAGAGGACTTTTATGGCAAAAACCAAAGAAAAACAGTTTTCATGGGCAATTGTCTAAGAAAAAAAGGCCTGGAGAAGCTGCGTGAGAAATTTTAAGATAAATAGGAAATGTTCATTTTTGTATCGGTGTAGTTTTAGCGAAGATTGCGGCTGTTAAAAAAGGCCATTTCCGAATTGTCTTGTGCCTCTTTCTCAAAGCGAAGCCTCGTGCAAAACCTTTCATATGAAAATGAGTTTTATCTGCATGTGAATGGAAACTCATTTTCATATGAAAGGCTATACACCAAGACTCGCTTTGAGAAAGAGGTATACAAGGCAACTCGGAAATGACCTATTGCATCCTGTGAAGTGCCGCTACCGGTTGTCTTGTTACAGTATTTTTAAAACGGCGTTCAATGTTAAAGTGAATAATTTTTTAAATGTTTTCTTGCTAGCGATGTTGTCAATTGTTATATAGTTTCAATCATTAAAAGTGAGGTTTTTTGTGTGTTTGTTAGAAAATGCAATTTGGGTCTTTCCCACCAAAACTCTAAGCCCAAGCCGTGGGGTTTGCTGTACGTATTGGCTGACCTCAGCGTGGGGAATTTGCAATTGCCCGAAGAGAAAATGGCATATGTCACACCTATGCCCCGAAGGAAGGAAGCGGGGGGGGGGGGGTGGTGATGGTCTCGCATGGAGTTGACTAACCTATCATTTACCACAGTTGTGGTTACTAGTACAACGCTCATCTTTTCTCATTTAGACGTAGCGCTAATATATTGCACAGTGTTGCGAGAGCTGACTCATGGGTTGGGTTTGGTTTGGTTTGGTTTGTTGTTTGTTTGCCTTAGAGCATTTGTGTACGTTTTTGTTAACGTATGTTTTTTTCTGAGTGAATATAATTGACTTGGCGTACGACTAGAGCTTTTTTGTTGCCCTAATATATGATTCAAACAAATACACTTGCTTTTAACTATGCAAAAGAAAAATGTGTAAATAAGAAGGTATGCAAGTCAACCAAATAAAGTTTGGCCAGTTAATCATGCAGCTGATATCTTTATATTTAATGTCTGATGGAAGTAGGAACGTACATGTACCACATGTACACTTCTGGTTTGACTTCACCTTTGACGCCTGTCAAAATCGAACTCAAAGGTGAAACAGCTTTACACCTACCTTTGATGGTTCCAAAGGTGACGTGAAATGAACAACAACCTTTACTTTACCTTTGACGCGGATCAAATGTGAAAACAAATATGATACGACTCAGTTTGCATATACCTTTGATGATTGTCAAAGGCCAGGTCAAACGAATAACATTGAATTTTACCTTTGACGCTTGTGAAACGTGTACTAAAATGTGATACGGATTTTCAAATACATAATACGCCGATCAATTCGGAACTTCAACATCCCCCCGGGCATATCCCGGGCATTTGACTATCTCCAGTGCCCGGGGAGCAGGGAATTTGACGCGAAAGGCTTTCCCAGTGGGGGGATTTTTACCTTTGCCTGGGTAGGGTGGGGAATTGGAACCGAAAGTGCCAAGTTTAAAATATCAAAGTGGCTGATTCTGCCAGTCACAAAATAGTTGCTGTCCGCGGAGCTTAAACAGCCATTGAATAGGGAAAGGAAAGACACCGTATCTTCAAAAGTTCAAATGCCCGGGGCGTTTCCTGGGGGCGATGTTGAAGTTTCGAATTGATCGGTGCATAACAACTGTGACTTCAATTTTGTCGCGCGTCCAAAGGTAACGTCAAATATGATACGGATTTGCATATACTTTTGATGTTTATCAAAGATCAGTGAAATACGCGACCAGTTTGTCTACATCTTTGGCAGGCCTTTGAGCTATTTCGCCTTTGGTGCACCTTTGTTATCACTTTGATCACAAACAGAGGTGCATGAACTTGTGGGAGTGGCCCTTAGGAGGTTGTTGCACTAAGTGACCCGCCATCAACATTTCGCCCTTTTGCAAGTCTTTGTTACTTCCAGTGTTCAGGGAAAAAAAGGTTAATAACCACGGGAATGCACCAACCCGATCACAATATCTCTTGTTTGCTATCGCAATCACGAGATAAAAATGGGTACCCTATTAATTTTGTTTTGTGCTTAGTAATAACCGTCCTTAGCGCTCAAAAGCAGTTTAATAACCTTGTTTGTTTAGCGCCAGCTCAAAGCAACTTAACCCTATACAGAACGGGCTTTTGTTGGTCTTCTGGGATAGGGGATGATTCCACCGCCCCCACCCCACCCCCCTTAAATCGACTCTGAGAGTATTAGAGCTTTGACGCCGAAATCTAGAGGGGAGATAGTACGTCCAAAAATGTTTCCTTTAAGGTCCGTAACATGCGCTGGTGAGTCGTATGACGTAAAAATCGCGTCATGTCTTTTCCGCCATCTTGGATTTCGTAATTTTTCCAAAACGTTCGAACTGCACCAAAATGGGCCAATAACTGATCAAAAGTAATAAAAGAGACTACCGAAATAATCTACAAATTTAAAACCTAGTTCTAGAAAGTTATAATTTTTTGACAAAAAGAGGAAAATTCTAAATTCTAAAAAAAATGTCTGTCAAAAAGTGGTTGACATGGTAATGTCAAACTTGATGGACAAAGACTTGCTATATCAAGTTGTGCCAAGTTAAATTTCAGGAAAAATCACCAAGTTTGGTGGCTATGGCTTGCGTATAAAAAAAAGTTATAAATGTCCAAAGCCCGTCTCGTCAGAATCCTTCCAACCACCCGCCTTCTCCTCCCCCGCCCCGGTCCCTTTTTAAACGTTTTTTTATGAGTCACAGCACCTTCGGTAAATATACACTCTGGGTGCCAGAGGCTTTTCTCGCGCGCTCGAACACGCTCGACCTCCGGTCGATCGTATCGACTGCTCCACGAATGTTTGCGAGCGAAATCTGTGGTACTCAGGGTAGTAAACTTACGTCAGCTACATGTTCGAACTGATCTAGTTACAATCAGTGTCATTTTGTTGAAACGCTGTCCTGACAATTGTGTCTCCCTCCCTCTCCCACAAGGCAATGTTGTAAAAACGTTTCAACCAAATAGATGAAGACAAGCGCTCACAACACTATGCAACATTGAATAGGGGAAGGAGGGGAGGGTGTTTCAACGACTTGTGACACTGATTGTAGCTATTTAAACTCATGATCGCTTTTAGTTTTTAACTTCAGCTTATTAGCTTAAATTAAACGTTTAACTTAAGTTTAATTACCTTTTATATTTTTCTATATTGTTAATATCTATGCGGGAACGACGTAACAGGAACACTGATTTCACTATAACTTTTGTGAAGAATGCTGAACAAGAGCGTGTCGATGAACACGATTAAGTCTATAGAGAAACTGAACTTTACACTTGCTAACACTGAATGAATGAGTTGTTACTTTAGTTGATTGACTGTGTCAATCAAAGAGGGGGAGCGTGTAAGAAATAATTATAAGCATAAATTACACATGGCGGGAAAAGTATACCACCCTAGGTTAAGAAAACAACACCCAAAAATGAAGAACTGAATTCCCTTTCGAATGTCGTGGAGTTGAGACCAGTTTAGAGTACAGATCGTCAAGTTTGTGACGAAACATTATTACGTGCAGAACCTTCTTTTATGAGCAAAGAACCTGAGTGTAGACCTTTATTGACGGAAAATTGTGAAGAAATAGTTTAAGAACAGAACCGTGGAGAATAAATCGTTTTGCCCGTCAAAGTTTTTAAAGGTGTGCAAAGGCCGCCTTTAGCGGGCCTTTGATTGTACTTTTGATCGGTTGCAAAGGCGATTTTTCTAGCTTGCAGTTATACTTCTGTTCGTCTTCATATTATCAATCCCTAACATGCATTTCGAACGCATTCTTGAATCGGTAACCACGGCTAGTTTGTACAATAAATCGGAACAAGATTATGTTAGTCAACCGCTGATTCCGGCAAAGTGCATTCGAATGCGAACAATTGAAACGTGTTTGCAATACGACGAAAGATACGTTCCCTCTGTTTTTCCATTTATGGTTTCGTTTCCGTGGTTTCGGGTCGTTTCGGTTCGGTGGTTTTGGCCGTTTCCATCGTTTTGTCTCGGTGGTCTCGGTTTTTAGTACATACCTACCCGGAATATGAAAACTTCGGCTCAAGACGGCCCCCTGCGATGCGAGGCTGTCTTTTAGTTTTGCAAAAGTGAATTCCTTAATTTGGTAGGTTCTTGAAGGTCACGGATGATTGATTGGTATATTAATGTATGTATTGGGAGGGGACGGTGAATGTGGGGTAATATTTTATGGGGGAGTGGATGCTAGGAAGATTATTTCACTCCCTCCTTCGATAGGCTGAAACGTAGTATTAAGCATCGGGATTTTCAAGCTAGTAGTATTCTCCTGTAGTTGTGTTCCTCTTGAGGCTCGAACCCGCACCAAATTGTCAACCTGCCGATCTAATGTTCAGCACCTAATCGATTGAGACATTGCATGTAAATCCCGGGAGAAAGGTTCAAATTTAAGTACAAAAGAGTTTGAATGTAACGTCACAACAGATCCACTGCTTGAGGAAGTTTAATTTCTTCTGCGTAATAATTAAGTAAATAAAACAACAAAATAATAACGAAGACTCAACAGATCGAACTGAAAACCGATGCTTAAATGGCTTCGAAATGTCTTAGGGTCGGGAGGGTCACAAGTCAAGTAGCTCTTTCCGGAGCACACAACCGTGAGTTCATTTGCGTTCATGAGAATCCTTTGATTTTAGAGAGAAGGTTTTTGTTACCAAAAATGGGAACCGGACCGTTTTGTATCGTACGCAACAATTTTCAACAGCATTTTTTGGTCATCATACGGATCACAATACGCCATTTTAAAGCTGAAAACGAAATGGGAAATCCATAAACTGGATTGCAAATGAAGTGACAATTTTGTTTTGACTTCCCCGGCAGGTTTGATAGATAATTTAATAAATGTTGTATCGAATGTTTCAAAACTAAAGAAGTTATTGATTCAATGCAGTGGAAGATCTTTTCAAACAAAAAAACTTAAAGCAATCGAACTCTGTCAGATATGAAATAATTTTTTTTAAAAAGTAACAAAACAAAGTTGCGTGACACATGTTTTTATTCACGGGACATCTCTATTCAGCGGTTAATTCTCACAAATTAACACAAATTTGTGGCGCACAAAATAACTCCAACATGTAAGGCCCGTCTTTGATAAACCACAGGTTTCCTTGTGTATCTTCACAAGTGGTATTTTAAACAACAGTAGGCCGTTATGATTTTTTTTTCGGAATAGCTTCCGCGTAGGCCAATGTTTTCCATCTTAAAATAAATATTCAAGAAGTGTAGCCTTCTCTCACCAGGGGCCCGTTTCTCGAAACTCGTGACAACTTAATCGACGAGCTCGCAAACTATTTTATGAGCATAATATTCTTCAACAGACTCAATTCTTATTGATTTTGAAAGCTAGATTTTAAAGTCTTAATAACTGTATGACACACATCGCCAATTTGCACTAATAATTACCACCAGTCGCTTGTCAGGTACAGGAAGTTATCGGGAACTCTGAGAAAGAGGGCCTCAGGATGCATTTCTCGAAAGCCTGGAAAACGTTTCAGCTCCAAAAAGCCATCTGTAAGAATATGAACCACTCTTTGTACAAAGCTGCAATTTTGACATAAATTTAGAACAAAAAATTTTAAAATTCCTTTTTCTTTTTTGGTTTTACTGTAAGTTGCACTATGTCGAAAACCTGTTTGAGGTTTCTTTCCTTTGCGCTCTTAACTGAACTAAACAATCGACAACTAAACAGTATGTCAAAACTTCAGAGCAATAATTTGGCAATTTTGAGTTTAATTGGCCACAAAACTAGTTAAGAACAGTTCGAGTCGGGAGCAAAAAACCATATTTTTACTCCAAATTAATTATGCTGCCATGGGCCTAAACAGTCCTCACCGCATATAAGAAGTCAGCAGAATTAACTGTACTATGAACTCGACTAAAATGATAAAGAGCTTATTCGGCACCTTTCCACCTTTTTTCCGATTGTATTCCTTTACACTTACCTGAAGGTCAGTGGCTTTGCAGTGGCTCCTGAGCAAAGGAAAGAACAAGCTGATTGCTTCACTGAACACGCTGAAAAGTGTTTTTCCGCGTTGAAGAATAATGATGAGTTGTGAAACATAACTAGAATTATTAACGATAACATAAACATGATCACTATTGACATGTAAATGCATGACTTGTGTTTATTGCATTGATTAATTATTTCGGCGGTGGTTATTGAGGCAAGTTAAATTCGGAATTTCAGCTAGGGTTTTCTATTTTTTTATTTTATGTTTTGACTTGACGTTTTTGTTTCGTGTTCAAAATGAAAATTCATGACAACCAATCAGTAGCTTGAAAGGTGCATTCTACATGCAGTTAAAGCTTGCTGTAAGTATATGACTTTACCTGAAGAGAGTGTCTACATATATGAATAAAAAATCTTTCGAATTATGTAACAGTTATTTGCCTTTAGAAAATATTTGAAGGCTGTATCAAAGCCCCTGCTATGAGCCAACTCGTAAATGCTGTTTGCCCTTTTGATATGAATTGGTATCACTATAGTCATATCTAGATTGGCTATAAAGGACAACAGAAACATGAATTGACACTGGACCACCATATAGAACAAAAAGTATAAAAACTTAACTGAACCATTTTTGGAGGAGGATAATGCCCTTGGCTGAAAGATTCTTTTATCCTCCGATATACCAGCCGTCGGAAGGGGTCTATAAAAACACCTTTACTAAATATACCTGCTGCGACCAAATTTGGTCAGTGAAAACTCAACAACAAAGAGAGCGAGAAAATGGACGAGAAAAATCACTTTGCAGCGAATTTTAATTTAGCAGAAATTCTACCAGCGCCACTGAGACACAAATCAAAATTGTTCCGGGGTGCTTGATTTCTGAGGACCACAAGAAACTGTCTAGAAATAGAAAATTAAGCATTTAGCGGTAGGTTTTATCAGGAAGGTTTTCCACTCCAAATTATCAAGACAAGACCTAAAATAAAACACAGTAAAACGGGATAGAAGCATTTAATAACAACTAATATATAGATTTAGCCAAGCCTAAAAGCGGAGCTCCACATCTCTCTTTCATGCTTGTTGACCCGTAAAATACAGTAAATTTTAGTTTAATGTGCAGTTATTCGCCAAAAAGTGAAAAACAGCAAGGGAAAACATGCGGACCGCTGAGGCAACAGTGAGTTGGCTTATTTTTTTCTTCAGAAGACTTCAGCACGACTTTCACCGACAGCTCTTCTTGTAGCATTCTTTCGAAAGCTAGCTTATTAAGTTCAAGAAGAGAACTTGTAAAACTACAATTGCTAAAAAAAAAACCACTTAAGTTGCTCCCGGTAGCGAGTCGACAGGCTTTTCCATGCAAATACACATTTAATTTTCTCAATGATTCCAATGCACCCCTTTGGATGTTTAGTTCTGTCAACCATGAAACATTTCTCGAAATCAATTTTGCTAAAATAAATAGTATTGTCCCGGCATCAAACAGCTTACTGACAAAAATTACCCAAAAACTGTTTTCGGAAACTTTCAAGCACACGTAAAATTATCAACAGAAAATGGCACAAGTTATCCGCGAAGTATTATTCGGGCGCTTTCAAGAACACACCCTGAACTAATTTTAGACAAAATAGACTTATAACCGAGATATGCTTTGCTTATAGTTACTTAAATAAATATTTCATTTCGATCTGTAACTAAAGACACACTGAAATGACTTAGCAGTTAAGAACAAAACGAACACGAAAACATGCTACACTGAACTCACTCACTGAAACGGCGATTCAAAGTTTAGTCGCTAAATTGGGACAGAAATGTTAAACACTTCAAATGAGGAAACTAAAAAATATAACAATATAAGGAAGATAAAATCATTCTACAACTGAAAAAAAACATATGGAGCTTTACGCTAACTATACACTTAATAATAATATTGACGACAGAGCGACTTTTCAGGTGTTGAATACTAAATGACGAATGTGTGGTGCAGACGAAAAACAGCCTAGATTTAGAAAACAACAGAGACTGAGTCTAGAATAGTCACGATTTCTACTTTTCGAATAAAATACACTAGAACTGCTCAAAGAAAAATATTGAAAATGACGCACTAAAGTTCAAAAGGAGATTGAGCTAAAGCTTAATATCAGATTGCTCACTAATGAAAATTCCTTGGATGAATAAACAGAAAAAGGGACAAGAAACCTTTACAAACATGAAATGTCATTCACATAAGAAGCACTTGCCTAGGAAAGCAAAATGCATTCAATTTTTCCCTCGAGTGAAGTTACTCGCAAGCAAAAGGGAAATTGTTGTAAAAAGCATTGAGACTTCCATGCGTTGTAAAATCCTTTTTTTAAGCACCTTATTTATTATTATTATTATTATTATTATTATTATTATTATTATTATTATTATTATTATTATTACAAGGTAATTTCACAGCTATTTTGAACAGGTTTTTAAACATTTCAAAAAATTACCGTAATTTACTAAACATGTAAAGTCGCTCAGTTAAAACAGTTTTCACAATGTAAATCCACAATCAAATCTGTAATTTACTTTACCACTGAACTGAAAGAAGTATTTGAAAATCTAGATGAAAGTCGCCGGGTTCTTTCCAGATCTCCTTAGCTTTGAGAAAAACAAGTATGTCCTCGAACAAGGATTTCTTGCCTTCAAGCTCTCCAACATCTTCTATATGCTCCTTAGAACATGGTCACACCCACTCAGCCAATCAGTGTCCAGCATTTCGATCCTCTATATTCCATAAACTGTCTTAAATTATGTAAAGTGGCGGGGGGCTTTGAAGCACAGGGAAATTGCGGGGTAAAAGTACAGAGAATTTCTGCATTCATTAGTGGTTCTACTAATGAGGTCATTCTACTAATGAGGCATACTAATGAGGCATTGTTTTCCTTTGTTTGGAAGCCTCATTAGTATGCTCTATATAGAGCATACTAATGACTAAGTAGAAACTACTAATGAATGTACAAATTCTCTGTGAATATTTATAACTAAATCGATAAAAACAACATCTTCAACGGCGATGTCAAAAAAACAACAAAAAATGCAATCTTGTAATAGCAAAGCAAAAAGCAAGTCGAAAGAAAAACCATTACTTTACAGCTTTACATGAAATAAAAAATGTTCAGACCTTAATTGAAATAGAAGGACAGACTTGTTCCTCCGCGTTTGCCGGACTACGAGTGTTGTACTTGAACTTGCCTTTGGTCTCTTGGCTTCCCTGCGGGTTCCCCACTTGCTGGTGCTGGTGGTCGTAGCGGGTAGAAGACTGCTTTCACCAGTGTAAATCTAGTAAATCTTGTGGGGCAATCACTGCCTCGAGTTCCTCAGTCCGTGTATTGGCTCATGGCTGTTTACGCATCAACTGCGATAAACCGCCCGGTGAAGCACTCTCAGTAAAGCATTGCAACTCAAAGGCGTGTGTGCAATAGCAAAAATATCGTAAACAAAATAGCAACGTGATTTCAAGGTGAGAACTAAAAAATTAAAATGTAAAAATGCAATCTGCACGCAAAAACGAAATTCTTCGTGGGTGTGACCATGTTCTAAGACGGTTAGACAATGAACGCTCGTGTCCTATGGGATATAGCGTCCCTCACAAGATACAATGCCACTCGGCCTGCGGCCTCGTGGCATTCTATCTTAGCTCGGGACACTATATCCCATAGAACACTCGCGTTCATTGTCTAACCCCTACATCGAGAATAAAGCAATCGTTCAGGTCTTTTCCTTTTCATGATGAGCTGTTACAAGTCTTCATTCCAGGAAGTCTTCATTTACAATTATCGTGAGCTTACGAGGAACCAACCGCCATATTGTTTACTTCAGATACAAGAAAAGATGGCATTCCGCCTCCCCCGGTCGGGTTGTCTTGGGACTCCCCTCGCCCTCCCGCAGAGTCTGTACGGACAGACGTACTCTGACGTCAGAACCAAAATTTCTCGGATCAACAGGTTACCAAATTTGCTTACCCGTGGTGCTCCGCGAGCTCCGCTGTCAAACATTCACGGCGAGTCAATACCAAAATAGTGAAGCAATCTATACATTCAAGTATTAAACTAGTAGTAATCAAATATTAATAGAGTGCGTTCAACTGGTTGAATTATATCAGACAGCCAACACTTCCGGTTCCCAAGTTGTCACCAAGGAGATGAAAGCTTTGATTCCTTTGCTTTCCCCCAAATGAAAGCATGGGTCTGAGCTGGGGTTTAAATTTTGTTTTGACTGAGAATTGCTGTGAAAAGATTTGACCACGGTGAACAAATTTTCTGCTGACGACAAATGTCCTTGAGTATGTGCTGACAACGTGTTTCAATCAGTGGAACAGCGAGTGCCCAACCCAGCTATTATCACTTGGTTAGCCATCACAAAAGCTCCAAAACATGTAATAAAGGGCCTGAAACTAAATTTCCAGAACTCTTTGGTTACCTATTTACAAGAGCAAATTCACACGACAAATTTTCTATGACAAATGAAACTAACATGCCAGTTTAATAATCATAGACATTTGAAAGAAAACAAATTGACAAAAATTTCTCATCTACACGAGCAAATAAGTTTTGCCACAGAAAATTTGCTGGTGTGCATGGGGCTTTGCGAATTGGGCTGTACATCTTCACAGGCAGGCCGTCTCAATATACAAAAGTAACTGTCATCAATTCAACTATAAACCCTTTGGTGGTTTGAGCACGACTTTACATCAACGAATTTGCCAGTGGTATGTTTTTAAAATGAGCATCAAGGTTTGCAGATTAACAAGAAAACTTCAAGCACTACATAACAACGATTAATTAATATTAAGCAGCATTTTGATGTCTCTGCTGACAATTCACTCGCTTAAAATTCCTCGTGTCAAAAATAACAGAGACTAGGCTGTTGCGTGTCTCGACAAATGTCCTAACAGAAGTGTTCACTTTCATCCTGCATTTAAGGTAATATTCAGCCTTCCTATCAGTCTTTATCGTCATCACTTGTAACAACATGACCAGTTTCTCGCTCTGAAAGTCAGCAGAAATCACTCTCAAAATTCTTTAAAGTCGGCAACAAGGAATAGCAAAATCTCCGTACGAAAAATTGATGTTTTCTCGAGCGCTGTACATCCTACCTCCGCCACTTGTTTTTATAAGTGGGCTTCAAACTGCGTTTTGTCAACAAACTTGAAAGTTTTCCCGGGAAAGTCTTGTGAAACGTCTTGTGAAAGCCCTTGTGCTCCTCGGCAGAAATCAAGAGTTCGTACGAATAATCGATGTTTTCTGGACCGCTTTACATCCTAGGTACGCCGCTTGTGTTTATAGGTGGACTTGAAACTGTGCCTTGTCGACAAACTCGAAAACTTAAAAAGATAAACTCGAAGAAAATAACAAACCACCATCAATATTTGCCTGCTCTGGTGACATTGTGTTTACACACTAAATTGACCGTTTGGGGCCTGGGAGTCATGAAAGCGAGGCCAAAGTCCATACCAGTTTCCGACCGAGGGTAGGCCCACGCAAAAATCTTCGGGGGGGGGGGGGGGGGGGGCTAATCTGGCGCTCATTACAGAGAAAATCTCGAATCTTTCTGCCTGTGCAACATAGGACACCCAACACAAGATTAGGAATGCGTTCTCCTTCGTCGAACGCAACAAACTACCAAGAAGGACGGAAGGGTGACAATTTTTTTCGGTTATACCACGCAAAATTGACACTGGTTTACTTGCACTGGTTGTAGCTCTGTGTTCTAACAGCTACAGTGAAGTTCAGATACAAATTGGATGCCGTGTATTAAGTGGCTGTCTCCCTAAGATCCTCATAACCCAAATTGGTCACAAAATAGATTTCCTTCAAATCTTGTATGTGAATTGCACTTTGTCTGGGTACTTTAAAAACACTTTTCGTTTGGGCTCTAAATGCTTTCTTCGACAGTTTACAAGGGGGGTCCCCTGGTGGACAAAAATGCACATTTTATTGGTACAAAAATGCCAATTTTCAATAACTTTGGTAACTCCTCACAACACTTAAAATTTGATGCAGGACAAAATTCTACTGTTGGTTGATACGTACAGCTCTTCCTTATCCTACAGTGTTACTGACATTTCCATGTAGTTGTTTTGAGTAGTTAAAACAGTTCCTTTTAACAACCCAATTTAACAGCTTTTAAAAAAGTAGGAAAATGAGTAAACAAAAATACATGTTAACAAAAAGTGAGACCTCGTCTAGCAAATTCCTTGCAGTCATGGAAAGTTAACGACTTGGTCTTAATTATAGTAAAATAAAATCGTGCGGCCAGACGGTTTAAAGAACGTGGCGCCGCTTTGAAACACCAGTATTTCTTAATTAAGCAAATTACGAACCACAACCTATGCGTGGAATTTAAGAGCAACTGTGATGCGAGCAAGGCTCCCTTACATCAGGAAAACACGAAAATAGTTTCAAACTACAGCAGGACACAAATGTAAACTGGTAACATTTCGCATATAGCTTTAATTAAAATGTACAGCATTCAAATAGCTCATTAACTATGTTCAATTTAAGATAAACAAGTTACGAAGTACATGCCACTCGATGATTGCTAATTGCGCTTTACAAAAGAACCTTGATCTAGAACTATTAATCTGAGAATAAATCAATAAAAGCAAGTCACATTGCCTATATCACAGCCTGTGTTTTGCAAACTTATTTAGCGAACACTTAGTGCCTTGCAAAACAATGAAATCAACGAAGGGCATCTTGTTCTGTTTACGTTTGCACCCATTATCTCAATTATTCTGTCATCTTCGATCAAATATATATAGATCCGTACGTTTCAGAGATCATCTTAGAAGCGTCAAAACAGTTGGTTTTGGGAAAATTCTTTGTTCAAAAGCCTTCATTTAGACCAAGCTTTCCATGTATTACTTCTCTCGTGTTAAATTTTTCCGGCAGTAGCCGCTGACCAGTAGCTAATGTCAACAAAAAAACCTGTTGCACTCGCGTTTCTATTTGAATGTATGATCGCTCACCAATGAAGGGTGAATTTATTTGAAAATAAGGGCTGGAGCTCATGAGGGAAAATTAAAAATTCAAATTTTTGCCCTTAATTTAGAGCTGTAAGCACAAAAACACAGTGTGTGACGTGGTTGCTATTCTTTTTTTTTGTATTTTTAGCAAGGTGAAATAACGTGATAACTTGGACTTTGGGGGAGAATCTTAACATGTTTGAAAATAAACTTCTAGTTTCATCCAAGCTGTTAAATTCTGGAATCTGACCCTGGCGAAACGTCAGTATAGCAAAAATATTACTACTTGATAGAAATATCCTCCGTTGAATACATTCTGTTTGGTAAAACAGTTGTGGGAGCTTGGTCCATGACGACTTAGTGGTTATGATCCAGTTTGCAGTATGTAGCCCCCAGAACCACCTGATCGTGGGGTACTGCTCTACCAAATGTGAACCTACGATACCCCAAAAAACGTCTTGCTTTTGAATTTTCGACCCGACTTGGTTTTACTGCACTTTCTCTAGATTAGCAGTATACCGCCAAACATACTCGGAATGTCACTCTCGGAGGGCGTGTACTTAAACGCTGGAACGCCGGAACGCCGGAATGCCGTAATGCTAAAACCCCGAACGCCGGAATACTTAAACCCGGAACGCCGGAATTCTTAAACCCTGAAAAACCCGAAATGCCGGAATACCTCAACTCTAAATGACAATTTAATATACACAAGATCGCTGAAAAGACAAAGAAGTAGGGTTAAGCCACGCTTCCACATTATTAACGTTACCTTCTAACTCCCGCCAAAACCATTCCCCTCGCTATCCCCTCCCCAACCCCCTGCCTTACGTTTTCCCGCCAACCATAATTATTATAATTTATTTGATTGCTGGGCTGTTTCGCGCTGGCATCGACATGGAGGACTCTACAGCAAGGTAAGCGTATGTACCTGAAATTTTCTCTTTGACTTAAAGCGTTTAAAGAAACATTTACAAAGTGATAAACTGTTACTCCCTTCCTTTAGTCCCAGCCAAAGTCCAGAGAAAAAGAGGTAAGACACTGAATCTTAACTAGCCTGCGGGCAAGTTTTGGCGGGAGCCAGAAGGTAACGTTAATAATGTAGCGTGGCTTAACCTTAATTGTTCAACTTTTCAGCGATCTTTTGTATATTAAATCGTCATTTAGAGTTGAAGTATTCTAGCGTTCCGGGTTTTAGTATTCCGGCGTTCCAGGTTTAAGTATTCCGACGTTCCGGCGTTCCGGTTTTAAGTACATGCTCTTCCGGAGTTGATCACAGACTAGCCAGCTGGGTAGTATGAGAACCAGGCTTAATCAGTGGAAGTTACAAGTATCCTCAGATTTTTGCTGAGGATTGAATAGCGGGTGAGATACTCAAGCTCGCGCAAAAATTACTCTACTATAAGTTCTTTCTCTACTAGACTACTCTTAATCTAACTGTACAGTAGACGCCCTTTACCTAGAACAGAAACTCGTTTCCTCTTGAATATTGTTTCCAGTCATTTACTACTGTCATTGCCGAAGGAATTTTTGATTTCCTTGAAACCCTACGTTATTTTAGGGTGCGTTCTTTTGGGACTATTCCGGAATAGGAATACTCGGAATAGACGGCATTTGTGTTCTTTTGGGAGCTATTCCGTTTTCGGAATGAACGGAATATCATTCCGTTCATTCTGCTCCCGATAGCAGAATGAACAGAATGAAAGGAATACGGTTTACTCGGAATAGACAGAATACGCGTTCTTTTGGGAAATGTTTGGCGGGAAATCCGACGCGGCCGCCCGCGCGTGCGTAGACATAGTGGTTCTCAGGTCATCTCCGCCATGGGTATTCCGTTTCCAGAATTGGCGTTCTTTTCGAAATTGAAATTCCGTGTATTCTGTTATTCCTAAACCGGAATAAGAATAACCAGAATAGTCCCAAAAGAATGCACCCTTAAATTAACCCTATAATGGGGGAGGGGGGGGGGAGTGCACGGACTCTACCTTTGGGGACTTGAAACTTTTCTATTATTTTTTAATGTGTGAATAAGCGCCGCCAAAATTTTATTGAAAAAATTAGTTGGGAACAAATTAGTGTGGTAGGTCAATGTACAGTGACATTCACGTTGCTAAGGCAATCAAACTTTGACAGGCGTGTTCACCTGAAATTGTTTGGTACATTACTGTTTTAACTGAAAACAAAAATGACTGTCTTACTGAAGGTGTCATGCTATTAGATAATTTTAGAGTTCTTTTATTATTTTTGTTTACTTTTTGGTCAATTGGGTGGCTTTCCGAAGTCTTAGGGAAATCACGAAATCCAATACGGTGGATCCAATTGGAAATTATGACATAAATCTGACGTCGTGCGACGTCATCAGTATCCCTTGCCGATCTCAAAGAAGACATTCTTGGACAAAATTCTTGGACATACTTTTGACCCTCTAAGTTTCATTTTCACTGCTTTATAACTATCGGGGTTTGCTGGAGGTCGGCCCCACAACGGCTTCAGAAGACCAAAGAAGGCCCGGTCTAGATAGGGTTAAGGTTGTCTCTTAACTGCAGCTGATTACTTTCTCAAAACTGAAAGAGCCTTTCAAAGCCCCAGAAGTCGAAAACAGGAAGGTTATTTTCAAATCTATGAAGACGTGCCCAGCTGTGCGAGTTATTTTACTTAGCTGAAACCAGGGCCAAACCATGGTCTTCATTGTGGTTGTGTCAGTTGCAGATTAAATTAAGGACAAAATTTGTTTCTTCTCCCCATGAGCTCCAACCCTTTTTTTCAAATAATTTCACTATTAATTCGTGAAGGATCATGAATTCAAGTTTTAGATAGCTAAGAGCTAAAACGCGAGTGCAAAATGGAGCAGTACCCGGTGTTGTTGTTGACATTGGTAACTGGTCAGCGGCTACTGCCAGAATAATATAACACGAGAGAACTAAATGCATGGCAGGCTTGTTGTAAATGAAGGTTGTTGAACGAAGAATTTTCTCAAAAACCGACTGTTTGACGCTTCTAAGATGATCTCTGAAATGCACGGATCTATATATTTGATCGAAGATGACAGAAAATTGAGTTAACGGGTGCAAATGTAAACAGAACAAGATGCCCTTCGTTGATTTCATTGTTTTGCAAGGCACTACAGTATGTTGCCCAGTTTTCGTACGGGCCCAGTTTTCGTACAGAAAGAACTTTATTTGATTATTTTCGTCGGTCATTTAAATCTTCATCAACAGAAGAATTCCAAAAATAAAAGGAACATTTCAGCTGTAAATTGCCGGTTTTGCCGGGCTTTTTGACGAAGAAGCAGGTCAGTGCGGACAATTTCTTTTGAAGTGAGTAAAAGTTTAGCGGCTAATATTTGCACTTTTCACTGCACAGTAAAGGTATTGTAGATGAAAAAATAGCCCGTTTTGTAGGTAATTTTGCAAGGAACCTCATGATTTTTGGAAAGATGATAGATAAAAGATGAAAGAACTTTCAACGCCAGCTTAAATTTAACTGCTCCTGAATTTTAGCGGTGAGAATCTTTACATATATTTCGACCTACTGTGCCAGTTTTCGTACACTTAGCTGCGCCTTTCTCAAAACCTATTTTTAAATAAGTTAAAGAACCTAATTTTAAACTTTTCTGTTGAAAACTAATAAGTCGCAAGTGCAGTAAAGATTATACAACAATCCTTGCAAAGTACGATACACTACATGTATTTGTTGTGGTGTAACAGCGACGCTTTACATCCAGGTCATGCAAAGGTCACGAATATTTAATAAACTTAAACCCACGCAAACAAGCTAAATTGTCAAATAATTAATTAAGGTAGATGTCTATGCATAGAATGTTGACATACACCTTGAAATATCGTTAGTTTACCGCTTTTACCGATTTTTTTTCACTTCCGTTGCGATTCTAATAGACATTTACAAAAGTAGCTAAGAAAAGCAAGCGGAAACGGAAACGGAAGTAAAGCGTTTGCTATTCTAAAGGCGTAAGCGGAAACGGAAGGAAAAGGTCGAATCTTATACAAGACTTTTCTTAACAGTTATAATACGCAGAATAGTAACCCGTCAATTACCTTTACCAAGGCAGTAAATGACGTACGAGACAGTGGATTGAGCATAAGAAAAGCCGCCCAAAAGTGAGGGACCAAGAAATCAACACCGCAGGATCGATTAAACATCCACCTCCTGAATAACCATTTACTTTGTACACCAAACATTGGTCGCTAAGCCGATATTTGTCCGCAAATCGAAGAGAAAACACGATAAGCACTCAACAGGGTGGCTGACACATCAGTTTGTGTCGAGCGTTTTCGTGGAGAAATGTTGTTTTGTCGATGTACGAAAATTGGGCCAGGTGTACGAAGACTGGGCAACTTAGAAGGTTTGGGAAAAATGGCATAATTTTGAACATACGTCGATCAAGCAGCCAGTCGTTTTTATATTGAAGGTAAGTAAATGGGCTACCTTTCAAAGAAATTTCAGAAATTTTCATCTCACGGACGAAAAGATATAGCGGTTACAAACTAAAGTGTACGAGAACTGGGCAACACATTGTAAGTGTTCGCTAAATAAGTTTGCAAAACACAGGTTGTGATACAGGCAACATGACCTGCTTTTATTGATTTATTCTCAGATTAATAGTTCTAGAACGAGGTTGTTTTGTAAAGCGCAATTGGCAATCATCGAGTGGCATGTACTTCATAACTTGTTTATCTTGTGAATTGAACATAGTTAATGAGCTATTTGAATGCTGTACATTTTAATTAAAGCTATATGCGAAATGTTACCAGTTTACATTTGTGTCCTGCTGTAGTTTGAAACTATTTTCGTGTTTTCCTGATGTAAGGGAGCCTTGCTCGCATCACAGTTGCTCTTAAATTCCACGCATAGGTTGTGGTTCGTAAATTTGCTTAATTAAGAAATACTGGTGTTTCAAAGCGGCGCCACGTTCTTTAAACCGTCTGGCCGCACGATTTTATTTTATTATAATTAAGACCAAGTCTTTAACTTTCCATGACTGCAAGGAATATGCTAGACGAGGTCTCACTTTTTGTTAACATGTATTTTTGTTTACCCATTTTTCCTACTTTTTTAAAAGCTGTTAAATTGGGTTGTTTAAAGGTCAAATAAACCCAAATTTCGACATTTTTTCTTTCAATCCAATTTCCTTGTTATGTGTTGATTAGGTATCAAATAAACATATTCTGAAGTTTCAAGTCAATTGGACTTAGGATCGCAGAGATAATGGAACGTGAAAAGTGCTACTTTTTGGCCTTCATAATCGTAGAGTGGTCGGGAAAGTTGTCGGTAAATTGTCGGAAATAACACTAGTGACGTCACTGTTGGCGAGCTGGAAAATTGCGGGGATTCGAAGTGTGCGGACTTGAGCGGAAAATCATGGTGTTTTGTGCTGCTATAAGAGTAAAGTAAGTAATTTTAAGTTTCCAGAAGATCCAGAACTGCCTCAAGAATGGCTCAAAGAATGAAAGGAGGATCGTTTCAACCCACAAAACACTGATTCACGCGTCTGTGCAGTCCAGTTTACACCACAGGTAACCAAAGCGATTCGATCGAAAATAATCGGCGGTTTTCCATGGAAAATACCTAAAAATCCCAATAAAGTTTGAAGAACCTTACCTGTTATGTGTTTGCTGTGTTTTTGCCGGTCTTCCGAGCTTGTGGAGGTTGTTTTGAGCGATAAGTTACAGCGGTATAAGCCATCCATGTCCGCCGAAGAACGGAGCAACTTCACACGGGAATTCCAATTGCGTGTTCAGCATTTGCACAACGTAGAAATTTAGAGGTAAGAATTTTGCATTTTGTTTAATATAACTATGACTAGCTTGTATCTTCTGATGGTTGTTAGCTCTTTCAGTTAGTTTATTTGAGAATATTATAAGTCATAGCAGTTACTAAGCATTAACAATAACCTCGGGTTTTTGGCGCATAAATTAGGCTACAATATAAACAAACGTAAATTTCGAGCTCTGAATAATATTTTTCACACACTAACATATTTCAGTTTTATCGCTTTCATACAGCGACTGCTGGCCCTTCTTAAGCCTCTCACAAGCCAGCACTCAAGACAACCAACAACATAAACCCAGATTTAATAAACTGGCCTAGTTTCTAAGTGTTGTGGCTTTTCACTGACAAGCAGGTCCCAGGGGGGTACTCCGGATTTCAAGTGATGGGGATGATCGAAGGATTTTTTGGGTTTGAAATTTTCTATTCCGGGATGTTTTTGGGTAGGAAAATTTGGCAAGTATTTTTTTTGGGTGGCTTGATTTAAGTAGAGATTTTTTGGGTATTCAAAACAATCTGAAGAATTGTGGTAGTGCCTGCGTATGCTGGCCGCGTAGTTTCTGCGAATATTGCGTACTAACAACCAAACTTGTTTTGCGGTTGTTTAAATTATATTTAACGATGGTGTCGCATTACATTGCATCTGTTTCATAAAACCGGTTATACAATAGTCCGCAAAGTGTCCTGAGTGTATTTCACAAGGCTTCAATTCATTCAACTGATTTCTCATCCATTCTGTTTATCACCCGGCTGTATCCTCACTGGAATTCCCTTTTGCTGTAGTGAATTCTTGATATCTTTCGCTTGTGACTTGTGGGTTAATCCTCTCTGGAAATTTTTGAGGCTCGAAAAGTCGGCATGGGATTTTGGGGGTTAATTTTTGGTCCAGGGTTTTTTGGGGGGGTTCCTTGGAGGCCTTAGGCATTTTTTTGGGTTTTGAGTTTTGCCCTCATTCGATCATCCCCGTCACTTGAAATCCGGAGTACCCCCCCCTGGAAAGCAGGTGTTCCAGGCTGTTCCATGTTCATGATTTTTAGGGGAAGTAGAAATGACATCATATCAAGACGAACATGCCCCTATAAAGTTTATGATAGGTGTATCACTTAATATAATTATGGGGTCCATCCTCCATACAGCTGCTATCTACCGGTAAGTACTTTCAGGAGGGGGAAATGGTAGCCTCCCGTGCAGTCATTTCTAGGGGAGTTGTTTTACCCCCTCCCCACAAAGGAGGAGGTGGGTAATACGACTCTGCTAAAAATGACTGCGTGGGAGGCTAGGAAAATAGTTGACCCATAAAAACTGAAGGAATTGATTGTTGTTTGAAACAAAAAAAAAAATCTTTCTTGGATGCGGCATATGTTCCTTGTCACTCCAAGAAGTACTAATACCTACCTCTTGAAAAGTTGTTCCTGCAAGTATGAATTTCTGACATTATAGTACCTTAAAACCCTAGAAAGTATCAAAACACGCTGACAATGGTGGTTTTAATTCAAACACCCCAAGTGGTACCAAAGAATGAATTTTAATCACGGTGACCCCTTCACTACACTATGGGAGCCCCTCCCCTCTCACCTCCTAGGTTAAGTACCACTCTGTAGTAATTGAAGAAAATACAAAGTTTAGAAACATTTCAAAGAGTAGTACAACTGTCAACCAAATCTGATGATGTTAATATTATCTAGCAAGACTGCCAGTCTGTTAATGGAAATATTCAAAGCCCTTACAGTTTCCACTTTTACTTGGTAAGCTCTCTCTAATTTTTAAAACCAGACAAGATGGAATGGCTTTTGGGATTTGTCATCCCAGCTTCATACGTATCCAGTAAGTGTATTGCCTATAAGCAACATTACTGTATACATGTTCTGAGAACGAAAGAGGAAACAACAGACTCATAAGAAAGATACACAGATGAGTAAAAGGTAACTCATCAGTAAAGGGATTAAATAAATATGTCAACTACAAAAATAAATCTATATTAAATAAATAAACAGGTTAGCTAACCAGTAACAACAGTAGAAAAACAACATTGACTCGATTTCACAGTCTTAGAAATAATGAAATCACCTTTGATTTGTTTAAGCTAAAATTTTAGAGCTTGTTTTTGCTTTCAACTAACGATTATATGACTTTTATGTTGTACTGATAGTACAACTGATTGTAAACCCAATACTTGTTAAACCATCAAAGGAGTCATAAAGTGCACAAGGTTGCTAAGAACTTAACAAGGTATACTGTTTATGTAATCATGTTCATTCATGTAATAAGGGTTTTTGTAATTGTCATTTCATTATTGGTTCCTTGATCTTTTACTGCTTTTACGTCACTTTTGTCAAATATCTTAGTATTTAGCACACAACCTCATAAGCATTGCAACATCTCATCATGTATTAATGAAGGATCTTTTCTCATGAATGCAATTTATAGGGTATTCATTTCCGGACCAAAATATGTAATTTTCCCTCCCCACTGGTCCCCTGGTTCCTCCCCTGCTCCTAGAGGTTTTTCTTTCTCTTTTCCCAAACAAAGTTCAACCACAAAGCAGCTCTCAGTGTCCCCACTGTCAGACCAAACATGTAATTTTCCTTACCCATCTTAATAACAAGATGTGTAATTTTTCCTACCCATTTTCAGAACTGACAAAACATAACTGTCACCCCCGAATCAATTACCATTTTCAGACGTGACTCTTAAGTCAACAACCATTTTCAGACCAAAATGGCTTGAAAACCATACCCATTTGGGTTGCACCCATCTTTACATGGATTTTGATCTCTGCCCCCCACCCCCCCCCCCAAAAA
Organism: Siderastrea radians; assembly: GCA_964017195.1. NCBI lineage: Eukaryota > Metazoa > Cnidaria > Anthozoa > Scleractinia > Rhizangiidae > Siderastrea > Siderastrea radians. The sequence continues at coordinate 29,245,673 of OZ024891.1, read as the reverse complement.
AAAAGAGCCAAAAGCAAAATTACGTTAATATGTACGTACTCCGTCCTTCATTTCCAAAATACTGATTATAATCTGTCTCAGCGACAGCTGGATTTTTGCAATACAGAGGTAAAATTCTCTTCATCTGTCTCTAGGACATAGCAGGTGGTATCTTATCACAGGATTTGGGAATTGCACGACAGCAAAACACTTTCTCGCCCACCTGGCATTGGTACACAGTTGCCAAAATTTAAATGCACCTAAATTTTGAGCCTAAAATTGTATACATGCAAAACAACAAACAAACACAGTCACTAGTAACACTTTGCGATGTAGACAGATACATTCAACAAGATTCAAATACATTCAACAAGAACTGTAACCTGTTTTCGGCTATGTTCAAAATTTGAGCTGGATTTTATGCTGCTGTTGCTGCGAGGATGAAAACCGTACTCACACAGGAACTATAATGGATACATGTACAAGAAGCTAGCTTTGCTTTACTCTAGTCAGTCTAGTTAGTAAGGCATAACAACAAACATCGATCATGATAAGAGTACAAAAGGGCTGCAAAGAACAACAAAAATGCCTCAGATGAAGTGGCAACGCATTTATTAACAATTATACGGCGAACTTTTACAGTGAAATGAATAAATAAGCTTAAATGCTCACCAGTAAACTTTACCAATTCGGTCGTTTACTTTCGAAGCCATTGCTGTCGGTCGAATATCATCTGAGATTTCGCAGTCCGGTTCTGTGGCAATTAGTTCAAACTGGTTTGGTTCTACGTTAAATGCCACAGGTTTGAGCTCCTCGGCCATTTTCAACGCAAAGAAAACGGGTGAAAACAGAGAATTTTCCAAAAAATTACAACAATACTCTTCAATGCTCGATCTTGAGTTATCTTTCGCTGCTCATCAACAGTGACGTCACAGAATCAGAGGTCGTTTCCATTCCTTCCATTTAAGCGCGCGGTCATTTCAGAAACGATTTCGTGAAACCTTCGGATCTCTTCGTACTTTTGGCTTTATTACTCCTTTTAAGGTCTCAGGAAGGAAAATTTCGGTCCAGTTTGGCTTTATAATGATTTCTTTTTGTGTCAAGACGCGTTTAAACGGCTAAAGCGGAATTATCAAAATTTGGGTTTATTTGACCTTTAAAAGGAACTGTTTTAACTACTCAAAACAACTACATGGAAATGTCAGTAACACTGTAGGATAAGGAAGAGCTGTACTTATCAACCAACAGTAGAATTTTGTCAGGAGACTCGCCTGAGTACAAGAAGGCCAAAAATACAGAGGACAGCGAGCCTCAATCCGCAACACGAACGACAACTGCGCAAAAAGATCCACACGACGAAAGCGAAGAAGACGATGTTGTCTTGACTGCTTTAGAGATGACGGATGATCTGGGAGGAATCCTTATAAGCAGATTTTAGAGAAATTGCAAAAGTTAGACTCAATAGAAAACACAGTCAAAAAAATCGAAGTAAACCTGTCGAAATCAGAAACGAGAACAGCAAGGCTCGAATCCTTCCAAGAAACAGCAGCGAGCGACATCGAACAGTTGAAAGTTGGCCAAGACCTCATCGAGAAAAATCAAGACAAAGCCCAAAAAGCTACTGCGAAGAAACTGGAAGCCCTCGACAAGAAACTTGCTGAACTGGGAGAGAAAGAAAAGCTAATCGATAGCAAGATTGAGGAATTTAACACGAAAGATCTATACCTTGAAGCCTAGTCGAGACGGGAGAACATAAAATTCAATAATATCGAGGAATCATCTCCTTCAGGCTCTCGAGAAGAAGATACAGAAGAAGTAGTTAGATCATTTATGGAACGAGAATTAGGCTATGGTGACGCAAGATCTGTGGAGATCCAACGAGTGGATCGACTTGGAAAAAAGAGGAGCGACGGCGAATCGAGGCCAATTTTAGCAAGATTTCTGCTCTCCAAGGACTGTGACAAAATACTCTCTTTAGGTCATCGCCTCAAAGGTTCAAATTTTCAGATGTTTAGAGATCTCCCACAGGAGCTGATTCGAAGAAGAAATCTCCAAATGGAAACCTTGAAGAAGGCAAAACAAAATAACATTCCTGCATCTTTTAGTCGGGCACAACCCGACAAGCTTTATGTGCGAGGTAAGCTATGGCCGGTGGGCCAGCCCTTAGTCGTTTAGGACCGTAGCTTAGCGTGATTTCCTTTATTACAAACTTTATGGCGAGCGGAGGAGGACCTACTGGTTAAGCCAAACGGAAAACTATGGCGACCAACTCTCCGACTTGCGGAGTCCTATTTTTTCTTTTTATTGTATTTGCATGTCAATCTACATTTCTGTTTTTTGAGTCTCTTTTTCGTACTTTAGAATTAATTTTTCTTTCTTATAATTCTCTTGATAAAAAGCAGGAGTGCTCCTGGGCGAATGTGATCAATGCCGTGTACCTTTTTAAAGACAACAAAAAACGGATCTTAAAATAGGATCTATCAATGTTCGGGGATTAGGAGACGGACTTAAGCGAAGAGAAATTTTCAAATGGCTTCGAAGTAAAAATATGTCAATATATTTTGTTCAAGAAGCTCATTGTACTGAAAACAATATGCACGACTGGCGAGCTGAATGGGGTTACCAAGCCTTGTTTAGCTGCTGCTCAAGTAAAAAGGCAGGTGTCGCCATGTTGTTTAATAACAATTTCTCCTTTCAAATCTCCAAAACTTATTCAGATCCCGGGGGACGCTTCATTATATGCGACTTAATTACCAATGGTAAAATTCTGACCCTGGCGAACATATATGCTCCAAATGAAGACGACCCAGACTTCTTCAATTCCTTTTTTAATCATCTGTTAGATTTCAGTTGCGAGGAGATCACCATCGGTGGCGATTTCAACCTAGTTCTAGACGTTGGAAAAGACAAAAAGGGTGGCCTTGCCAGAACTCATAAAAAGTCTTTAGATGTAATCAGCACTTTTTGTGAAAGCTTAGATTTGATTGATGCTTGGAGGGTGTTAAATCCCGACTCTTCCAGGTTCACGTGACGACGTAAAACGCCTGAAGTCCACTGCAGACTTGACTTTTTTCTAGTAAATCAGAGCACTTTTTGTAACACTTCTGAGGCAGACATAATACCAGGTTATAAAACAGACCATTCTATGATCACATTACAAATTTCGCTACATTCCAACAAAAGGGGCAGAGGCTTCTGGAAGCTAAACACCTCTTTGTTAAAGGACATTGAATACGTGAATCGGATCAAATTAATCATCAATCGAACCAAAGAAGAATATGCGAATGATGAGACTGTTGACCCTAGTCTATTGTGGGAAATGGTAAAGATGAAAGTAAGAGAAGAATCTATAAAATTCGGTGCCCACAAGAAAAAGAAAATTGCAGAAAAACAAGAAGAAATCGAGCAATCAATTGCTTTTCTAGAAAAAAATCTTGCCAAGGTTTCTACAGATGATGCGGTAAAACAAAAAATGTGGTCTGAGCTTGAAACAAAGAAACGTGAACTAGAGACAATAATTGAACACCAAACAAAAGGTGCGATACTATTAGGTCGAAATCCCGATGGTATAATGAAGGCGAAAAAAATACAAAATACTTTCTTAATTTAGAAAAGAGACATTGTAAACAAGGGACAATATCCCAGCTCAAGATTAACGATGAAGATCTAGTACATACAGGTAAAGAAATTTTACATGAATGTGAGTCCTTTTACCGAAACCTATACAGCTCTAAAACAGCTTCAAATCTTAAGGATGACTTCTTTCCGCCGCAACAAGACCTTAAATTTCTAAATGAAACAGAAAAATCTGCCTGCGAAGGATCGTTAAATAGGAAAGAATGCCTAGAGGCACTAAAAAGTATGGCTCCTGAAAAAACACCAGGTACAGATGGCCTTCCCTGTGAATTTTATAAAGTTTTTTGGAACGACTTCGCAGAAATTTTGGTTTACGCTTTAAATCACTCTTTTGAGACTGGAATACTCTCAATATCACAAAGACGCGGAATTGTCAAACTCATCCCGAAAAAGGACGCTGATCTTAAGTTAATTAAAAACTGGCGACCTATAACCTTATTGAACTGTGATTACAAGATTGCTACAAAGGCTATAGCAAGCCGCATTAAGACCCTTCTCCCAAATCTTATATCAGATGATCAAACAGCTTTCATTAAAGATAGATTTATAGGAGAGAATATCCGCTTAATCGATAGTGTTATGAAATTCACCGCATCAAGGAACATCCCAGGGCTTCTTCTTTTCCTTGATTTCGAGAAAGCCTTTGATACATTGGAATGGGCCTTTATCCATAAAACCCTAAGGTATTTTAATTTTGGCCCATCGTTGATAAAGTGGATAAAGGTTTTTTACTGCAACATTGAAAATTGCATTCTTAACAATGGTTGGACAAGCAATTTCTTCCAGCTCAATAGGGGAGTTAGGCAAGGCTGCCCGCTGTCGCCTTACATATTCATCCTTTCGGTAGAAGTAATGGCTGAAGCTATACGCAAATGGAAAGAAATTGTCGGTATAATTGTAAATGGGAAAGAAATTAAGTTAAGTCAATACGCAGATGATACTACACTCATTTTAGATGGCTCAGAACAATCTGTTAAGGAAGCTGTAAAGCTATTAGAAAGTTTTGGAGATGCATCTGGCCTTAGACTCAATAGCAGCAAAACGGAAGCCTTATGGATCGGCTCCAAAGCAAACTGTGACCTTAAACTCTGTCCTGAAAAAGATTTTAAATGGCCAAAGAAAAAAGTTAAAGCTCTTGGTGTCTGGTTGTCAACGGATCCTGATATTACAATTTCCCAAAACTACAAGGACAAACTAGAAAGAATAAAGGCGACTCTAGGATGCTGGAAGTTCCGCAGACTTAGTCTGTTAGGGAAAGTATTAATCTTAAAAAGCCTTATTACATCGCAACTAGTGTACATACTATCCCCTATACAATCAAGCCCAGAGGCAATCAAAGAAATCAAGTCAATTTTTTATAACTTCTTATGGAACGGCAAAGGCGACAAAATAAAAAGAAATGTAATGATAAATGACTATTCTCAAGGAGGACTTAAGATGATTGATATTCTTTCTTTTAACAAATCTCTTAGAGCAACCTGGATTAAAAAGTATCTTGACACTGAAAATGGAGGCAGTTGGAAACTTTTTTTTTTGATGCAGAACTCCAAAGATATGGAGGTAAATTAGCGATATTAGGGAATCTTAACTCAAAGGACATGCACAGTGTCATAAAGGTATCAGATCCTTTTGTCAAAGAAAGTCTTGAAATTTGGTCAGATCTCTTTCGAGGAAAAGGTAACATCCTATAAACATCTTTGTTCAGTACCTTTATGGCATAACTCACTTATAAGACTGTATTTTATCAAGACTGGTTTCTCAAAGGTATAAGCAAAGTCAATCATTTAATGGACGACTCCCTTAACTTCCTCTCCCACATGTCTTTCCAAAACAAATATAACCTCCGAGTCAAACCTCTAACTTTTTTTGGAATGATCGCAGCAATCAACCATCTGCGCATCCAAATTGCAAGAAACCAGCCGGACAGCCACGAGAGCTTTTCATCAGTTTTTATGAAAAGTACAAAGCCATCCCGACTTGTATATAAGAAGCTATTATCAAAAAGGGGTCAAGAACTCATATCAAGTCAACAAAAATGGCAACAGGATATCGACACTGATCAAAAAGTCAACTGGAAAGCAGTTTACCAGCTGGCCTCTCACTGCACAAAGAGCTCAAAACTTATTGTTTTTAATTTTAAATTTCTACATCGGCGACTATCAACCAACAGTTTCTTACATAAATTAGAATTTACAGACAGTGAAAAGTGCACTTTCTGTCTAAAAGAAACAGAACACCTGTTACATCTATTTTGGACATGTGAGAAAACCCAGTCCTTCTGGAATAGTTTATTTTCATGGCTGCAGTCCGGCAGGATCATTGAGAAAGACTCTAGGTCTCTTGAGGCGGACGCTGCTTTGGGTCTGAGGCCGGATAACTCCAAATATGAACTACAAATCAATTTTTGTTTCTTGATAGCAAAATATTTTATTTGGATCTGCAAACTTAAAGAATGTATTCCAAAATTGAACGATTTTTTATCGTACTTACGTCACTTTTTCAAAATAGAAAACGACGGTAGAACAGTTGCAAAGAAATGTGAACCTCTTCTACCAATCTTGCAATGACAGACCTGACCCCCAAAAATCAATTCACAAACCTAACAAAACCTCTTGGTCCTTTCAACCCGGTAGCACTTTTGCACCATAGCATTACAGAAATGTATCAATGTTTTTTCGTTTGTTTGTTTTTTATTTTATTTTTTTTTATTCTTTTTGCTTCCTTTCATTTCGCTTCTTGTGCTGATTAGCTAAATAGTGTTTTTTTTGTTTTTTTTTTTTACTGTTAAATAAAGCATTGTTTAAAAAGTAGTGTACTGTAAATAATTTCTTGTAAGGGATTTATTGTAAGTAATGTAACGTGTATTGAAAGTAAGAGAGTAAGTTATTGTAAGTAATGTATTGTGAGTACTGTGACGTGTATTGTAAGTAAGTTACTGCAAGAAATGTATTGTAAGTACTGTAACGTGTATTGCAAGTTAAGTGATTGCAAAAAAAAAAGAAAATAAATAAATAAATAAAAAAAAAAAGAATTTTATCCTGCATCAAATTTTAAGTGTTGTGAGGAGTTACCAAAGTTATTGAAAATTGGCATTTTTGTACCAATAAAATGTGCATTTTTGTCCACCAGGGGACCCCCCTTGTAAACTGTCGAAGAAAGCATTTAGAGCCCAAACGAAAAGTGTTTTTAAAGTACCCAGACAAAGTGCAATTCACATACAAGATTTGAAGGAAATCTATTTTGTGACCAATTTGGGTTAGGAGGATCTTAGGGAGACAGCCACTTAAAAGGAGTCGAATCGCTTTCCCCGTTGTTTGAGTGTTGTTTTTACCATTCTGTCCGCAACCTCTAAACTGAGTGGGAACAATTGCATTTTGTGCTTTGCATTTAACAAACTAGAAATACGTGACTCGCAGAACCTCGCGAAGCTCGGGCACGGGTGCACCACAAAACTGATTGATGGGGGTCGGGAGAGGATAGAATTTCGGTTTAACTGGAGGTGTGGATGGGTGGCCACAATGGTCCCGAATTGTGAGTTAAGATCAACATTCTGGTTCCCAGTAGTTTCCATGTAACTTGCATCCAATCCTCTGTCATGTATAAGAAACTACGTTCAGCCCCCACCCCACCCCCCCCCCCCACTTCTCTTCATTCTGACATAAGGTAAATTGCTCTCTAGAGAGGATGTATATAGTATTGCTGTGGACCTGTTGTCAGGGCCAATGTGTGGTGTTTCTGTTTATTTTGGTTGGGTGAGAGTATAGGTTTATCAGAAATGCAGTTCAAATTCCAACTTGGAACTTGTTATCTCCAACATTTACCCAGCCATTTCCTTTAGACTCTGTTGTACAGCTTTTGTTCTATTTACTGGGTATTGACAAGTGTCAATAGCTAACACAATTCATTATTTCCCTTGAATGGTTGAGATACTGTAGCAGGAGTCTACTACTGCTGAAGAGTGATGCAGTGTATTAAAAAAAAATTATCCATTTTTACCCAAAAATTGAAATAAGAATAATACAGAATAATGGCAAGCAAAGCACAGAGTTTCATATTAATGTGGTAGCATGTTTATTCATTCCCCCCAACACACTATAAAAATTGGATTAGATAATTGTCACAATAAAATAATACGTTAACCCTTGAATCCCCAGTTACCAGCATCTCCCTACAATAGCAATGCTTTAATTAGGTCATCAGAATTAAGGAATTGATCACCAAACATGAATAGTGTTAATTTCAGTAGAAAGAAGTTCTCTGCACTAGTACTACAAGAAATGTATAAAGACCAGTAAGGAGAATTTGCAGGCTTACATTGGGGCTTAGGGAGGTCAGTTGGTATGGAAAGCAAGAGTAGCTAATTAAGGGAAAGGGTGAATGTAGATTATAGCATGTGAAACCTTCAGAAGTAAGTAAACTTTCACATAGACAGATCATGCTGAAGGTGATCAGGATCTCAATTCCCCTGATTTTGGTGCTTGCTTGTGCACTGCGAGGAGACCTGTGATGCTGGTCACTGTATGTAGCATGAAATTATTGTCAATAATTAATGTTAAGCAGTAATTTTTGTTTCACATCAAATACATGCATGTATGTACCTATACCCGCTACACATTTTAAAGTGGTAATTGCTAGGCAGAGCAGTACTTGTGAGTGCATTTCCAAACCAAATTGTGAACAGAAATTGTCCTTTCTGATCCATCTGAATATTATTTTTAAACTATTAATAGGGTCAATATCCATAACGGAAAACATAAACTTTTATAAATTCTTACTGATCCAATATGAATTATTTCTTTCAAATATTTTTCGGGAACGTCCTAAACTTAGAATTTTTAAAAATTCTTTTTACTGCTCATACACAAATATGCAAATTGTTGTGGGAACTGAAACCTATTTTGTGAAATAATTTCATTTCTCTTGTGTAATCTGTAATTTTGATCATACTTGGAAAAGTAATTACATGTTGATAATAATTACTAGTACATCAAGAGTAAAGATAATGGTAGAGAGAGGAAATAATTTTGAGCCAACCTGTTCAGTCACCGCCCGTTGGAAAGGTAAATTTCGAGCAAAAGTATTTTGATGATCGTGCATTTTTTGTCGCCTCTCGTTGCTTCTATAACAAAATCCTTTCGTCGAAGCACTTCCAGTCGGTGTCGCCGGTCCTGATCCGTTTCAGCACACATTTTCTCGAAGAGTTTGTAGCCGCTGAGTTCATTGTCATTATTCAATTGGTGTGACTGACTTATAATTTCGAAGACCTTGTATCGCGCGATTCTGGCGTTGTTGGGGAATCTCGTTTTGTGGCAGCGCTGTGCTATCAAGCTAAATTTAAGCTACGTTGTGTACGTTCCAAGATTTCTCGCCTGTAATATTCCAGTCTCCTGTTTGTGTCCTGCTGACGGCTTTAGTCTTGCTAGGCTATTACCGGTAAACGATGTTCTCCTACCCGTGCTTTCTTGTCGTCGACTCTTTCGCCTTCGTTGCTCGCGCTGAATTTCAAGTCGGCATTCACGCTCAGTTTCAGTTGTAAATCTACCCCGGAATGGATTTTGAGCCACTTGTTAAACCAGGGGTTGCTGTCTAATTACTTGTTCACAGACGATGAATAAAAATATCAGCACGTAAATGTACGTAGCGAAGAAGGCAAGAAATGAAGAAACACGCCGAAGAAACATGAGAGTGCGCAACTGTCAGCGGTCGCGATTTGGTTTTGTTGCTAGGCAACTGTGCGGACACCATCGAAATATATACGGGCAGATCGAGATTTGACCGCCCTTAGCAATCCTCGCGCGATCCCCACGCGACAAATTTATAAACCTCGCTACGCTCGGAGGGCCTTCGGCTCTCCTCGCTTCGCGAGGAATTAGGATGGTGAATTCTGTCGTTCCTCACTACAGTAATCGGGTTTCTGGGCTGCATAGAAATTACCTGTTCAAGTTAAAATTCTGTCTTCAGCTCGATCAAATGGGCACATGATGGCTCCGTTGTGCGAACGGATTAAGCTTTACAAAGCTATTATGGTGAAATCGTACAGCTTCAATCCGCTTTGAGTGACAATTACAACAACGTTTCAGGAAAAATCAAACACGTACAACATTTCAGGGCCAATAGCTAGAAGATTTTTTAACAAAACTTGAGCCAGCTCGCTCACTTCGGAGCAGTTTCATTGATTCATTCAGCTTTGCAAAGAAACGCTGCAACACTTCGCAAGGCTTTAGCGCCTTTTTCGTTCAGTCATGTGACGATTCTCGTTCTCTTTTCAACTCTTTTCTCGTTTTTTTTTCTTTCTCTCTTGATTTTATAACAATTAGTGGTTGAAAATTTAATAATTAAAAACAATTATTCTACTCGGGCTTGCTGGATATCAAATGATTATAACCAACTCGGCGCCACGCGCCTCTTTGGTTATCTATCATTCCAAATCCAGTTTGTCCTCGAAGAATAATTGTTAAGTATAAAGACAAGTTTTAAAATTCCGTGTTTAAAGCGGTTTCTAAAAAAAAGCGTGTGATATCGATTTGCGTGGTGTTTTTGTTTCGTGTTTAAAATGAAAACTTTACAAGACAGCCAATTAGTAGCTTGAGTGCAGCCTACATGCAGATTAATTAACCAAGCTTGCTGGTAATGTATGACACTGCTTGAGAAGTATTCCTACATCCTACATACATGTCTCAAACATCTTCTGTATTCTTCAATAACTAGAAATACGTGACTCGCAGAACCTCGCGAAGCTCGGGCACGGGTGCACCACAAAACTGATTGATGGGGGTCGGGAGAGGATAGAATTTCGGTTTAACTGGAGGTGTGGATGGGTGGCCACAATGGTCCCGAATTGTGAGTTAAGATCAACATTCTGGTTCCCAGTAGTTTCCATGTAACTTGCATCCAATCCTCTGTCATGTATAAGAAAATACGTTCAGCCCCCACCCCACCCCCCCCCCCCACTTCTCTTCATTCTGACATAAGGTAAATTGCTCTCTAGAGAGGATGTATATAGTATTGCTGTGGACCTGTTGTCAGGGCCAATGTGTGGTGTTTCTGTTTATTTTGGTTGGGTGAGAGTATAGGTTTATCAGAAATGCAGTTCAAATTCCAACTTGGAACTTGTTATCTCCAACATTTACCCAGCCATTTCCTTTAGACTCTGTTGTACAGCTTTTGTTCTATTTACTGGGTATTGACAAGTGTCAATAGCTAACACAATTCATTATTTCCCTTGAATGGTTGAGATACTGTAGCAGGAGTCTACTACTGCTGAAGAGTGATGCAGTGTATTAAAAAAAAATTATCCATTTTTACCCAAAAATTGAAATAAGAATAATACAGAATAATGGCAAGCAAAGCACAGAGTTTCATATTAATGTGGTAGCATGTTTATTCATTCCCCCCAACACACTATAAAAATTGGATTAGATAATTGTCACAATAAAATAATAAGTTAACCCTTGAATCCCCAGTTACCAGCATCTCCCTACAATAGCAATGCTTTAATTAGGTCATCAGAATTAAGGAATTGATCACCAAACATGAATAGTGTTAATTTCAGTAGAAAGAAGTTCTCTGCACTAGTACTACAAGAAATGTATAAAGACCAGTAAGGAGAATTTGCAGGCTTACATTGGGGCTTAGTGAGGTCAGTTGGTATGGAAAGCAAGAGTAGCTAATTAAGGGAAAGGGTGAATGTAGATTATAGCATGTGAAACCTTCAGAAGTAAGTAAACTTTCACATAGACAGATCATGCTGAAGGTGATCAGGATCTCAATTCCCCTGATTTTGGTGCTTGCTTGTGCACTGCGAGGAGACCTGTGATGCTGGTCACTGTATGTAGCATGAAATTATTGTCAATAATTAATGTTAAGCAGTAATTTTTGTTTCACATCAAATACATGCATGTATGTACCTATACCCGCTACACATTTTAAAGTGGTAATTGCTAGGCAGAGCAGTACTTGTGAGTGCATTTCCAAACCAAATTGTGAACAGAAATTGTCCTTTCTGATCCATCTGAATATTATTTTTAAACTATTAATAGGGTCAATATCCATAACGGAAAACATAAACTTTTATAAATTCTTACTGATCCAATATGAATTATTTCTTTCAAATATTTTTCGGGAACGTCCTAAACTTAGAATTTTTAAAAATTCTTTTTACTGCTCATACACAAATATGCAAATTGTTGTGGGAACTGAAACCTATTTTGTGAAATAATTTCATTTCTCTTGTGTAATCTGTAATTTTGATCATACTTGGAAAAGTAATTACATGTTGATAATAATTACTAGTACATCAAGAGTAAAGATAATGGTAGAGAGAGGAAATAATTTTGAGCCAACCTGTTCAGTCACCGCCCGTTGGAAAGGTAAATTTCGAGCAAAAGTATTTTGATGATCGTGCATTTTTTGTCGCCTCTCGTTGCTTCTATAACAAAATCCTTTCGTCGAAGCACTTCCAGTCGGTGTCGCCGGTCCTGATCCGTTTCAGCACACATTTTCTCGAAGAGTTTGTAGCCGCTGAGTTCATTGTCATTATTCAATTGGTGTGACTGACTTATAATTTCGAAGACCTTGTATCGCGCGATTCTGGCGTTGTTGGGGAATCTCGTTTTGTGGCAGCGCTGTGCTATCAAGCTAAATTTAAGCTACGTTGTGTACGTTCCAAGATTTCTCGCCTGTAATATTCCAGTCTCCTGTTTGTGTCCTGCTGACGGCTTTAGTCTTGCTAGGCTATTACCGGTAAACGATGTTCTCCTACCCGTGCTTTCTTGTCGTCGACTCTTTCGCCTTCGTTGCTCGCGCTGAATTTCAAGTCGGCATTCACGCTCAGTTTCAGTTGTAAATCTACCCCGGAATGGATTTTGAGCCACTTGTTAAACCAGGGGTTGCTGTCTAATTACTTGTTCACAGACGATGAATAAAAATATCAGCACGTAAATGTACGTAGCGAAGCAGGCAAGAAATGAAGAAACACGCCGAAGAAACATGAGAGTGCGCAACTGTCAGCGGTCGCGATTTGGTTTTGTTGCTAGGCAACTGTGCGGACACCATCGAAATATATACGGGCAGATCGAGATTTGACCGCCCTTAGCAATCCTCGCGCGATCCCCACGCGACAAATTTATAAACCTCGCTACGCTCGGAGGGCCTTCGGCTCTCCTCGCTTCGCGAGGAATTAGGATGGTGAATTCTGTCGTTCCTCACTACAGTAATCGGGTTTCTGGGCTGCATAGAAATTACCTGTTCAAGTTAAAATTCTGTCTTCAGCTCGATCAAATGGGCACATGATGGCTCCGTTGTGCGAACGGATTAAGCTTTACAAAGCTATTATGGTGAAATCGTACAGCTTCAATCCGCTTTGAGTGACAATTACAACAACGTTTCAGGAAAAATCAAACACGTACAACATTTCAGGGCCAATAGCTAGAAGATTTTTTAACAAAACTTGAGCCAGCTCGCTCACTTCGGAGCAGTTTCATTGATTCATTCAGCTTTGCAAAGAAACGCTGCAACACTTCGCAAGGCTTTAGCGCCTTTTTCGTTCAGTCATGTGACGATTCTCGTTCTCTTTTCAACTCTTTTCTCGTTTTTTTTTTCTTTCTCTCTTGATTTTATAACAATTAGTGGTTGAAAATTTAATAATTAAAAACAATTATTCTACTCGGGCTTGCTGGATATCAAATGATTATAACCAACTCAGCGCCACGCGCCTCTTTGGTTATCTATCATTCCAAATCCAGTTTGTCCTCGAAGAATAATTGTTAAGTATAAAGACAAGTTTTAAAATTCCGTGTTTAAAGCGGTTTCTAAAAAAAAGCGTGTGATATCGATTTGCGTGGTGTTTTTGTTTCGTGTTTAAAATGAAAACTTTACAAGACAGCCAATTAGTAGCTTGAGTGCAGCCTACATGCAGATTAATTAACCAAGCTTGCTGGTAATGTATGACACTGCTTGAGAAGTATTCCTACATCCTACATACATGTCTCAAACATCTTCTGTATTCTTCAATAACTAGAAATACGTGACTCGCAGAACCTCGCGAAGCTCGGGCACGGGTGCACCACAAAACTGATTGATGGGGGTCGGGAGAGGATAGAATTTCGGTTTAACTGGAGGTGTGGATGGGTGGCCACAATGGTCCCGAATTGTGAGTTAAGATCAACATTCTGGTTCCCAGTAGTTTCCATGTAACTTGCATCCAATCCTCTGTCATGTATAAGAAAATACGTTCAGCCCCCACCCCACCCCCCTCCCCCACTTCTCTTCATTCTGACATAAGGTAAATTGCTCTCTAGAGAGGATGTATATAGTATTGCTGTGGACCTGTTGTCAGGGCCAATGTGTGGTGTTTCTGTTTATTTTGGTTGGGTGAGAGTATAGGTTTATCAGAAATGCAGTTCAAATTCCAACTTGGAACTTGTTATCTCCAACATTTACCCAGCCATTTCCTTTAGACTCTGTTGTACAGCTTTTGTTCTATTTACTGGGTATTGACAAGTGTCAATAGCTAACACAATTCATTATTTCCCTTGAATGGTTGAGATACTGTAGCAGGAGTCTACTACTGCTGAAGAGTGATGCAGTGTATTAAAAAAAAATTATCCATTTTTACCCAAAAATTGAAATAAGAATAATACAGAATAATGGCAAGCAAAGCACAGAGTTTCATATTAATGTGGTAGCATGTTTATTCATTCCCCCCAACACACTATAAAAATTGGATTAGATAATTGTCACAATAAAATAATAAGTTAACCCTTGAATCCCCAGTTACCAGCATCTCCCTACAATAGCAATGCTTTAATTAGGTCATCAGAATTAAGGAATTGATCACCAAACATGAATAGTGTTAATTTCAGTAGAAAGAAGTTCTCTGCACTAGTACTACAAGAAATGTATAAAGACCAGTAAGGAGAATTTGCAGGCTTACATTGGGGCTTAGGGAGGTCAGTTGGTATGGAAAGCAAGAGTAGCTAATTAAGGGAAAGGGTGAATGTAGATTATAGCATGTGAAACCTTCAGAAGTAAGTAAACTTTCACATAGACAGATCATGCTGAAGGTGATCAGGATCTCAATTCCCCTGATTTTGGTGCTTGCTTGTGCACTGCGAGGAGACCTGTGATGCTGGTCACTGTATGTAGCATGAAATTATTGTCAATAATTAATGTTAAGCAGTAATTTTTGTTTCACATCAAATACATGCATGTATGTACCTATACCCGCTACACATTTTAAAGTGGTAATTGCTAGACAGAGCAGTACTTGTGAGTGCATTTCCAAACCAAATTGTGAACAGAAATTGTCCTTTCTGATCCATCTGAATATTATTTTTAAACTATTAATAGGGTCAATATCCATAACGGAAAACATAAACTTTTATAAATTCTTACTGATCCAATATGAATTATTTCTTTCAAATATTTTTCGGGAACGTCCTAAACTTAGAATTTTTAAAAATTCTTTTTACTGCTTATACACAAATATGCAAATTGTTGTGGGAACTGAAACCTATTTTGTGAAATAATTTCATTTCTCTTGTGTAATCTGTAATTTTGATCATACTTGGAAAAGTAATTACATGTTGATAATAATTACTAGTACATCAAGAGTAAAGATAATGGTAGAGAGAGGAAATAATTTTGAGCCAACCTGTTCAGTCACCGCCCGTTGGAAAGGTAAATTTCGAGCAAAAGTATTTTGATGATCGTGCATTTTTTGTCGCCTCTCGTTGCTTCTATAACAAAATCCTTTCGTCGAAGCACTTCCAGTCGGTGTCGCCGGTCCTGATCCGTTTCAGCACACATTTTCTCGAAGAGTTTGTAGCCGCTGAGTTCATTGTCATTATTCAATTGGTGTGACTGACTTATAATTTCGAAGACCTTGTATCGCGCGATTCTGGCGTTGTTGGGGAATCTCGTTTTGTGGCAGCGCTGTGCTATCAAGCTAAATTTAAGCTACGTTGTGTACGTTCCAAGATTTCTCGCCTGTAATATTCCAGTCTCCTGTTTGTGTCCTGCTGACGGCTTTAGTCTTGCTAGGCTATTACCGGTAAACGATGTTCTCCTACCCGTGCTTTCTTGTCGTCGACTCTTTCGCCTTCGTTGCTCGCGCTGAATTTCAAGTCGGCATTCACGCTCAGTTTCAGTTGTAAATCTACTCCGGAATGGATTTTGAGCCACTTGTTAAACCAGGGGTTGCTGTCTAATTACTTGTTCACAGACGATGAATAAAAATATCAGCACGTAAATGTACGTAGCGAAGCAGGCAAGAAATGAAGAAACACGCCGAAGAAACATGAGAGTGCGCAACTGTCAGCGGTCGCGATTTGGTTTTGTTGCTAGGCAACTGTGCGGACACCATCGAAATATATACGGGCAGATCGAGATTTGACCGCCCTTAGCAATCCTCGCGCGATCCCCACGCGACAAATTTATAAACCTCGCTACGCTCGGAGGGCCTTCGGCTCTCCTCGCTTCGCGAGGAATTAGGATGGTGAATTCTGTCGTTCCTCACTACAGTAATCGGGTTTCTGGGCTGCATAGAAATTACCTGTTCAAGTTAAAATTCTGTCTTCAGCTCGATCAAATGGGCACATGATGGCTCCGTTGTGCGAACGGATTAAGCTTTACAAAGCTATTATGGTGAAATCGTACAGCTTCAATCCGCTTTGAGTGACAATTACAACAACGTTTCAGGAAAAATCAAACACGTACAACATTTCAGGGCCAATAGCTAGAAGATTTTTTAACAAAACTTGAGCCAGCTCGCTCACTTCGGAGCAGTTTCATTGATTCATTCAGCTTTGCAAAGAAACGCTGCAACACTTCGCAAGGCTTTAGCGCCTTTTTCGTTCAGTCATGTGACGATTCTCGTTCTCTTTTCAACTCTTTTCTCGTTTTTTTTTTCTTTCTCTCTTGATTTTATAACAATTAGTGGTTGAAAATTTAATAATTAAAAACAATTATTCTACTCGGGCTTGCTGGATATCAAATGATTATAACCAACTCAGCGCCACGCGCCTCTTTGGTTATCTATCATTCCAAATCCAGTTTGTCCTCGAAGAATAATTGTTAAGTATAAAGACAAGTTTTAAAATTCCGTGTTTAAAGCGGTTTCTAAAAAAAAGCGTGTGATATCGATTTGCGTGGTGTTTTTGTTTCGTGTTTAAAATGAAAACTTTACAAGACAGCCAATTAGTAGCTTGAGTGCAGCCTACATGCAGATTAATTAACCAAGCTTGCTGGTAATGTATGACACTGCTTGAGAAGTATTCCTACATCCTACATACATGTCTCAAACATCTTCTGTATTCTTCAATAACTAGAAATACGTGACTCGCAGAACCTCGCGAAGCTCGGGCACGGGTGCACCACAAAACTGATTGATGGGGGTCGGGAGAGGATAGAATTTCGGTTTAACTGGAGGTGTGGATGGGTGGCCACAATGGTCCCGAATTGTGAGTTAAGATCAACATTCTGGTTCCCAGTAGTTTCCATGTAACTTGCATCCAATCCTCTGTCATGTATAAGAAAATACGTTCAGCCCCCACCCCACCCCCCCCCCCACTTCTCTTCATTCTGACATAAGGTAAATTGCTCTCTAGAGAGGATGTATATAGTATTGCTGTGGACCTGTTGTCAGGGCCAATGTGTGGTGTTTCTGTTTATTTTGGTTGGGTGAGAGTATAGGTTTATCAGAAATGCAGTTCAAATTCCAACTTGGAACTTGTTATCTCCAACATTTACCCAGCCATTTCCTTTAGACTCTGTTGTACAGCTTTTGTTCTATTTACTGGGTATTGACAAGTGTCAATAGCTAACGCAATTCATTATTTCCCTTGAATGGTTGAGATACTGTAGCAGGAGTCTACTACTGCTGAAGAGTGATGCAGTGTATTAAAAAAAAATTATCCATTTTTACCCAAAAATTGAAATAAGAATAATACAGAATAATGGCAAGCAAAGCACAGAGTTTCATATTAATGTGGTAGCATGTTTATTCATTCCCCCCAACACACTATAAAAATTGGATTAGATAATTGTCACAATAAAATAATAAGTTAACCCTTGAATCCCCAGTTACCAGCATCTCCCTACAATAGCAATGCTTTAATTAGGTCATCAGAATTAAGGAATTGATCACCAAACATGAATAGTGTTAATTTCAGTAGAAAGAAGTTCTCTGCACTAGTACTACAAGAAATGTATAAAGACCAGTAAGGAGAATTTGCAGGCTTACATTGGGGCTTAGGGAGGTCAGTTGGTATGGAAAGCAAGAGTAGCTAATTAAGGGAAAGGGTGAATGTAGATTATAGCATGTGAAACCTTCAGAAGTAAGTAAACTTTCACATAGACAGATCATGCTGAAGGTGATCAGGATCTCAATTCCCCTGATTTTGGTGCTTGCTTGTGCACTGCGAGGAGACCTGTGATGCTGGTCACTGTATGTAGCATGAAATTATTGTCAATAATTAATGTTAAGCAGTAATTTTTGTTTCACATCAAATACATGCATGTATGTACCTATACCCGCTACACATTTTAAAGTGGTAATTGCTAGGCAGAGCAGTACTTGTGAGTGCATTTCCAAACCAAATTGTGAACAGAAATTGTCCTTTCTGATCCATCTGAATATTATTTTTAAACTATTAATAGGGTCAATATCCATAACGGAAAACATAAACTTTTATAAATTCTTACTGATCCAATATGAATTATTTCTTTCAAATATTTTTCGGGAACGTCCTAAACTTAGAATTTTTAAAAATTCTTTTTACTGCTCATACACAAATATGCAAATTGTTGTGGGAACTGAAACCTATTTTGTGAAATAATTTCATTTCTCTTGTGTAATCTGTAATTTTGATCATACTTGGAAAAGTAATTACATGTTGATAATAATTACTAGTACATCAAGAGTAAAGATAATGGTAGAGAGAGGAAATAATTTTGAGCCAACCTGTTCAGTCACCGCCCGTTGGAAAGGTAAATTTCGAGCAAAAGTATTTTGATGATCGTGCATTTTTTGTCGCCTCTCGTTGCTTCTATAACAAAATCCTTTCGTCGAAGCACTTCCAGTCGGTGTCGCCGGTCCTGATCCGTTTCAGCACACATTTTCTCGAAGAGTTTGTAGCCGCTGAGTTCATTGTCATTATTCAATTGGTGTGACTGACTTATAATTTCGAAGACCTTGTATCGCGCGATTCTGGCGTTGTTGGGGAATCTCGTTTTGTGGCAGCGCTGTGCTATCAAGCTAAATTTAAGCTACGTTGTGTACGTTCCAAGATTTCTCGCCTGTAATATTCCAGTCTCCTGTTTGTGTCCTGCTGACGGCTTTAGTCTTGCTAGGCTATTACCGGTAAACGATGTTCTCCTACCCGTGCTTTCTTGTCGTCGACTCTTTCGCCTTCGTTGCTCGCGCTGAATTTCAAGTCGGCATTCACGCTCAGTTTCAGTTGTAAATCTACCCCGGAATGGATTTTGAGCCACTTGTTAAACCAGGGGTTGCTGTCTAATTCCTCGCGAAGCGAGGAGAGCCGAAGGCCCTCCGAGCGTAGCGAGGTTTATAAATTTGTCGCGTGGGGATCGCGCGAGGATTGCTAAGGGCGGTCAAATCTCGATCTGCCCGTATATATTTCGATGGTGTCCGCACAGTTGCCTAGCAACAAAACCAAATCGCGACCGCTGACAGTTGCGCACTCTCATGTTTCTTCGGCGTGTTTCTTCATTTCTTGCCTGCTTCGCTACGTACATTTACGTGCTGATATTTTTATTCATCGTCTGTGAACAAGTAATTAGACAGCAACCCCTGGCTTAACAAGTGGCTCAAAATCCATTCCGGGGTAGATTTACAACTGAAACTGAGTGCGCAACTGTCAGCGGTCGCGATTTGGTTTTGTTGCTAGGCAACTGTGCGGACACCATCGAAATATATACGGGCAGATCGAGATTTGACCGCCCTTAGCAATCCTCGCGCGATCCCCACGCGACAAATTTATAAACCTCGCAACGCTCGGAGGGCCTTCGGCTCTCCTCGCTTCGCGAGGAATTAGTTTACTTTGGACAATAAAAAATATTCTGACTACTGAATCAGAGCCAACTTGTAAATGCTAAGGTCATTTGCGCTTTAATAAACTCAGGGTTGGTATTGTTAGTTGTCGCAGAACAAATGCATAAAAACTCAACTGAACGTATTCAAAGCTAAGAAAATCTAGTTTTTACTGCGAGTAGCATGTAAATGACGTGTGTTTTTATATTGCATTGGTTACTGATTTCGGCGGAGGTTTTAAAAACAAGTGAAAATCCGGTTTCAGGGGTTGTAAAATAAACCTGTTCACGTGTGGTTTTTGTTTCGTGTTCAAAATGAAAACTTTACTGTAAAGAAAAGTCAATTAGTAACTTGAAGGTTGCAGTCCGCATACAGTTGAGAAGTATCCAAAAAATATTCTGAATTCTTTGGACAAGGCTGAATCAAAACAATGTGTCAAAGCTCCTCAAAACTCGTGAATACTAAGGAAATCATGTCCCTTTTGGACTGAGTTTCTATCACTATAGTGTTCGAATTAAATGCACAAGAGATGTTTCTGTACCTGACAGCGACGCTTGGCACTGGCTCAGGGTAGTCGAGCACGAAAATAGCCCACGGCATCGAAAAGTGTCCGGCGCGCAGGATCAACTTTCAGTAAGTCGGCCAGGCGATATTTCTCCTCTCCAGCTCTTTTGGAAACCTCAAACAGATTCTCCGTGGAAATTCTTTGCTTGAAATCACCGTAATAGTTTTTATCTCGTGGCTGCGTTAGCAACTACGAGATATTGGGGTGCAGTTGGTGATATTGGGTTGGTTGATATTGGGCGTGCCTCTGGTTATTTTCGTAAGCTTTCGTATAGATTCCGTGTTGTCCGTGTGATGTTTGGTATTCCCAAGAGGGTAACTTTGCTTGTCTTCGGGTCTTGTCGGAAATATTTTCGTTATTTTTAGGCGGTGTTGTATCAGATAACTGGGGTGTATGGGGTTCCTGCTGTTAGAGTAATAACTTGTGTTGTTTATCAGTGAGTTTATGCGCAGTAATATTTAATATTTTTCGGCAATATTTTAGAGAAATAACCTTTCTTTGACAAAGAAACTTCTGAATAGCAATATTAGTGTTGTTAAAATATCTTTTTGTTTTGTGTTGTGGTTGTGTTGAATGGCGAACTGTGTCGTAAATTAGTTGAATTCTGAGAGCTGTGTTGTGCGATATTTTTAGATTAATGAAGTGCAGTGGGGCGGGGGGGGGGGTTGCGATGATCCTGGTTAGTTTTGTGACCCAGTGAAGTAAAAAATATGATAATGATAAGGTCTTTAATGTCTTTGAAGCGGGTATAGTTTAGGGAAAATAATTTGTTGTGCTCGTGTTTGTGACCATTGCATAATATTCTTGTGACCATTGCATAATATTCTTGTCTAGTGTAATGTTTGAACTTGTTGACGTGAGGGAAAAGGGAATTTTGCGTTGTAAGTATGTTTTTGCTGTTATCTCGTGGTTGCCATAGTAACAACGAGATATTGTAGTGGAGTTACGCATTCCTTTCGTGGACATTATTTTCGTGAGCTCTCGTGAAGATTCGCTGATATTCGCGAGCTCTTCGGTATTTCCAAGAGAGGAACTTCGCTGTATCATCGGGTTCTGTCAAAGACACTTTCGTCATTTTAGGCGCTGATGTATAGGCGGATCCTTGCTGACGTCATTGTTAACATCTTCAAAATTGAAATTCATCCGATAAAAAAAAGATCATAACTAGAAAGAGCATACCGTAAACTGTCCCCCCCCCCCGCTTAGAATACACCCCGGTTATAGCCCCAATCACCTGTAAACAAAAAAATACATCCGGTTATAAGCCCCCCCCCCTAGGATATAAGCCCCCTCTAGTTTTCCTTGTTTCCTTAATATGAAGCACTCTCACAGAACACTTTGAAGATAAGCCCTGAGCTTGTGTTTTGTTACGTTCTGGTTACATTCGTGTTGTTACAGTTTTTGATTTTGTTGTTAAAACACAGGGTCCAGAGGAGTTAAATTTGTACGCAAGAATTGTCCTTCGTACATCTTGCCATATAAAATACATATCCAAGTCATTTGATCAATAAATTTGCCCAATGCAACCGTTGTAAATCCAATTTGAACGGCTTTCTTCTCTTTCCATACGCTGTATTTCTCGATCTTGATCTCGCTTAGTACGCCATATCGTCCGCCATATTGAAAATTGCTATTAACCGCAGACCATTCTTCCGCGGTCGCCTAACACGTTGCCCGAAGGGCAACGGCTTTGACCTGCGGTAAAAATATAGGTAACGCGAGTAACGCAAGTTCGCAGCATATTATGTCGGTTGTCTTTCGCAAGGAAAACTAAACGTTCTGCTCGAACTTCGCTCCTCTGGACCCTGTGGTTAAAATTGATTTTGTTGTTAAAATTCGATTTATTATGACGTTTCAAAGGTTTTTTATAAACTGGTAAATTAAAAACGTATTTCGATCAACACTGCTGTGGCTTATTTCGAAACGTTTTTTTTTTTTTCGCTTTCTTCTTCGCCAAAAAAACAAAAATGTAAATAAATATAATTATAATAACAATGGTTAAAAAATCAACTTTAGTAAACTATCGACTGCAACTGATGTATCTACCTTAGTTTAAAACCTTTGGAATTTGGCACATTGATTGGTGGGGGTATTTGACACAATTTTGTGCCCAAATCCAGGGGATTTAGCATTTATTTGGCAAGGCTGCCTTAACTCCTACTGTGTCTACTGGGTGCCCCCCTCGGGATGTCCACTGACATCCACGTCCGTAAACGTGGATGACTTTTGTATCTAGTAAAGCACATCTTTTGTGGGTTGTGGACGGGGGACTGCAGCTTATCTACGTGAAACAGGCACTCATAAATCCTTTTAAAAATATAGACCTCAAAGTGAGGGTTTCTTGAACTGAGAGAGTGGCTGACACACAACAGTTTATTTAAGTGTATTTCTTTCATGGTAGGCTTGTGCGTTAACTATGCCGAGCTTCCGAGGATGTTGGAGAGTAGAAAAAGCAAGAATAAACATTTGAAGTTAGTCTTGAAGTTGTCCCATCAATGCTATAGAAGAATATCTAGCAATAGTGTTCTAATTATGGACACCAGAGAGGCATAAAGTCTCAAGACAGTAAAGGTGTTTAAATTAATGTAATTTGGTGTAAAGACTTTTTCAACCAATCAGATAAAGGGATCACGCTTACAAATTACAAGTTGTGTTATGTACATCAGGAGAAACATTCAAATGAGGGATCCTCCCTCCCCGCTCCCAGGTCATTAATGCATAATGCCAATTTGGCCATGCATTTAGGTCATTTAGGCCAGTCAGTGGCATCGAGCAGTACTTTGTTTATCTCTACCTAACCTACCATGGAATCCATCTGTCTTGCAAAGCAGTTTTATAATGGTAATGTCGTTTTCAGTCTTCAATAAGATACACATAAATTGGTTTATAATTACCATGGATATATATTTTTTATGATCAGCTGAATAAAGCATAAATAGTCACACGATGACTTCCTGGGTTAACTAACGGGAAAAACGTTTTCTTAGCTTTAAACGTAATCTACTGGTTGGAATTAAATTAATCAATACAGCATGGATGCGTGAAAGGAGATGAATGATTTTTGCAGTGTATGGTAATTTAGTCTTTTTTCCGAAATAAAAAAGAGGTTCAAGGCTACAACGGGATTCCAACCCAGGACCTCTGCGTGGCTGGTGCGTTGCTCTACCAACTGTGTTACAGTATGAAGCTTGGAGATGTTGGAGCAGGTCAAAATAGACCTTCCAGCATCCCAAGGCTTCACATCGCAGGGGACATGGGCTCGCATCCTGTTGTAGCCTAGAAATCTTTCTCTCCATGCTAAAATTGCAATTGCAATTTTTGTACACACACCGCGAAAATCATTCTACTCTTTGTATGTTAATATGGCAGTTCATATATATATGTCTTCATATATTTATACGTCCTAACATGGATGCATTCAAGATGCATTAGATACGTTTCTCTCATCCTTAAATATTTACAGCTTTGATAAATTGAATACTTATTTCATTATTTATTCACGTTAACTCGCATGTTTGCAAAGTGCTCATGCAAACCGATTCGGAAAGTGACAAATAAATGCGCTTTGATTTCCAAATTTTACCTTCTGGTCATTATAATTAACAATTATTCTACGAGGGCGCGCTGGATATCGAATGATAGATAACCAACGAGGCGCGTAGCGCCGAGTTGGTTATAATCATTTGATATCCAGCAAGCCCGAGTAGAATAATTGTTTTATTAAAAACTTAACCACTATTAAAAAAAAATCAGAAAGAACGGGAAAAATGAGAAAAGAAATTTAAGCGGAACAAGAATCGATCACATGACTGAACGAAAAAGGCGCCAAAACCTTGCGAAGTGTTGCACCGTTTCATTGCAAAGCTGAATGAATCAATGAAAACTGCTCGAAAGTGAACAAAGTAGCACACGTTTTGGAAAAAAATCGTCTAATTATTGGCTCTGAAATATGGTACATGTTTGATTGTTCCTGAACATTGTTGTAATCATCTTTCAAAGCTGATTGAAGCTGTACAATTTCACCATTTAGCTGCTGGAGTTGAAACTGAACAAGTTTGTAATCTGTTCGCACAACGGAGCCATCATGTGCGTGTTTGATCGAACTTAAGACAGAACAAATTTGAACAGTTGAACTTGAAAAGGTATTTTCTATGCAGCTCAGAAGCAAGATTACTGTAGCGAGGAACATTAGAATTCACCATCATAGTTTGTTAAACGCAAAGCGCAAAATGCAGTTGTTCTCGGTTTAGAGGTTGCGGACGGAATGGTAAAAACAACATTCAAACAACTGGAAAAGCGATTCAACTCCGTTTACATGGCATCCAATTTCTATCTGAGCATTTGGACCTGTTGGAACACAGAGCTACAACAAGTGCAGGTAAACCAGTGTCCTGATTTTGCATGTTAAAGCCGAAAAAGAATCTCGCCCTTCCTTCCTTCTTGGTAGTTTGCAGCTGCCGGTATTTTTTTAGCACTTGTTTAGACTACTTCATGATTTTCGCACCGACTCACCATGAATGTGTGATAGTTTTATTAAATGCTCCAGCCCCATTTCATTGTGTTTTATTTTATGTCTTGTCTTGATATTTTGAAGTGGAAATCCTTTCTGATAATACCTACCGTTTGCTCAATTTCAATGATCGACGTGACGATCGATGAAAGAAATTAATTGTAAACACAACGCTTAATGCTTAAATTTCTATTTCTGCACAGTTTCTTCAAACAATTTTGACTTGTGTTAGACGACGCTGTTGGTGATGCTTGTTGGTGACGTTGTTGCAATTTCTGCTTAATTTAAATTTGCTGGCAAGTGATTTTTCTCGTCCATTTTTCTCGCCGGGTTGCTCGCGAGGAAAAAACTTTCAGCTCATTTGTTCATTTTGTTGTTGAGTGTTCATTGACCATATTTGGTCGGAGCAGGTATATGAGCTGATAGCCTAGCTCCGTTGAGCCAATCAAAATGCTAGAAATCCAATATACCTAGTCCAGTTTTTAATAATTAAGAATACGAATCTGGGGTTTAATTGTAACCTGAAAAAGGGACCAAGTTTTAAAAACGTGTAACTCGAGTAACAGTTTTGCGCAACGTTGGGCAACGTTATGTTTCACGAAATGTTTTTGCGCAACATTCTATACACGTCGTTTCAAATTTCAACGGTACTTGAAAAAGAAACTTGTAATATTCTGCCACCATATAATGTTGTGTTGAAAATCGCCAAGTGTATTATGTTGCTCTAAACCATGAATGTTCCGTTAAAAGTCGCTGTAAAAGCTGAATAACTAATTTTGGTCATGAGTCTCCTTTTGCGCCCCAACCATAACATAGTGCACCGGGATCCCAACAAAATGCAAGTTTCGCATTCAGCTGTGATCAGGCGTTATTTGCTCCGAACGAATGATCGCCGACTTTCGTTCGGAGAAAATAGCGCCCGATTACAGAACAAGGCAAGTTTACACTAGCTATCCAGACACAAGCACAAGCATAACTAATAAAAAAGTATAACAGCACTTGTCAACTTGAACACAAATGCGACGAAAGCAATAACGTAATCACAAGTGCAGGGATTAAGAAATTTCCTTTTTCTTGTGCTTACGCCTATGCTCGTGTCGCGGTGATTCCTCTTTTTTTTTCGTTGATTCCCTACGAACAGAAAATAAAAATGAGTATGTTTCTTCCTCTAATGTTTATGCTTGTGCTCTATCGCGTTGCTGTAACGTTGTTTTCACAAGAAGCACCACGCGCAATGTCGTGGAAGTGGAATCAGGTTTGAGCAAATGCTGCCGGTTTCGTTGCTCGCAATATTGCACACAGTAATGCAGTGTCGCTGGAAATTTATTTGTCTCACAAAGCGAATTTCCTACGGTTCCTCAGTCAAAAACAAATTTTGTCCACGTGAACGCATCCTAAGTTACTGTTTCAATATTCTGGGATTGTCGTCTTGAAATGCTTCTCTCATCCACCATTTCTAATTCGTGCCTTCGTGCCGTTGTGCTGCTCGCAGCGGTGGAGCTCCCAGGTGCTATCTTGTTCCGCTTGCAACAGATCAATTCTGACAAATGCTTCCGAAACTGACTGCTCTGCAGACTGTAAACAATCGGATTCACGCTGGAGTTAAACACGATCAGAGCTGAAGCGATTGTGTGATGGATTCCAACCAGCGTAATGGTTCCAGTGAAGCCCAGAAAGTAAATCAGCAGCTCGGGAACCCAACACAAGACATAGATGACTGTCACGCAAACTACCATCTTGGTAACGCGTTTTCGGTGACGTTTCAAAGCTTTCTGAGTATCTTCCCTGATGTTATCCTTTCTGAGCCAAAGGTGGTAAACCATTCTGGAATAGAGGACTCCCATGATGCCTATGGGGATAACACCAGCAACCACAGACCACCCAACCGTGTAGAAGTGCCCGTATATTGGCTTGGACCAGCTGTGCGCGCAGCTTTTGAACTCCTTGACGTATGTCACAGCAATGAAGCCGGGAATTGCCCAAAGAGCCGAGAGTGACCAGCATGTCACAACAAGGATTGCAATCTTGGTTTTTGTGAGTTTACCTTTTTGGCTGTGTGGGTATAACACGGCGCCATAGCGCTCAATAGCTATGGCCACAAGGGAAAACACAGAACCCAGCGCGCCAATCCAACCGATATTTCCGCCAGTGAACATCTTGCAGAGGATGTCTCCCATTTTCCCCTCAGGGTGGGATAGGTTAGGGGTGACGACGAAAGGAATGCCAATGAACACTCCGACAATCATGTCAGCGGTTGCCAAGTTGATGAGAAGGAAGTTGATCGGTGATCTCATGGGCTTGTTAAGGACAACAGCTAGTATCACAAGCGCATTTCCCACCAAGTTGATAAATATGAGTATTGAGAAGAAGATGGCGAAGCCAGTGTACATTTTGTTTCTCGATGTTTACCTGAAATGTGACAAACAAACAAATGTCAACCACGAAGCTTCATACAAATTGTGTAAAATGTTTGCAGATACTTCATGGTGGAAGGAATACTTTGACAACATTTAAATTTCACAGAATAAAATAGATTCAACCACACAGTATTATAATAATTAACACGTTCTGCATCTGCGCTTCATTTATTGCTCTGTTGAGACGTCGGGGATATGTTATAATTTAAAAATAAAATGATAACATATGTTAAAACATATATTGGTTAAACCCCAAATATCTCCTACTATTCAACCCTCAACTGATAAAATTATTGTAAGTTTAAATTTATGAGTCAGAATGTATAGACAATTATTTCTTTTCTCTTCAGTAAAAATGTACATCTTATGGCATTTTAATAATGATACTATTCTCAAAGAATAACTTTAGTAACTGAACAATATATGACCATTTTCTAGCCATGTTAAAAGTCATGATCAGTCGTTCTAACTGTTTTTATGATTCTGTTTTTGCTACGGAAGTCCATAAACACGTCAAATTCTGTCCAAAAGGATTCATTCAAATTTATGTGTGAATCGACAAATAACTGAAGTCTTCGATTTTTCGTTATTTGTCAAAAACGAACCGTCAAGGTGGATTCCAGAGGAGGTCACAAAATTGCTGTTGAAGTTTGTCGTAAAATGACAAGCGCAGACAGGCCTTCAGATGATCAATAAAGGGGAAAAGGGCGTATCAGGTTCTCTATAAGTATTCTGGGAAGGGAAATTTCAGTTATTTTTTATTTTGTTCAGTTTATTGTTTGTTCTTTTTTATCTCGGCACTTTTTATTCGATAGCAAAAGGATTCGTAAGGGTATTCGGATTCCCTTATTTGACTGCAAAACCGGTAGTATTATCGAGTATTTTCTTATTGGCACTTTGTTTTTGTTTTTGTTCCTCGTCATTCTAAGAGAAGAGAAAAAATAGCCGATAGCAGTTCAATCCAAACACAATTTTAGCTTTCAAAACATGTGAAGAGATCCCATACAATATACCATAAAGCTACAAACATCCACATTTCCTTAAGATATCCAATTTCCTCAATTCACCGTCATCTTTGCATAATTTGACGTGTGTTGTAAGAACTATTATCATGTCAGGCGACAAAAATAACTTATGTGTTACCCACGCACTCAGACGCTCTCTTAACCAGGAAAACTAATAAATAAAACTTAACGTCTTAGTAATTTTTGTGGAACGGAAATCTAATTAAATACGAAGTGGAATGTATATTACCTTCGTCATTGCCTTTTTATCGTGTTAAAAAACCTATTGAACTCTCTCCTGACTTAGTTCAGCTAATCTCGTTGAGTGGTGATATGCTGCTATAGTTGGGTCTACTGACGTCGATTGTATGCAATCGATCTGTTCGTATATTTCTCAAAGATCGTACAGTGCATGACTTCAGGAAGAATCGAAATTATGAAAAATAGATCAGCATAAAACACGGAATCTTCTCACCAGTCATTTTAAACAACATAGAAAACTTCATGCCCCATACCCAGGAAAACCTTGGTTCTTGGACTTCCATTCTAACTGAGATTAGTCTGCGAATTAAATTCTTACGTACATGACCATTACTTTCCTGCAGTGCAGTGCAGTGCTCTCTTTCCCGCGGTTTCTAAGCTGTACAAGGCGCTTTGATTTCAGATTTTGATTCTGTTGACGAAATCCTTACGTGTAAATAGAAGCTGTTGGCCAGCACTTCATGTGTTGCTGTTTGCATTAACGCTGCATTGTAAATTTCAGGTTTTCCTTTTTTAATAGTCTTTCTGAGGTTTCACCGCTCAATGAAAACAAAAATCAATCGTCTTTTTTTTTCGGGAGTTCGGCCCGAAACGTCGTTTTATTATTACTTTAACCACGAAATAATCCCGAAAAAATGCGATCAAATCTTTTTTTTTTAGAATTTCCATCATCATCATCATAACAACAACAAAAAAATAATTTTTCTCTCACACAAAAAAAGGCCCGTCGCATTTCTTTAAAGTCCGACGTCTCATATACAAGACAGATCAGAAAAGCGGTGCGAATAATAAAACTGATATTATTTGAAATTTTGGAAGCACTAAAGGTTTGAACAAAACAGAAATGTGGCAAGAATTTCTGCAGACTATAACTGAACAAGGAAACTCGAACACACCCTAATCGAGCGAAGTTACCTAAAATATAAAAGTCAATTTACCTCGCGTCGAAACAGTAGAGTCTTGAGTTCAAAGGCATCTTCTCCAACTACAACAAAAATTATAGTGTTTCTTCTTCCTGCGCAGCTCTTATAGTTCTGTTCATAACGGTTGGAGTTCTTTGAAAATTGGTTAACAACTGGAAAGCAAACCAGTTCCAAAGCTAAGATATATGAGATGCAACTAAGTAAGGGAAATTATTCTCGTTTCCTTTAAGTTATTAAAAAGCGACCCGCCATGGGTCGGAAGAAATGCAGGTTGATTTATTACTTACTAAAGGCCGTATTACTTGGCGTTTCTAGGAAAACCTCACCATCATAACACTATTTGAAAATGACTAAAAATTTGGCAGTGTTTGTAAACCCGAAGTGATATTCACCTGAAATGTCAGGTTCAACTTTTTTTCTGGCTATTCCCAATCGTTGTCAAAACTCTGCATAACACGAGCAATTTAACATCGTCATTTCTAATTTAGCTATATCCCAGGACATGGTTTATATTAATTTGGCACTGAGCTTTAATTTTTGTCCTC
The DNA here is from genome assembly GCA_964017195.1 of Siderastrea radians. Classification (NCBI taxonomy): domain Eukaryota; kingdom Metazoa; phylum Cnidaria; class Anthozoa; order Scleractinia; family Rhizangiidae; genus Siderastrea; species Siderastrea radians. The sequence goes on along the minus strand of OZ024891.1, from coordinate 29,215,782 downwards.
GCTGGTGTTGATTACTGCTGAATCTCCCCGCTTAGTCTCCTGGGAAACAATGCAAGGAACAAGTGAGATTTAGTTTTTCATTTTCATTTTTCCTTGCTTACCGCAAAAAAATAGAAAGAGACGTGATCCTTAAGACAGCTGCCTGCGTTTTCATTAAACGACAACCGAATTAATTCACACACAAGCCTCAGCAATTATAACATGATGGTTTTGACATGCGACGCGCTTTGACAGTAAGCCTTTGTCTGCCGTGTAATTTGTAATCTTAGAGGCTTCTTGAAATATTTAAGCCTAAATTTCAAATTTGATCATTTAGTATATTCAAAAGAAATTCAGGTAAATTTAGAGAACTCGGTGCAAAGAAAGTCTACTATACGGTATGCTGTTTGTGTGGTTAAAACGCGATTTCCAAGTAATTTTCCCAGGCACATAAAATTACATATTTGACGCGACCAGAATATGACCGGCCATAAAGTAGACCTCAAAGCAGCCACCAGCTGATTGTAAAATATGAAGTCGAGATGCTGGAAACATAGGAAATTTTGTAAATTGCAGTGAAGCGAAATGCGCATATTCTGGGTATATAGTGACTTCTGTAGATGTAAAATAAAATTTGATTTGCTTGTTATGACCACTAGTGATTACTTTGAACCTTTTCGGTCGTTTAGGGTTGCGACACTAATGACCTTAATTTCCGAAAGATTTCAACGTCCATTATAAACAGGAACGTAACTTTCATTACATTTGTTGCTTATGCTACCAATGAATATGACAGTGCTCGTTTCCGACTTAACACTCTGAGTAATCAGCTAGAACATTCAACAGCTTAGTAAAGTTGTCAGCGAGTGGTTGTCATCAAGTGTTGTAAGACCAAAACCCGCGTACTCTAGCTAATCACAAAAAACTATAAACAACACAATGAATCAATGGCGGGAAAACACTTGCGAGCAAGTCACGATTGGATTCATATTTACTTATAAATTCTAATTGGTTGAGAAAATTGGAGGAGTTTGAATAACCAATCATAGAGCGTATTCGACGGATGCAAAACCAAAGCAACTTCATAAAAAAATCGCTTTCATATGCCGTGAAGCGTTCGCCTGGAAATCCGATAATGAAAATCGCCATTTTTGACAGTTTTGAAAGTGTCTGAGTTTGCGTTTCAACGAACAATGTCACCAAAACTGACGTTCTGCCCTATTAATTTCCTAGTATTTCCATTATGTGCCTGTACGTTAAAGACCCGCGGTAAAAGACAACTGCGGCTTCGTTTACTGTGGAGTAAGCCGGTTCGCAATGTTTGCTGTGTAAAAAATAATTTGACTCATATTTAATCGTGCCGTTACCGAGTTATTTTCTTAGGATTTCCTACCTCTGATCCCCCAGACAATAAAATCTCATAAAAAGGCATCCTAGAAAAACATCAGTGAATTCTTTTAAGCTCGTTAGCCAGAACATAAAACGATTTCAACCATTTTCATTGACAAAATCACTATACAACCTGGCACACCGTATGGCACTATAATTATAGGTCGATAGAATAATATTCTTTTTTATTGTAGCAGTCGAAATCAGTTCTAACTCAATAAATCTACTGTTTTTTGTTGTTGTTTTTTGTTTCCTTCTTCCTTTGTTCAGTGTGAACCGCCATTCCGAACTCAAGGGAAGTACAATGTAAATCTTTCTTCGAGGAACTGGGAATCTGGGCTTTTCTGAAGCATAGAATTATTTAAGAAACATGAAACAAATTATGTCTAGATAAGTGGTGCGTTCACGATCCTTTTTAGGTAATGACGTCACGTTAGTGACGTCATATGGCTACTGCTGTAACCTAAAAAATCAACGGTGTCCGTGATGTCTGTCTTTCGTTTGTGAGGTCGGGGGAGGGGGGTATTCTGTGAAATGTTGGGAGGGATTGTACCACCGGGACGCTGAAACCGGGCCCTTGCCTCAACAGCGGCACAAACCCATACAGCTAATATTATGGGTGTCAGACCCCCGGGCTTTAAAGTGTTTTGCATTCGCGAGTGTGGATCTACTTCGAATGCCTGTTTTGTGTACGTGAGGTCTGGCAGGATTTTATTCGCGTTGTAGTCCTGTGTTTACTTAGCTGAAGTACAAATTTCCACAGCAGCAAACACAAAACGTACTTGCCAACTTGAGATGTTGTATGAACAGAACGTGGAAATTAACGTTACTTCGATCCCTAATTAACAGTGAAAGAAACAATATGTAAAGCCCAAGTTTATAACGATAGTGAAAAGGCTAAAGTAAAACAGTATAAGATTTTTCGGGGTTATCTCTTGGTAACAGCCAACAGCGAATCTAAAATTTGCAGTGTAATTTTTGCGTGCGTGTTATAAAACATGAAACTATTTCAAACGAAATCGGAAATTGCGCGGCATGTTGCTAGCTATTCTTAAAACTGAAAAACTTGAATGAAACTAGTATTAAAATACAAGTCACAGTGGTGATCAAGGAATTAGAGGATGGATGTAGTAAAATCTTTACAAGATACCAAATGTTATTTCGGGGTTATTCATGGCTCAAAGTGTAAAGCGTATGTTGAGCAAATTTGCATAGGTAAGATGAACGTTTATTCGTTTGTCTGACGATGGAATCGCTTTGAGTAGTTGATCGCGACGTTTCGACTGCAATACTGCTAGTCTTCATCAGGCGATGAGGTCAATTGTTTACGTGTCGCTATTTGTAGCATGATGGTTCGCTGCTATTGGTGCATTTCGATCCTCATTATTATTCCGACTATTAGATGTTGTTCCCCCACAGGTCCGTTTTGTGGTTGGTCGGCTGTTGTGCTTTCTGATCGTAGGTATCCAAGCTTCTGGAATTTCGATTCCGCTATCTCTGTTGATGTTATTAGGATGAAGTCTTATATGGATAGCCTCTTTGACCCTACGTGTATACCAGTGAGGGTCACGATCAATAAACTTAACTTCTTTCCAAATAGGAAGATGCCCCGTTTTGTTAGCGTGTTCCGAAACTGCGGAGGTTTGCGTACGAGCAAGCCGTATATCTCTGTCGTGTTCTTTTATCCTGTCTTGCATCGCTCTCCCTGTTTCCCCGATGTATACTTTGCCGCACTCACATGGAATTTTATAGACGACACCGTCTTGTTTAGTTGGTTCAAGGGTGTCTTTCGGTCGCACTAAGTGAGACCTAAGAGTTGTGTCTGATTTGAAGACGGTACGTACGCCTTGTTGTTGTAGGCAGCGGCGAAGAACCTCTGATACACCTTTTATGTAGGGTAGAACCGCAGTAGATTTAAATTCCTGCGTAGGTTCTTTGTTGGTTGTTGGTCTTGTTGCCTTTGTGAACTTTCGTACAAATGAAGAAGGATATCCGTTCGAAACAAGTACCGATGATAAATGTTTCTTTTCTTTAGAGATAGCTGATGGTTTAGATGTGAGGTGTTTGGCTCGGTCGTATAGACACTTAACAATACCACGTTTCACTGACTGAGGATGGTGTGAATCATAGGCTAGGTATTGGTCAGTGTGGGTGGGTTTTCTGTAAACAGTGGTGGTGAGAAGACCGTTTGAATCCCTTGAAACTGACGTGTCGAGAAAGGGGATAGTGTTATCTTTCTCGATTTCCATGGTAAAACGAATAGTAGGCTGTTGACTGTTTAGATGTTGTAAAAAGCTGTCTACATAGTCTTTACCTAAGACTGTAAAAGTGTCATCTACATATCGCTTCCAGATCTTAGGTTTATAGCTCGCTGTTGCTATCGCCCGTTCCTCAAACTCTTCCATGTAAAGGTTAAAAATAACCGCGGAGACAGGGCTCCCCATGGCTGCTCCGTCTTTCTGTTCGTACGAACGTCTTTCTGTTTTTACGAACAGTAAACAATAAACACATCTTTAATGACAAATTTGCATAGTTGGCAGCGGCAATTTGAGTCTTAGCAATGTAACGCAACACTTAAAACATCTCGAACCGACCGAAACAGTACCGAAAGATTAACAACAACAGATATGTCACAAGGCATTCTAATAGAGACCTGTTGGATCTACAGGTTTTGTAAAAGCGAGCTGAATTTGAACATTTTCGTAATGTTCGAAGGCAAAGCAAACGAAATTTATTCGGCTGTAGGTTGAGACCCAAAATAAACACGTGAGCTAAAACTAACTTTGTACCGTGAGAAATTTACAAATGTAAACATCCTTTGGTCGATTTGCAAAGCAAAAAGACGAAAATTATTATAGCCGACTTGATTACAAAGCAAGCAACTTCAATCTACAGGGGAAATAAATATGGTTGCAAAACTATTTCAGTCGTGTTTATAAACGCTAGTTCGAACCGATTTCGAATGAAAATTTTGTGGACACAAGAAACGTACATTTGATGGCAGACTCCTGTTTTAACAATACAACGTACTAAGAACGTAAGAGGTTGAGTGAAACGTTTCAGACCTTACAAATTAAACAAAGTAAAGCGAGTCGCGTGTCACGCAAATCACACAGATCGTCAAAACGGCACCCTTTAGAAAGCTGACCGTCCATGAGCACTTAAAAGTATTGGATATTCGCCGGTAGAAGTAAAAATTAAAAGGTTCAACTGCAACTTGCATTTTATCCTGAAGTAAAATTTTTAACTTTCCACTGATCTTTGCCTAAATTATGTATGCAATATTTTTCGACGGTGAGTTTAAGTTTACTTGTTTTTGTCTATGTTGTCTTTGAAGAGCCGGTTAACAAAGAGCCTTCTTCGGTTTCTTTACTCCGCGCGTAATTTTGATGTCACGCTATAATTAACTGTTACGTTGTCACGCTGCTCGATCATTACCAAGTTTTATAGTGGATAACCACAACATTTTTTTGGTGGGGGGAGAGGGGGTTGGCTGAGGGGCTAGGGTGGGACTTACCGGAGGTGTAAAAACCCATAGGTTGTCAGGATAAATTTAAACATATTGTGAAAAGAAACGTCATTGGCTCTGCGCGCATTGCGTGCCTATGTTTTTAAAGGTGTCGGAAGTTGTTAACCTGCCGTCGCCATGTGGCGACCGCTGGTTTATAAAATGGACACATTTTTATTTTTTCTTTGCGTCAGTTGGTTTAATATACGAACAAAGTGCTGTAAAGCTTGTGGTACGGGTACTCAAGAGCGGAACTGTCTTATATAAGACGCATGCGCATATTAGTCTGCTGACTGTTACCCTCGTGTGTTCTTGTCTTTTAATTTACAGTATTTAAGATATGAACGGCGAGAGTTGTTAAGTTTGGGGTTCCTGTATTTGTCTTGTATAACGCATGCACAACTGAGTAAAGCAGCTAATAGGATTGAACGCGAAATTGGTTGTGTTGTCTGATCTAGTTTAGTGGTTATGGTGAAAATTTTTCTTGCGTAGGAGTTTTGTTATGGGGATTGACATTTTGAGGGATGTAAAAATGTGGGAGCCGAAGGATATGTGAATGTGAGGAGCATATGACGCTTCTGTGAATGTGATTTGCTTTGAAAGTTGCGTTTTGTATAGCAGCGGTGTAATGTTGTGCTGCATGAGAGGCAGTTTCCCTTGGCGTTTTATGGGGTACGGTTTTCGAAGTGGATTGTACGTTTTCTCATTGGTAATCTGCATTTCGCAGAGGAGAGAAACGACAGCTGTGTTTGCAGCTTATTAGCGCGCAGTAGGGAACGGTGGCTTAGGAAAAGAAGGATTGGCACTAGTATGGTGATGCAATTAGTGGATTGCACCATCGCTACATCATAGTTCTTGAGAAGGGAGAGAGATGAGTGTTTATTTGTCACGAGAAGTTGATTTTTATTGCATAAAGACGAAGGAATCGGTCATTAATTAGGAGATCAATTAATAAGGTAGCTGTTACGAGTCTTTAAGTTAGAAAATAACCGAATATTATCAAGTGATGCGTGTGGTTTGCGTGTGGTGTTGGTTAGGTCTGAGGTAATTTTGTAAGTCTGGTACGTAGCCGTTCCGAGTCAACTTGTTTACTTTGCATGGGGATTCCCGGGTTAGCAAACCGGATTTAAACATCACGTCATGAGATACGCCTTAACGTGCCCCAGACTCTGACGATCTACTCGAGCTCGTGTTTATCAAGCGTTATATTTTGATTCTATTGCTATGTTCACTGTTTGTATTCACGGTCTAGGCACAACACTGAGTAAATATTTCGTCATCCCTTTGTAAGCGTCCTCCGGTTGTGGGCAAATTTATACCGACATTCAACGTTTGAGTGAATTTGCGTTTTTTTGGCAGAAATAAAAGCGATAAGAAAGATAAGCTGAGTCATCAGAGTTTAAACATTACGTCATCCAGTAACGCTATAGTCAAAATATTGTGTCACACAATCACACTTTTCGTCACGGCAGTTCGTATAAATACAGGATCGCGCTAACATTTCTGAAACCTAAGGGTGGGGAGGGTCAGAACGGCCGGTTAAAATGCCCAATGGGCTTTCTTGTTTTATGTTAGACTGCAATGAACTAAACGGTCCGAACAAACTTTACTGAAGTCACAGCGTGAGTAATACAGTGAGATGTTTTTCCGCGATGAAGAGATCAAATCGATGAATTCTATGAAGCTTTCAACTCATGCTTTCTAATAATGTCAGTAACTGTCCCAGGTAATTTGTCTGCCTACATGTGTGCAAGTTCTGGAAATGGGAAATCTTAAGGGTAATCTACATCACGTCGCCAGGACTTTTTCTCTTTGATGGTGTTGCGCAAATCCCGAAATTTTGCCCACCAAAACGCGGTGGCTCTGGAAAAATGATGAATCAAACGAAAAGAGTATAAGAGTAACGAAAACAGAAAAATATAATCTCTCTGAAAAGAAAAGCAGTTGAAACCCTTTCATAACCTGGAAGAGTTTACCGTGTTTCACCGTTGTGTAGTCTTACAATCTAGCTTCTCGTCGATCTCCACTGCTCAAATCACTGAGGTAACTCTTCCAGTCTGTCTTGCCAATTTAAATGCCATAAACTCATCTTACCCACCACGTTTTCCAAGAGAATCATTGGCATAAAAGTAAACATTAAATCAGTTTTCGATAGTTTTGGACGCTTTAGTGCATGATTGCGCAATCTAAATGCTGAGACTTGTATCAACGGTTGGCTTATTATACTGTACAAGGTGGCTATAACTTTTGAGTCTCTGAAGGAAATGCTTGATTATGAGCAAGTGAAAGCTTTTGAGTGATACTTCCCTGTGATGTTGTTTGTTGTGATGTACAAACCGTCGTTAACCTTTGAATCTTTGGATAAAATCGTCAAGGGTAACCATTCAAATGAAACCTTTTGAGTGGTACTTTGCTTTGACGCTCTTTGTTATGTTATATACAGTGGTTCTAACTTTGAGTCTGTAGATAAAATCTTAAAAAGTGGTTAAACACGGTGGTTCTAGCTTTCGAGTCTGTGGACAAAATCTCAAAGGCGTGACCATTCACATGAGAGCTACTGGGCAGTACTTTCCTGTGGTACGTTTTATTGTGCTGTACAAGGTGGTTCTAACGGCTGAGTCTGTGGACGAAATCCTCAAGTGTGACACTCAAATGAAACCTTTTGAGTGGTGCTTTCCTTTGATGCTTTTTAATATGTTGGACAAGGTAGCTCAAATCTTTGGATTGTCACAATAGTATAAGTTATAAATCAGTTATCGATCGTTTGGTTTCGCAGTAAGTGCATGATTATGCAATCAAAATATTATTTCTCCCTCGTAAAAACTTGTATTAATGCGTACTTGGTTCTGTTAATTAGGCTTTAGTATAATTGCTCAGGTGATTATAGGGAAGTGCGCGCTCTGATTGGTCGAGGATTACGTCATATCTTGTTATAATCACCCCGCGCGAGGTGATTATTATACTGAAGCACTAATTTTCAAAATGGACACCGCGCGATTTTTTATGTTTCTGGAGAAAAGAAAAAGGAAAATGCATTTGCTTTGATAATCACCTGAGCAATTATACTAAAACAATTATTCTCCTCAGGCTCAGCGAATATTGTGGAATAATCCCCTCGACTATTCTACAATATTCACTTCGCCTTCGATGAATAATTGTTAATTAAGTCAAGGTGTTTGTGAAATATGAGTGTGACCGGAATAAAATGACAACTATTTAGCGGTACTTTTCTGTGGTGCTGTTTATTTCGTTGTACAGGATGGTCCTGTTTCGTTTGTTTGTTTCGTTTTTTGGTTTGTTTGTTTGTTTGTTTTTGTGTTTGTTTATTGTTTTTGTGATCTCTGCCATCCAAGAACGTACCTTGTACAGCATGATAAACAGCACCGCGGGAAAGTATTGCTCAGTAGCTTTTATTTGAATGGTCACACTTAACGATTTCATCCACAGACCCAAAATTTAGAAACTCCTTGCACAGCGTAGTAAATAATACCACAAGCAAGTACTTTTCATAGCTTTGATCTGGCTGGTCACACTTTAGGATTTCATCCACAGCCTCAAGGCCATAATGACGTGAGTCCAGTAGCATATTGCTTGCAGACGTCTACTGTTTCTTTCCCGTGTCAGGATTTAAAAAAACATCTGCTCAGGCTAGACTCAAGTTTGAAAGAGTTGATGACTAAAATTAAATGAGTTAAAGTTGATTTCGTTGTTTCACTGGTATAACCTTCTCTTCTATTTCCTAAGGGAACCTTGTTACAAACTAAAACTGTGAAGAAAGTATTTGACTCCAGCCACTAACCATGAAAACTGAATCCGTTACTGCACACAGTCGCGATCGTCAGGAGCTTGAACGTTGTTAACGCTTTCCATCTCTCTCAGTGTGTTATAGAACAAGGGCTGGCCAGTTATGTATTTGTTTCTAATATTTTGTGTCTCGAAAGAAGCAGAACCACAACTTTGTTAAGACGCAGATTCAACATTAGCTGTCAGAAAAATATATTCATCAAAACATGTCGGCAATTTTCCGCTTAACTGACCGTCTAACTGTATCAAAGACAACATTATTTGAGGTCACTGACTCGTGTATTCCTGTCAATAGTGGCCCTGAAAGAATATGGCCTTCGGCAGGCCATAACTAACTCCGTCCAATTAAAGTACAAACAATAACAGTCCTAACCACAGCTATTGTATTTGAGGGCGGAATATTTCACAGCGATAGATATTTCAAGAGTTGACGCAGTCGCCATAGCTTTTGAACACAATTTCAAGCAGGCAATAACCTCTCTCCACTAGAAATAATGCTTGTAGGTCGGCAAAGATTACGACCACACAACCTTAAGAATCGGGTGAAAATAACCTGAGATACAAGTTGAACAGTTTGACGCAATCTTTCCGTTTTAGTGATGCAATCATAAACATCATGCCTTTTTGCGGTTTCCTTGCCTTGAAGTGAAGTTGTGGTTGTATTCACCTATATTGTGTCTGCAGGTGTAGAGAGCTATTTTTGAAATTTTCCAAAATGAATGTGGAGGAAATAAACATACCAGGGAATATACTTAGCTGGCTTGAGTCTTACCCTCCAAACTTTTTTTATTTTTTTTTTAACGCTCTGATGTTTGGTTTTCATCTTCACTGATAAACACTGAAGCGAAAAGTCCAGTTCGATCTGTTCCCACGCGTAGAACAACAGGGGGGCTAGGACACTTCACAAAGCGATCACTTCCTAAGCTGTTTATAAAAACACACGGCGCCGACGGTCCTAACAAAGCATTATTTTGTAAACCATAAATGACTTTCCACTTTAAAAAAGTACCCACTGAAAACTGTTTTGCCCCTTCCCCCATAGCTGAACATGGAAGTAACGGCCTTTTGGGTTATGTTGGTAGTCTCCAAATTTCGTTCCCATATTTATACTGTTGAGAATTCCCTTTCTTAGGCGAAGGTGATAACTGAAAAGCGTCGATCCGAACATTCCTGCTGTCAAAACGTAGCTGGACTCTTTGCTGTGTGGTTACCACCGACCACCCATTGGTAACAAAAATTCGGTAATCATGCTTTTTTCCTGAACTTTGTTTTCGTGGATTCTCAAAACGATCAAATAAACTTCTGGAACTATATATTTTTGTGCTTATTGTCATGTCCATCAATTCCTCCTGATCACACATGTTTTCCCGGAGCAAACCACACAACTTCAAGAATGTACATTGAGATACAATTTGAAAATTGTCTTATTTCTCCCAGGATTCCAAATTCGGGACGTCCTCAAACACTCACCTTTCTCCGGTTTCTTTGTCTTGATGTTAAGTCTGTCTCTACTTAAAGCAGTTATATATTGACGCAAAATGTATTTCAAAATAACTGCAGAGCAAATAAACAGGCAAAACGGTACACGACCTGGATCATCCAAAATATCAAAGATTGCCTCCTGCTCTGTACATTTTCATTTACTAGGAAACTGTTTCTCACCGCCCTGCTTTTCTGAGTTTATATCACTTCTGATAAATTAAAAGGCGTGTAGTGGTAAAGTTCTGTAGCTGTTCTTACGTCCAACAGCTGATTACTTGATAATTAAAAGAGATAATTTTAATTTATCGCTTTACCGTTTAGCACCGCGCTTCCGTTGAAACTTACTTTGTAAATTAGTTAATTTTCTTTCCGAGTCAAAAGGAAAATTTTTGCGCGGCTTCAATAAAGTCGCGTAATGAATTGGCACGTTGTTTGACTTGAAGACTGGTGGTTGGGAAACGTAAATTTTTATTTACCCAATCGCTATAAAAGAAAGCAGAAATTTTGGAATACCAAAAAATAGTGCTCAATTTATTGTTAAAATTCTGGGTTTGACGGAAGGTCTAGCCTCAATCCACACACAAATAACGTATGTAAGTCTCAACATAATCTCGGTAAGTCTGAGCAGGTTCCTAGGCAGTGGGGCAGCTGTAGTGTCAACTAGCCCTAGTTTAAGCTTACTGATGCGTACATTTCTTAATAGTGGATCTCAAAAGAAAAGTGTCTCCTTAACCCATAATTTCCAACACGTAATAAGACCAGAATAAAATGATTACCGCCTTAATGCAACTCTTGTAGGCATTGGCGGATATTTGGGTGTTTATGCGCTTGCAGCTTTCAATTTGCACACGATAACTCCACTCAAAAAGTAAAAACTGAGCTACTTATAAGCAAAAATTGTTATAATAACACGACTTCAAGAAATAAACTGAGCTACAAGTTGAAACTTTTTTTGCGAGTTTTCACATTCGCACTTGATATGGTCTCATAAACTCACCTCTTTCCGATTTCTTCAGTTGTGACTTGATGTAAATATAAAGTCGGTAGCAGTGTTCAAAAAGCACACAAGTTTTATTCACACACGATTCACAAACATACATAAATTATTAAATACAAAAATTATAAAGCACTAAGAATTAATGAAGGTTCGGCTCCGCCCGCAAATAGCACAGGCTAATCGAGGCGGGCAGAGAGAGCAACAATGGTACAGCGGTCGCGATTACACAAGGATTTTTAAATAATAAATTAATACAACTACAATACAATTACAATTAAATAAGGATACTAAAAACTAAACAACTATATACATTGATTAGCAACTTTTAGGAATTTGTATTCAAGAATTACTCGAATTACAGAAGACAAAATTAATAGAGGAGAGGAAGGAAGAATACGAAAAACAGGAAAATTGATCAGTTATACATACTTTGCAATTTTCTGCAGTAGAATAGGCACTTCAACATAATCATCCTCAGCCTCCAGTATCGAAAGCAACATACTCGGAATATGTTTTTTAAAAACACTCTTGGGGAGTTGACGAAATTTATCGTGGAGGGAGTTCCAAAGTTTAGCTCCAAATCTGGCAAAAGACCCTTGAGTTTGACTCAGTCTTGAGGTTGTGATGTAAAAGTTATCAGAGGAAGAGAACCTGGTCTTAAGCATATGCTTTTCTTTAGCTTTGGTGAAGAGATCACTGATGTTAGGCAGCACAGTCTTATGGGAGACGTCAAATATTATAGATGATACTGTTTCGACATATAACATGTTTAAGGGAAGAATTTTTGAGGAAGTAAACAAAGGCACGGAATGAGCTTTGGGTTTAGAAAAATACATCAAACGAAGGGCACGTTTCTGTAACACAAGGATTTTTTGTAAATGCGTTTTAGCAGCTTGACCCCAAGAGCCAAACCCTGATAGGACAAGTTAGGCAATATCAAAGAGCGATAGATACTTAAAAGAGTAATAAGAGGAACTAATTGCCTAAGACGAGCGATGACTCCAATAATTCTACTTATTTTTAATGCAACACTGTCAATATGAAATTTTCAGCTCAGATTAATGTCCAATAAAACTCCAAGATATTTAACATAATCCTTACACTCAAGAGGGGTAGGAGTATGAGTACTGTTATCAATCATTTGAATATTGACCAAATAGTCCTTTTTACGTTGGTGTGGGTGAACGATGACATAGTTTGACGTTTTAGGATAGCGTTAGCTTATTTACATTGAGCCAATCCGAGACTTTGAGAAGTTAGCTATTAATCATGTCCTCAAGGGATTTCAGCTTTTTGTCGGCATACAGCAAGTTGGTGTCATCAGCAAAGAGATGGAATGAAAATTTCGCTGAAGAGTTATGAATATCATTGATATAAATCAGAAATAACAGTGGGCCCAAGACAGAGCCTTGGGGAACACCACATGAGATCTTACTTTTGGTAGATAAGCAGTATTTTATCTTGACAAAAATACTTTTTGCAGCAATAAAATGGGAAAACAGCATAAAAACTTGATCATCCGCCCTGACAAAGATGACTTCATGCTCTGAACCCTTTTATTTGCCAGGGAACCGTCTCTTACCGCCCATCTGTTCAGCTTACATCACTTCTGATAAATGAATGTACATGCGTAAAGTTCTCCAGCTGTTCTCACCTGGAAGAACTGATTACTTGATAATGCGGTCATTGTAATTTATATAGAGCACTGCTCTTCCCTGTAATTTACATTCTTAATTAACAAAAAGATAAAGTAATTACCAAACAAAGAAAACTCATAAACCTTCCGATATGTGCAATTTCTCTTAGCCCACAAGAGACAAACAAAATGAAATCCAATCTGCCTTTTATGCATTAATTTTTTTTAATTTAATAAATTTTATCTTTCAGGGTTAAGTTAAGGAAATTCAGCAAACATAACTAGCAACAAAACGTAACTGAAAATGTTTATTCGTTGTCGAAAATTTGTTTGTGCACTAATATTGTCAAATAATGAACTTCTAAACTGTCATATGCAATTACAGATTTTCTTCAGTTTCAATATTAATTCTCTAACCATTCTAAAACAGAATTAAGAAACTGTTATTTCTCCCTCTTTCGAAAAACACCTGCAGACTTCATGATTATACCCTGAGAAGGTTTCTAACTAACCAGTAAGGGCAGATTTAGTAGTACCTGGTTCAAGGTTTCGAAGCACAATATTTCTCGATGATGGGTCTCAAAAGAAAAGTGTATTTCTAAGGCGTTATTACTATCAACCAATCAGAGCAGAAGAAATCAGTTGAAGCTTTTGAGGCTCGCCTCAATTTTGAAGTTATGTAATTTCGTAACCGTTTATGCTAGTGCCACTAAACTTTGTGACTTTTCCTAAAATTTAACTGGGAACATTTTGGCGTGAGTATCTTGTGTCCAACAAACTTGACGTTGCCATGGCAAGCGCTTTGTGACAGCCATGTTTTTAAAAAAAAAACGATTCTCGCTTTAATCGCTGCTATTTTAATGTTTTCATATCAAATTTGTCATTTGATAAGTTATCATTTAGGAATAACCGCTCACTGAAAAAAGGAATTTAGTGCTATTTTGAGGAAAACGTGAAATTTAAAACGTGAAAGTCCAAGATGGCGGACTTAACCGGTAGAAAAAGTGATTTCTCGCTATAAATTCACTATTCGCCAAAAATTTCAAGTGTCTGACATTGTTAACTAACTAAATAAGCCTTTTACAATCAACCGGCTTCATTTTCTGGCTTATTAAATGAAGGAGATGAATTTAAAGAAATCCAAGATGGCAGATCCAAGATGGCGGATCCAAGATGGCGGATACCAAAATGACCATTTTAACAACCTCGTCCCCAGGGCCTTCTCCACGATTCTTGGAGTATTTCAGCAGCCTTGGCCAGGGGTTTCTCCGACCGCCATTTTGAACGGGGAGAAGGCCCTGGGGACGAGGTTGCCATTTTATCTCTAATATGAACTTTATCTGTAAAATTTCATGTGTTCCAAAAACATACATTCAGAAAATATATTATAGACGCCTTTTATGCCAAAAAAGTATTTTTACTCCTTCAGGCACAGTATTCAGTAAATTTATTGCTTTAGAGCTTCTAAGTGAAACATTGAGAAACAAGTGAAGTCATAACGACGTCATATCACTCACAGTGACATCACAGTATCTGTATGGGTTAGAATTAGCGCGTACACCATCCTATGCAAACTTGGTGGCCATAGCGTAAGTGGTTTTAAAGTTACATAGGGGGAGCTTCTGAAGCCCCCCCCCCCCGTCCCAGAAGGTCAAAAAAAGCCCGGCCTGAATAGGGCTAACGAAGCCCTTATATTTTGGTGTTAACGCAGTTACGGGTTGGCACACGACAACTGTTTTCCAAATGTAAACATCTGTTTCTAATTTAAAATACTCAGCTACTGTAACACAACTTCAAGGAAATAAACTGATATACAACTTCAAAATTTCGTGCGTGTTGTCAAATTATTCTTTGTCTAGATGTTTAGTCAATGGTAGTGTTTCAAAAGCAGTATTTTCTCTTGACATAGTTGTAGGGCTTGTTGCTTGTTGCATTCAGCTTAATTTATAGGGAATGGTTTCCTGTCGCCCAACTGTTCAGTTTGTATCACTTCTACTAAATTAAACAACGTCTATGCGAAAAGTTCTTTAACAACGGATTACTTGATAAAGCGACCATTTTAATTCATTTGGAACATTGCGCTTCCTTGTAATTTATCTCTTTAATTAGTAAATATTCTTTACTAAGGTCAAGCAGGAGAGGATGAAGGGGAAAGAGAGTTAGTCTCCCATATAGGTCCTATTCCCATCCTAATCCCTCTAAAGTTATTTTTAGTAACAAAATTCAAATCTCAAAACGTTATATCGTTTAAGTGGATAAACATATTTCATTATTTTTTCGTTTCAGTTTTGAGTTCTGTGTAACAAGTTCATTCAGAAACCAACATAATATATCACATAATACTAAAAGCAAAATTTGGCGCCAATTTTGTGATGTCATTTTACCGACGAAAAATGTCAAAACTGGAAAAATTAAAATCATGAAATTCTGCAAAATGGCGAGTTCTATATTACTGCAAATATTCAGGTAATTGCTTTATAACTCAATAAGTTATTTGAAATTTGAATTTCCCACCATTTGTTACTAAAAATAACTTAAGCGGGGTAAGTATGGAGATAGGGTCTATTTGGGGGAGTATCTCTCTTACCCCTTTATCCTCTCTTGGTTCAAGGGAAAATTCTTGCGATCCATCCATGGATTTAATTGTTGATATATCCAAGGTCTGTCAGCCAATTGCACAGTGCGTATAAGAAAATTAAAATCCAGTACGCCGTTAATGTTTTCTTTTAATTTTTTTGTCATACCATCTCTCGTTCTAGAGATATTCAAGTGATGACATCATAAGTGGTCTCAGTGTGGAGACCAATTACAAAATCAAGAATGTCTCTGGAACAGACTCGTACCCAGTCGCCACTTATTTATTCCTTTTCGCATTGGAATATGGGAAGGCGATCAATACGCGCAAAGCCTTTTGGGACGGAGGGAAAAAAGTTCGCAGTTTCCTTCCGTCTTTCCCTTGATGCACTGCGAACTCATCAAATGGTAAGGTAAGGTAAAGTTGCACACGAGCCCAGGAGGCCCACACGGCCGGAGCTTATCCCGGTTTTTGTAGCATGCACTTAATCAATGGATTACCTTCAGACGATCCTTTTCTTTAAAGCTTTTAACTATCAAATAATTGTACTTGCAGTGTACCAGAGAGACAATGTGGGGTAAAGTTTCTTGTCTAAGGAAACAACACGATGGCAGGTACTAGGCCTCGAGCCACCGACCTTCAGGTCTGAAGCCTGAACCGGCTAACCACTAAAGCACCGCGCCCCCATCAATTACAGCGCGAACAAGAGAAGCGACTTGGTAAGAGTCTGTCTTTGGAAATAATGGAGAAGTGCAACTGGAACTTGGCACCATAAGCGTTGCAAAAGATAGAAAGAAATGCCTATTGTAATGTTGCTAGTCTGCTAGCAGTCCCTTTCTGGATAGTCGAGAGGGTGCGCAAAATAGCCGAGCGAAACTGGAGCGAGGAGAAAAAAGAGAAGAGATTGGGGGAGAGGCGGGAAGGAAAGGGACTGCGCTTTTAGCTCTTTTCCTTTTTCCCGCCTCTCCCCTGCTGCCCTCTCCGCTCATTCGCTCCAGTTTTCGGCTTTTTCGCTCGGCTATTTCGCGCGCCCTCTCGACTATCCAGAAAGGGACTGCTAGCTGTCTATAATGTTGCCATGGCAAACGTTTTCCACTCAGATCTCCCTGATGTGGGAAAGACATGCTCTTTTGGGGTCCTAACAAATGCCACCGACTCCAATTCCACAATATAAACATTGTGTGTGTTTCGAACAGGACCATCTTTTTCTCCAGCCTAGTACCCAGGCGTTCTCTTCTCGCTCACACGACTTGGCGCGAAATTTCGTGACGTCACCGAATGGCATTCCGCGAGAACGCGTTCTCCGGGACCTCATTCGGTGACGTCACGACATTTCGCACCAAGTCGAGTCGAGTGGGCGGGAGGAGAACGCCTGGTTACCAGGCTGCTCTTTCTCCATATCCAGTCCAAAACGATTTTTTTTTAAAGCAGAAAGAGACTGGAGCCAAAACTGTTGCATTACGATATATACCATCCTGTGTCTTTCTTGAGGAACAATACTGGTACCAAGTTTAAATTAGCTTGACCCAAGTTCTATTCAGAGATATTCTTACAAAAGCTTGAATATTTCTGGGACAGGAGAAAACATCAACAACACAAAAAAGAAAGCATCACTCTTCAGTTTACCTAGCGTTTGATATGAGCTTAACTTGTCTGTCCCTTCATAGGCACTTCAAAGAAAATTTGAGCGAACATGGTTACCAACCAACATAACATCCCACGTTTATTTGTTGTCAAACGTTTGGTTCATGAACCGACATTTGTTGTAATGTATAATGAGGCCTTGATATTGCGAGTATTCGATGGCAGAAGCAAATACCAGATGTTTTTCACTTTCAATTATAATTTACACAACAAAGTGGTATATAAAATATAATCACTATTCACACTTATTGACCCTGTTTTTCATTTTAACAACAATGTGCAAATCAACCTAGAAAAGATGAAATCAAGGGATTTTTACCAACTTTTGAACAAAGGAACTCACACGGGAGGTCATGCTGGTCCTAAGAGATGGAGCGAGAACCTAACGCTAAATGACAATTTTTGGGGAAATGTTTTCAATTCACTGAGAAAAATATGCAAAGAAACTAGGCTAAAAGACTTTCAATTCAAGTTTATTCATAGAATTGTTGTCACAAAAAAAGAACTATTTAAATACGGTATCAAAGCCGACGATGAATGCTCTTTCTGTGGAGATAAAGACCATATACCACACGTTTATTGATTGCTCTTTCACTAAGACATTTACACAAAAAGTAATCCACTGGTTCAATACAACGAACAAGTCTCTGATCTCACCAACTATCGAGGAAACTTTATTCGGCGTCAGTGGTAATTCTTGTGACAATAGCGTAATAAGGAGATTTAATTATACCTTCTTAGTCATGCGTTATTACATTTATACTAATAAACCAAATAACAAGGCTATTACCCTCCTGAGTTTGTAAATGAAATACAAAAAAGATATGCCTTTGAAAATATTTGCAATAATTAGTTTAAAAATACTTCTTTTCTGGTAAGGTATCTTACTGTCACATCCTGTATATTAATGCCAAGGTTATAAACCCAAATATTGTTAACCCTAGCAAGTATTATTGTTGTAACCAATTTTAAGCGGTGTGCTGTAAGTAAGTTGCGTACTTCATGTATTATGTAGAGTAGTTTGTGTGTCAAATAAACACGTACAAGTGACAAAAAATCTACAAATTCCTTTATTTAAGACCAAGAACGGACAAAGGACCTTTCATCTACCGAATTGTCACGTTATGTAATAGTCTAATTCCTTTAAAAGCGAATTAAGAGCTAATCTCATGGCTACGTTTTTATCAACCAGTCCGTAGTCAATTTATCTTGTTGTTTTATCATTATTACTGTATTTTTTAAATTTATTGTAGTTTCATTTTCATTTTAATTGTCACTGAAAAGCCCCTCTGGGGAGTGTCAATAAATATTGTATTGTATTGTATTGTATTGCACTGTACTGCATTGTAATGCATTGCATTGCATTGTATTGTATTGTATTGTATTGTACTGTACTGTACTGTACTGTACTGTACTGTACTGTACTGTAGTGTCTGTACTGTACTGTACTGTGCTGTGCTGTGCTGTGCTGTGCTGTGCTGTGCTGTACTGTATTGTATTGTATTGTATTGTATTGTATTGTATTGTATTGTATTGTAGTGTATTGTATTGTATTGTATTGTATTGTATTGTATTGTATTGTATTGTATTGTACAGATTGTTTACAGTTTGGACTCTTCTGTTAAAATTAACATTTAAATTCCAACATTTAATCAGTATTTAGCTCGTTTTCTTAACACTTTCTCTGTGCTGTTAAGGTTTAGTCTAAAACGCGTGTTTTACAACAAAAAAATGTCGACAAGGAAAGCCTGCATTAGCTATTTTCGATTGTGGATTTTTTTTGCTTTTTAGCATTCGTGGTATGCTAGGAGTAGTAAATCAAACACGGCGCGAGCCTGTATAAGAAAACTGAGGTGTTCAGCCTCTCAATCCCCAATCCCAGCGGGCGCTGATGAGCGCTTTTTATTGGTCAAGGAGCGGGCTTTAACTCGAACATTTTCCCATCACTCGCAAGACTCAAAGCCGACAAATGAGATAAACAATTACATTGTAGTTCTTACCTTGGCGAAATCGCGTAAGTGGAAATATGAGTCTATGTTTTCACTCCCGAATTCTTGCAATGACAGCAAGGCTGAATAAGAAGAAATTATGTGCAGCTTTCTTGTAAGTTTTAGCGGTAGCTGTTGAAGCAACAACAACAGCAACATGACCAGTCAATATTGTCATTTTTTTTCAGTGTGTCGAGCCTTGGGTAACATAGGATACTTATTTTCGTCACTGGTTGAGTAGAATAAAAAAGAAAGGAGTAAGACCAGCGCACGGGGAATGTGTGTCCATAGATAAACCTCATTGGGGAGGCAGGCTGCACAGAGGCTTCAATTTGACATCTCACTGCAATTTCTCAACTTAAACCTCAGTACCTACGTATGATCAGTCACATGAAAGTTGCGGTCCCCCTTTTTAAAGGGAGCAAGGGTTGATTTCGTGGACACTAAAGAGCGTGTTAGGCTGACTTCTAGGAAGGCTGAAGGCTGTATGGAGATATAAAGATCATTGACTCTGAAAACTATCATCATCTCATCTGTTAAACCTAGGAAGTCTTTCGAAACCACTGTTTTAGTAGTGTACATGAAAGATGAACTACCCGATTCTGATCGTCCTCGCGAGTATCCAATGCAGGAAGACCATATTCTATATTATTACCCTCAAGGGCATAGGTGGAGATGGATAGGTGGGGATTGCCTCTTGTCGGGGTGAACTGTATACACCTAATTCCAAAATGGCGGAAAATACATTATTCTTTTGTCTCCATGTTAATTGGCCCTTGTTGCCTCGTTTTAAGCCAAAAATGTCTTTGAATTCTGCAAATGGGGTCGAGGCAACAAGGGCCAATTACCAATGAGCTCGATGAGACAAAAGAGTAATGTATTTCCGCCATTTTGGAATAAGGTGTATTTTATGTCCCAATTTAAGAAGAGGCTATTACGCTACGATTCGTTCTCAAACTGTTGTGTGCCATTGCCGTGCCAAGAGCAAAGGACAGTACTCTAAGTATTTGTTCGAAATAAAAAAGAAATTTATGCTTTGGTGTTTCTTAAGCTCTCGTGTCCCTTCTGGGAAAAGTTACCTTTCCTTTCGCACGAAGTACAAACTTGAGTCCAATATACCATTGGTAATTCTATTCTTTTCATTTATCACATCTTTAATTAACATTTTTCTCGTTTTTGTCACTTTCTTTGTATAAATTTATTCTGTTATTTTTTCACGCTTTTTACCGTATAAATTATTTTCTTACGTTCGCGCCATTTTTCCATCATTCGTTAAAGGCTACAGACTGCACTGGTAGCCGAAAGCTCAGTTTTTGCAAAATTTTTAACCAGAGAACGTTTTTAAGATTTTAATATGTTAAACCCTGGTTACTCGTCGACTTTTACCCGTAAATTAAATGAATTTGTCAGGTGATCTCAGGTCCAGGCAGGTGGAGTATTGTAATCAGTGTTTTATGGAATTTTCTGGGTGAATGTGTTTATACAGTGAACAATTTACGTCAGTTTGAGCAATTTTCGGACAAGATAAATATCTTAACGAACTGAATGCTGGTAATTCTGGGTTTTGCTAAGGGCGTTATGAAATTTTATCACTCAGATGTTAATTTTTCCGAAAATTTATTGATAATCTATAGTTGATTTGAGGCCTTCAATCCCATACGTAAGATGATATATTGAGAAAAACACTTTCTTTCATTTACTAACAACCTTCGCCAGTTCTGTTGGGAAGGTTTTGGTGCATTTCACCTTTTCTTCCGGGATCCCCTCCCCTTCCCTCCCCCTTCTAATGTTGGCTTTAAACGGACTTTTCTTTTACAGTAGTGTCTGTGAAACATTCAACATTGTAGCAGGGGAGGGGGGACTGGCGAACAGAGACAGAGACTAATCGATAAGCGATAACGCAGGGGAACTATTAGGACACGGTCACTCAAACCTTCCAAAATTCTTTCCAAACCTTCCCACCAACTTCTGACAACGATCATGACCTTGGGAATAAAACCCAAAGTGGGAACGTACCATTTAAACTATCAAGCAGCCCAACTTTCTCTTAGTTATGTTTTTCACGTTCTACCGAGTAAATTAACCTTCAAGTTCTTGAATTAACGCTATTCAGGCCGCGGGGGGAGTGGAAGCTACCTACACAGACGTTGGAAGTTTATAGCTTTTTCAACATACAAGCTAAAACCGCTAGACTTGGTGAATTGTGTTAATAAAATTTATCTGGAAACAATTTGGCATAGTCCTTGTTCATCAAATTTGACCTTATAAATATCTTGTGGTAACGTTTACATTTAATTATTGAATATTATGATTGTGATTACTTTTTGATCAATTTCGGTGCTCTTCGGAGGGATTAAAAAAAACAAGAAATCCAAGATGGCCACCGTTTGAGGACATGACGTAGATTTCTTCTCGAGTTTTCAAAGAGAAAACTAGTAGTGCATGAGCCAGAGGGGGTGAATGGTACCACTTGGGGGGACAAAGAGTGACATACATTTTTGGAAAGCTCTTTACCCTTAGTAAAAGAATATATGTGATAGCATTTGCAAAAGTGTCATCTTCCATGATTTTTCAAGGGGGTGGAGTGAGTAAAATTTTTGGTCCTATCCTGCACTTCCAGTTAATCATGAACTTCTACTGGCCTACCCATCTAGAGTGTGGGGATTTATCTTCTGCAAAATAAGAATAAAAACGACTCTTTTTTGTTTGCAATCTTGTGATGATAATTTTTATGCACTGAAAAGGTTTTAATGAGCCTTCAGTCCAAGCCGCTGACCACTTTGACTCGTGTCACAGCCACAAGTGAAGTTGTTTCACGTAAGCTGGGGTTTCTCATGAAGAAACCGTAAAAAATGCATAACTGACCCTTCAGACGACTGAAGTGTGTAATGAAAAGGTTCAGTTTAGACTTTTTTAATTGAAATATCAGGCAATTATTAAGTTAGGTAGAGGGTTAAAGAAAACTTCTTCTGGAAAAGGAACTTGAAAGCCGCAGGTATTACAAATGTCGTTGTCAAGTGTTCTGCTCACATGCGACGTTCCATTATGGATATGAAGTATACCAAAGCATACCACCTCATGGCCAATTCATCGAGGACATGTTGTTCCAGACAATTTCCCAGTTCCAGAATTCCTGGTCAGATTCTTTACTGGAGTCCTCCTTGGCGACTGCACTGCAGTTAATCCGTCTACAAGAATAAAGATGTTGATCAACTCTTTCAGCCAAGATCTCATTTAGGCAACATCGGTGGCCAAAGCAAACCTCCTAAACACATTCTGTTGTCGTATGGGGTAAAAACTCTGACTGAAAATGTAGGATTAATACAAATGCTGAATAGACTCGGACATGGTGTGTCCTATTCTCAGCTCAGCTCAGCTCACCTTTGTGCCTAGAGAAGATGGCAGCAAACTTAAATCAGAAGCTGGTTCTTCCAGGGACTATTCAACCTAACGTTTCCCCCAACCTGGCGTGGGATAACATTGACAGATTAGAGGAAACACTCACAGGAGAGGGAACCACTCACCATGTTAATGGCATTGCTGTCTAACCCAGGGAAAACGGACCACAACTCCCCAGCATACACCCTCCAGTTATCAGCCAACGGAAGCAGAGGACCATCGCGCAGGACGTTCAGCCTCTAGCTGCACACATCCCAGGAGACAGGGTAGGACCACAGCCCCTCAGAACAGCTACGATTGATTATGGTGGCCAGGAACAGATTTCTAGAAGAAAGGACCTACTTTGGCTTATTGCAAGACTGGTTAAAGGAGACAATCAGCGGATCCCAAGCTAAACAGGCTTTAACATCAAGTTTCATAGCCATAAACCGGTTATGCAAGATGCTGTTGGATATCTTCTTACAATAAATGCTCCTGTGACTCAGTTATCCACAGCCAATTAGATCTTGCGTCAGTCATCAGGAAGATGTTAAATATACCTGAGATTGTGGTTGTCATGAACCAAGCACTTTACGCCAAAGCTTGTGAGGTCGCCTGGAAGCACAAAGATCTCTACGCTGAAGTTGTTCTCAGGCTGGGAACTTTTCATAGAATTTTCAACCTTCTATCCATAATTGGCAAACGGTTCCAAGACGCTGGTTTGCGCGATATCTGCATTGAATCGGGGATAATCGCAGAAGGCTCAGTCTCAGACGTCCTCGAAGGAGATGTACAATCATGCAGATCGAGTTCACAAGTGCATATACCAGGCCTTACTGCAAGAAGGTAACTGGTTGCTACATCTCTATGCAGTTCATCATATGATCCCATGGTTCTTTGCATACGACAAGTTTAATAATTTAGATATCTGGTGTACTACGCACAAATGGCGAAGCTTCCAGTGGATCATCCTGATGTGATGATGCAGCTAGCCGGTGGGAGTCCGTTTAGGAGGATTCTCGTGGATCAGACCATGGACGTAACTTTCAACAAAGATACAAAGACGACAGGGATCGTGACAAGATTCAGCTTGAAGACCGGCGCTGTAAATAGATTTTACCTTACTGCAGAGTACAGGTGTGCTCTTTTCGATCAGCTGAGGAGTTTAGTACAAGCAAAGTGACCTCAATTTCACCACGATGAGATGCAATCACCAAGAATGCCTAAAGATGAAGAACAAGTATTGGCAGTTGAAGCCCTCATCGAGAGCTGGAATAATTCATTCGTAGGAAACCAAGACCTCAACAGCATCTCGACAGAGAAAGATGCTTCTGTAGATATGTCATATGACTTACTTCACGCCTATGGGATTTGAGAACAAAAATTCCAGTAATTCAAGGAGGAAAGGCTTCAAAGCTCCCCTCTCAAAAAAGAAGTTTTACGATCCTGTGAAGTTAAAAAAAAACGGAAGATGTTTACGTCACTCAGTAAGAAGAAAACAGTCTCGACTCAGCGAAGAGCCATGATACTCAAGGCCGACAGATCTCTTTTCGGGAGAATGATAATTACGGGACAAAGTCGGAAGATTGAAGTTAAGGACAAGCTGCGACATAGCTTTGCTCCAATCTTTTGGGCATTGTCGACAGCAGAGGATTTTCCTCGGAAGACCGACAAGGCGGCATTGGCTTCTTAATTGCGAACGAATGTCCAGCTAGCTGACGGGTCACCAAACAACTCAGCTACGGTTTTTGATGGGATGGCTCTCGTACAGAAAGTGAGCTTCGAAAGCACCCAGATCACCTTTGGAAACCTGGCATCCTCCTTGATGGGCATGGTCTTACTTGAAGGCTTAGATAGCAGCAGGATCAACTTCGTTTCCAAAAAGGAAAATTCCATTACGAATACAGAAAGAAGCATGCGAGGGGAAGTGCCTGGAGTGGAAGTAGTGAACATAACCCTCCCACAGCTGATTAAGCAACGGAAGAAGTTCCTGAGCCAGGTGAAGAACAAAACAAGCTTGATAAGGTCTCTGGTCGAGGAATGGCAAACTGAGCAGTACGTCCAGAGAATTCAGCTAAATAGAAAAGAGCTGTATGTCACATGTGAGGAGAAATGCTGATGGATTTCTGGAGACAGAACAGTGGAAGTGCCGGAGTTATGCAGCTGCCAAGAGGAGGCTGTCACTCGTCTACTGCTACGTGCAAGGTGGTTATGACGCAGTGGTGGTAAGCTCAGAAGATACCGATGTGTTTGTGCTGCTTCTGGCCTTTTCCAGTTCCATCGATGCCATTTTGTTCCAGAAATACGGTACTCAGACACGCACAAGGTTGATTCAGTGACTAACATTACTAAATTGGTTGCTGCTATCGGGGAAGATGTTTGTCAGGCTGTCGTCGGTCGTCATTCCTTCACCTGATGTGACACAGTTGGTGCTTTTGCTGGTAAAGGCAAACTCATCGCCCTAGAGATTGTCAAGCCAGACAATGATGCAAAACAAGAATTCACTGAACTGAGTCAATTCTGGGACCTTTCGGACGACCTTTTCCGGGGCATCGAGAAGGCAACCTGCTCTTGCTACTCATCTGGGGCAAATGCAAGTGACGTCAATGATCATAGATACAACCTTTTCTTTGCGAAGAATGGAGAGATTGAGTCGCACCAGTTACCACCTTGCAAAGACAGCCTTTAAAGGACACCATGCGGGCAAACTATCAAGCGTGTATTTGGAGGCGCAGTCTGCAGTGTAGCTGTTGAATCCAATTGGATTCAGATGGAAGATGGGAATCTCAGCGGAAGACGAATCAAGTCTGCCAATTGCCTAGATGGATGAAAAGCCTGCTCCCGAGGCAGTGCCGGAGCTTCTTGCATGCATATGTCCCAGATCGTGCAGACTTTCAGACTGCGTTTGCATGGCGAACGTCCTAACATGTACACAGACTTGTGTTGACTGTAGGACCCAAGCCACACAGGAGGATGTGGAAGTCATTGTTGATGGGGATAGCGAAGAGGAGGATGAAGGTGGTTAATGAGAAGTCCGCTTATGTACCTGATACTCCATTGTTATTGAAGTGAAAAACAGTTGACTAGCAGTTTTTCCATTTGAATACCTCTGAACTTAGAGTGAGACTAAAGAACTCTGGCACATGAAGATTAATGGATACTCAAGAACACAAATACGGCGTGAAAGCATGTTTTACTGTGCTAAAATCAAGTCCAGAACAGAGTAGTTTTCAATTGACTGTCGAAAGTAATTTGCATTTGCTTCGGTTATGCCTTACTTTGCTCTCCGACATGCTCAAAATCGCTTCGTGCGTGGTGTCGGTTACATGTATTTGCTTGTCCTTCTGATAGGTTCATTGTGTTTTTGGTGTCTGTTGTAATTGGTCAGAGTAATTGCTTTTGTTTTGCTATCACAGCACTCAAGAAAACCGCTCTAACACGTGACAATAACCTATTGACTGACTCAAAGGAAAGTAATAAAAAGAAACTTCACATTTCATGATGAAACTTAGTTCCATTTCCATTTTTCAGAGCAATTCAAATTAGCAGGAGCAGAGGTGATTTACGCAATCCAACTAAACAGCAAAATTTGGCCTATTGGCAGCGATAGGCCACTTTGTTTAGTTCGAATGAAATCTAGGGGACTGGATACTAGTTATCAAGGATGCCAAAAAGTGAAATTAGACATTTTTTGGCTTTAAAGTATTGTGATAATGATCTCTAGCAAGTAGGAAAAGATTAAAACATAAAACAGTGTACTATTATCGAATAAGAAAGCTCTAGAAAGAAAAAAATGCGTTTTCGACTATTAAAGCTCACGTGACCGGTCATGTGATTACACCCTGTCTAAAAGTATTGATTAAAATGGCGTAATGGTTGACTGGGCTTCATTTTTGACTTGTTTATTAAGTCGTTTGCCCAGTTCCGTACAATAAAGTGAGTAAATTATGTTGGGCATGCCATGTATAATTCTCACGTTGGAAAATGGCCCAAGGGGGGAGGGGTAAGAAAACGTGTCATTTTCCCCCTGAAGGATACACAATTGGCAATGCTATCACCCGAAAATGTAAACTAGGGATGTTGACCTACATCACCATGGACGTTAGCCTTTGTTCCCTTTAGTGGTACCAATCGGCCAAATTTCGGGTCCTGGCTCATGCACTATAGGCAGATTCTCTCTAAAATTTAATTTTAATTTTTCTTGGGATGTAGAAAATGACAGGTAAAGTGGGTTGGCCTACTTTCATTTTAAGCCTCTTAAATGTGATACGCATATACGTGACATAATTTTAATGTATACGATTTATCAACTGAATTGACAAGGTACTTTTGGTCACCTTAAAGAAATTTAAAACCTGACGTTTCCGCCAAGGGGCCAACGCTCGACGTCTATTTTTTAATTTCTTTAAGTTATGGTGGCCATTTTACCTTATCAACTCAGTTGATAAATCCAAAGTTTTGTGTTTCACTTCCCACCAACGCAGGAGCACAGTTTTTTTTTTTTAGAAACTAATCCGTTTATTCATTTGTAATGTGTAAGCGGCATGTCTTCTTTTGACAAGCCTCGCCCTGTTTGCTTCAATTAAACGAGTTTAAACTCATCCCATGAAAGGTGGATGACTGAAACACTTAAAGGAGTTCTGTCACGAGAATTTTCACGGTTTTCGGCGAAAATGTTCTGAAATTTTAAACGAATACCTTTTCTTGTAAACGAAGTGCTCCTAGCAGATGAAGAGAATGAAATCTAACGATTTTTTTTAAACGAAAAAAAACCATAATTGTTTGGATGGTAATAGTCCTAAGAAGGACTGTTTGTGATGACATTAGGGAGCTTACGCAAACACGAAGGCAACGAGAAGAAAAACGTTGCTTTAAAATGACTTCACAATCTTTTAACTTCTTCGCGATTATTCCGACTCGTTTAATCTGTCTAATGTAGCCGAACTATATAGGAGCTGAAGGGAAACCAAACTGTCACAGATGCCTTTGACTCGATATTGTCCTTGGGTAGTATCCTTTACACCTTCAATCGTGATTTTACACTATTTCAGCCAAGCCTCTAGTCATTACGTGCATCCCAAATAACAAACACCAGGAAATCTTGAGCCATCCTTTGTTTATTGTGGAGTAAGCCTACGTATGTTAAATCCTAAGAGATTTTGGTTTTTTTAGCCTCTAAGCTTGAACTACTGAAAGGGTTTTTAAAAAATTGTATGGCAGATCCAGCGACAATGAAAAAAGGATACAAGAAATATTCTTGAAATAACTCCTTTCGAATACTTTTTGTCTTCACGGTGATTCCTTTGTATTACATTACCGGTCCTCACGCTGCGCACAATTTCTTGCGTCAATGACGCGATTTTAGTTTCATTCAAAACAGGAGCGTGAGTGCTGGCTTATAAATTCTCCAGATTCTCTAGCTTACTTGCAATATATTTGATATAAAAGAAAAAAATTCTGAAATACCATCTTTATCTCTTTATCGTGACATACAGGACGTTCTCGGCGTCGTTGGTATGAGCAATATGTAGGACTCATGAACTTAGTAAATATAGTACACTCTTTTTTTATATATAAGAACGTCTAATTTTGCGGCTGAGGCTGAAGCGAAATTAAATTTTCTTATTTTTTTGACGTTTTGTGCCTGAAACGTTCTTAGCATGTTCTTAAGTTACGTGGTGTAGAATTTCAGAAGGCGGATATAAACGTGACCAGGGAACCATAAAACGCCCATTTGTGCGCTGTATCATGTCAAATTTCTTTGACATACATGCTGTGGTTGTTTTTTCTTCTCAGCAAAATTCCCTTTATTACTCTTCCACAGTTGAGAATGACAAGAACATATAGTCTGAGCTCTACAATAGAAAAAAAAAAAGAAAATGTGACTCGATAGAAATCATGTTGTTACTATGTGTTTTGAGCTCGATGCAAAAACGGATGCAGAACCGAATAAAATTACTGCTTTGTCTCTTAGTCTCAGCTTGGGTACGTTCTTAGTATGTTCTTAAAATCTGGGTCAATTTCAGCCTCAACGTTCTTATAAAAAAGGTTCGTATTAAAAAAAAATAGAGTATATGAATTAGCCTCGCTACGAATCTCCCAGTTTGTAGTTCAGTGGTTAGAGCATCCAACCGTTTGAAGGAAGCCCGTGGGTTCGATTCCCGGCGGAGATCCATATCTTTCCTTTGTCTCACGCTTTTGACATAATGGATATTAAATCTTTCTTATTTCTTCACTAAACTTAAAATTTACCATCTTTATTTAATTCCTTTGTCACCCTTTAGCCTACTCAAGGCAGCATTTTTTAGACTTGTGTGACCAGAGAAATTCAGCACCACCACCCCCCCCCCCCCTTTCCCCAGCCGCCAACTTCGCAACTGCCATGAAAGCTATTAGAGCCTTAAAGCTATGCAAGTGAAACTTTGAGGTTGTATAGTAATTTTAGAATTTTCTTTTGAGGTGCACAACATGAAATGATGACGTCACAGGGTGCGGAATGACTTCAAGGCTTTCGAACAGACGCCAATCACGCCATCTTGGATCCGACATCTTGAGTTTCTCTAATTTTTACTCTTCAGTCAAATTGACTCCAAAAAAAAAATCAAAATACACAACTTGGACAATAACAACTTGGAGAAGGGAAGGGGTTGCGAAACTGATAATATCCCGAGAGCCTACTCAAGGCAGCATTTTTTAGACTTGTGTGACCAGAGAAATTCAGCACCACCACCCCCCCCCCTTTCCCCAGCCGCCAACTTCGCAACTGCCATGAAAGCTATTAGAGCCTTAAAGCTATGCAAGTGAAACTTTGAGGTTGTATAGCATGTCTTCTTTTGACAAGCCTCGCCCTGTTTGCTTCAATTAAACGAGTTTAAACTCATCCCATGAAAGGTGGATAACTGAAACACTTAAAGGAGTTCTGTCACGAGAATTTTCACGGTTTTCGGCGAAAATGTTCTGAAATTTTAAACGAATACCTTTTCTTGTAAACGAAGTGCTCCTAGCAGATGAAGAGAATGAAATCTAACGATTTTTTTTAAACGAAAAAAAACCATAATTGTTTGGATGGTAATAGTCCTAAGAAGGACTGTTTGTGATGACATTAGGGAGCTTACGCAAACACGAAGGCAACGAGAAGAAAAACGTTGCTTTAAAATGACTTCACAATCTTTTAACTTCTTCGCGATTATTCCGACTCGTTTAATCTGTCTAATGTAGCCGAACTATATAGGAGCTGAAGGGAAACCAAACTGTCACAGATGCCTTTGACTCGATATTGTCCTTGGGTAGTATCCTTTACACCTTCAATCGTGATTTTACACTATTTCAGCCAAGCCTCTAGTCATTACGTGCATCCCAAATAACAAACACCAGGAAATCTTGAGCCATCCTTTGTTTATTGTGGAGTAAGCCTACGTATGTTAAATCCTAAGAGATTTTGGTTTTTTTAGCCTCTAAGCTTGAACTACTGAAAGGGTTTTTAAAAAATTGTATGGCAGATCCAGCGACAATGAAAAAAGGATACAAGAAATATTCTTGAAATAACTCCTTTCGAATACTTTTTGTCTTCACGGTGATTCCTTTGTATTACATTACCGGTCCTCACGCTGCGCACAATTTCTTGCGTCAATGACGCGATTTTAGTTTCATTCAAAACAGGAGCGTGAGTGCTGGCTTATAAATTCTCCAGATTCTCTAGCTTACTTGCAATATATTTGATATAAAAGAAAAAAATTCTGGAATACCATCTTTATCTCTTTATCGTGACATACAGGACGTTCTCGGCGTCGTTGGTATGAGCAATATGTAGGACTCATGAACTTAGTAAATATAGTACACTCTTTTTTTATATATAAGAACGTCTAATTTTGCGGCTGAGGCTGAAGCGAAATTAAATTTTCTTATTTTTTTGACGTTTTGTGCCTGAAACGTTCTTAGCATGTTCTTAAGTTACGTGGTGTAGAATTTCAGAAGGCGGATATAAACGTGACCAGGGAACCATAAAACGCCCATTTGTGCGCTGTATCATGTCAAATTTCTTTGACATACATGCTGTGGTTGTTTTTTCTTCTCAGCAAAATTCCCTTTATTACTCTTCCACAATTGAGAATGACAAGAACATATAGTCTGAGCTCTACAATAGAAAAAAGAAAAGAAAATGTGACTCGATAGAAATCATGTTGTTACTATGTGTTTTGAGCTCGATGCAAAAACGGATGCAGAACCGAATAAAATTACTGCTTTGTCTCTTAGTCTCAGCTTGGGTACGTTCTTAGTATGTTCTTAAAATCTGGGTCAATTTCAGCCTCAACGTTCTTATAAAAAAGGTTCGTATTAAAAAAAAATAGAGTATATGAATTAGCCTCGCTACGAATCTCCCAGTTTGTAGTTCAGTGGTTAGAGCATCCAACCGTTTGAAGGAAGCCCGTGGGTTCGATTCCCGGCGGAGATCCATATCTTTCCTTTGTCTCACGCTTTTGACATAATGGATATTAAATCTTTCTTATTTCTTCACTAAACTTAAAATTTACCATCTTTATTTAATTCCTTTGTCACCCTTTAGCCTACTCAAGGCAGCATTTTTTAGACTTGTGTGACCAGAGAAATTCAGCACCACCACCCCCCCCCCCTTTCCCCAGCCGCCAACTTCGCAACTGCCATGAAAGCTATTAGAGCCTTAAAGCTATGCAAGTGAAACTTTGAGGTTGTATAGTAATTTTAGAATTTTCTTTTGAGGTGCACAACATGAAATGATGACGTCACAGGGTGCGGAATGACTTCAAGGCTTTCGAACAGACGCCAATCACGCCATCTTGGATCCGACATCTTGAGTTTCTCTAATTTTTACTCTTCAGTCAAATTGACTCCAAAAAAAAAAATCAAAATATACAATTTGGACAATAACAACTTGGAGAAGGGAAGGGGTTGCGAAACTGATAATATCCCGAGGGTTGAAGAGCTGGAGTACACCCCCATGTTTTAGCTCCATTGCAACTCACTTTGCAAAAGTTTGTAAATTTGGCCCGAAAAAAATGCTGAGGTTTTCCCTTTTTATCTTTCATACATGGGTGGGTTTGTGCGACTTTGCGGGTGATTGACAAAATCAGTTTAGACTAGGAAACCTATGGAATGACAGAAGCGAAAATGTTAACAGTTCTGTGCATGGATAAATTCAGTACGGATAAAGTCATTACCGCAGTTTGTTCTCAGAGTCTAATATAGCTGTCCTTGTTTGGCAGACAGTGTCTGAAATGTCCACTTCTCTACTCAATAGAATTGATCAAACAATCATGAAACGATATGTAGCTGAGGTGACCAACCTGTATTCTTAACATTGCAGGCAACAGCGATTTGCGAGAAAAGGTGTGTAATATATAATGAACTTATGACAGAAGTGAAAAACATCTTGAGAGCTACGTGTCGTGGATACATTACGGATAACAAGGCCATCACTGTAGTTTTTTCTCAGAGTCTAATATAGCTGTCCTTATGGGGCAGACGATTTTATCCACAAATTTTAAAATGTCTGAAAGGTCCACTTCTCTACTGGATAGAATTGATTTTTAATTAATAATCACGCTTGGGTTATGAATATCCTGATTCATCGATATGTGGCTAAGGCGACCAGCCATGTATTTAACAAGCTATAATATATTTTGGGTCAGTCAGTAAGTTCATGGGCATTGAAGGCAATAATAACTTGCCAAAAAAGGTTTGTAAAAGTAAGCTTATAGAATGACAGAAGCGAAACAAATGAACAGTTTTGAGTCTAGAACTTGATAGCCACTTGTTACGGATACGTAACGGATAGCAAGGCCATTACTGTAGCATTTTGCTCAAAGTCTAACATATACAGCTGTCCTTGTACGGCAGACGATTTTATCCACAAATTTTAAAATGTCTGAAAGGCCCACTTCTCTACTTAATAGAACTGATTAAATAATCACGCATGGATCATTAACATCCTGATTCATCGATATGTGGCTAAGGTGAACAACCTGTGTATTTAATAAGCTGTTTATTTTGAGTTAGTGTTTTAAAGACCGAGCAGTACACTCCTCTTCGCACCTCCTAACACATACACACATGTACACAAACCCACTTTCTCTAAAGCTAGAGCGTTTTCACTGCTACGTGCTTGGCTTATCTTTTGAGGAGATGAGCAGATATATCTACTGTCTCAAGAACAATATGTGCAAAGATAACAAATTTATTCTCTTACAAAAATAAAGTGCATGCAGAAAACCAGTTAGTATCAAGCTTGCATACTGTGCATCACGTTGCAATAGACTGCTTGCACACCAGAATGGCGTTTACTTGGATCGCTTCCGTTGTTGGAGCGCTTTGCCACATAGTTTTGCTCTCCACTGTAAGTTACACCTAACTGTTTTATTTTGCTTTAGTTTCGGCCTTTTTTCTATATCATCTCTTTATTATCCTTCTTTTGTTGCTGTCTTAAATCAGTTCCTGTATCTTAATAAAATCAAGTAAATCTACCACGAAAAAGCAAGAAACTCAAGCAGCTTAAGAAAGCTTTAAAAAATTCTTGATAAATTTGAGGCGATTCTCGGAAAACGTCGGCAATCATCCAGTACTGTCTGGTCAACCGACCATCTTGCGTTATATTTAACTACAGAATGCTCGGATGATGGCAGCTTAGCATAATCAGACATTCTTTCGTAATCTTGGGAAAATACTCGGGTGATCCTCGGGAACCGCAATTAACACTCGTACAACCACTTGAGTAACGTTTTCTATTTTCTGCACTCTTGTTTTCTTCCAAGGGAAAGGTGATTTAAAATCAGACCATGACTCCTGCCTGGCTGGAAACGCATGCATCCTATATTGACAGTTCCCGTTCATCAACCGCCAAACAACTGACATTCAACGCAGGTGCAGCAAATAATGCCGCTCTTCTCAAAGTTCCCATGATTGCTGCTGGCAACCTGAAAGTTTCCAGTTCATTGACTATCGAGATCACAGTCGCAAACGACATCAGCACTGGAGGAAAACCAGCCGGTGACAGTGACATCAAATATGGTGTGTCAGACGGTACAAGGTTTATCGGCTTTCAAACTATGGATAAGAATAATTATAATGACCATGCCCCATGCTTTGGAACTGAAGGGATCTCTGGCCCAACTCTTTCCTCCGTACGACAAGAACCGATACTTCCCAAGCCTAGCGACTCTTTCTACCCCGGTCAGTTTGTCTTCAACCTCAAGCTGAATGAGCGCTGGGGATCATGCTACACTGCGCACGACGGAGGCTTTGTGAGGACCGCTAGCTACAATAACCGGCTGGCGCTCAGCAAGGGACTGACCCTGGAAGTCTACAAAAGCGGCAAAACAGAAAGGGTTGGAATCAAGTTCATCAAGATCGTCACCATACAAGATGACGCTTAGATTAAGGAATTAACCAAAGACGCCAACGTTTTGCAATCGGCAGAGTTAAGTAATGTAGAGGCATTCAGTATACCCCTGTGTTTTTTAGGAGAGAAGTTCACATAAGTTTATTTGTTACTGAACTTTAATCAACATTTCCATAGCTTAAATGTAAGTGGAAACAAACAGTAAGCATTGACGAGAACAGAAGAGACAAAGCATATCATATGAACTTTGTGACCTTCGAAACCGAATGACAGCGTTGAGTGTTATATGTACCGTTAAAGGAGCACAAGAAAATCATTAAACTATCTGGTACCCAGTTCTCTCCTGTGAAAACTTCCCTTCCCGGGGAAGAAAATTAATTCACGAAAGAGTGAGTTATGGCCCACAATAAAATGCAGTTCTTTGGCAAAAATTAAAAGGAGATTATTTTCAAAGTCTGAAAATGTTTATGTCCAGGTTGAAGAGGATTGGTGTGTGTCCGTCCTAAACTTCTCCTCCTTTTTATTATCGACTAATCCACATACAAAAGATAAAACCAACAAACAACTTTCCCCAGTTAATTAGTAAAGTTCAGAAAGTGGCCGAGTGACACGCAAATTTAACACTTGACTGGCTAAAAATGCAAGAATTACTTTCGAACAGTCTTTAGTGGTTTTGGTCTTTTCTTAAATACCTCCAAGTCCCCGTTTTCGTCGCTTTCTCTTTTCATTGCAATTCCCCGAATGAAAGAGACACTACTGAGCTTGATTACATTTGTTTCTTTGAATGTGATTTTCGTCAATGCTCCTGGATGAATTAAATTAGCTCACTCAGAAAGACTCGTTTGATGCTATGCACACGCAATAAAGGTTAAGTGAAACGTGGTAAATAACTCCGTGATATTATAAGTAGACTGTTTGTGTCTATACATAAAAAAAACTTATCGTGAATAAAAAACGCCGACAGGAGTCGAACCAGGACCTTTCTTGCTGGAGCCAGGGGACCTGTTGTTCTCATCAAGAATGCCATCGCGAAAGGACTTTTTTCATCGCTCCATGGCTTCGTATTGCTACTTTTTCGGTGCAGTCAACGTCGCCACTGACTCGAGTTTAGCTTTCTTCATTGTCATTTCAAGTAAAATATGTTGGTGTTTTCGGACAACGAATGCTTTACATTACTAGTGCTTCCAATAAATTTGAGCTCATTTTACGTTTGTTGGAACACACAGGCGTTGAAGGCACTAAATTACATATCTGCAAGGGTGTCGAAAAATGTCATGGCATAGTAAGATGCATTTATTTCAGTGCCCTGTTTTCGCGAAAATCCTGTCCCGCTTACCAAAGCCTCTTCCCGAATTCACTTTGCCGGACTAACCCTGAGTATCAGACTTTTCGGGCGGGGGGCGTGAAGGAAAAATACGAGTGTGCCGCTCACTCGTTTCTCATGAGTGATGACGCGATTCTAAAAACAGTACAGTGGCCAATAACAGTAGCCAATCAAAATAACTCCGGGGTCAACGCAAGTACTGCCAGCCGTCAAAGAGCTAACTTGCGATCAGGCCGAATTTTAGCATCGCTCTCATATTCTCCGACGAAGTTCGCTCGCGAAAATTGTTTTTGCGTTTTGTGTTTCCCGCCTGAATGTTCCACGAGCGAAACGAAAACAGAACCTGATCGCAGGTTTTTCAAGCGCTTTGGGGGCAAGCCAGTAATGCCCACAGAATTGTTGCCAGAACGACAACAGTTGGTGCGCAAGGAAAATAGTGAACTGTGGTGGAGGCAAGGATCCAACATGTTGTGAAGCGTACTACGAAACAACAAACAAATGGCAGTTGATAGCACCCCTGAAGAGGAAAAAATTTTGGAATCAATCACATTGTATGCGTGCTGATGGCAAGCTGTATTTATTTTCTTCCGAGAAGTATCGAAAGCACAGTGTAATTGAATGCTGTCTACGAAAAGAATCAATGGGAGGAGAAAGTTCGAATACCTGTGGAATGGATTAAGGGAGTGCCGTATGAATTTGAGACTAATTTTTCTTGTTCAATGAGAGTTTTTAAAGGATCTAAATTCCTTCAAGAAATCTCGTCCCCTCAGCACCGTCCGAAAGTTGGCAAACGCAAATGCGCTATCATGTGACCTTACAAGTAATATGGAACTTTTTCTGTTATTCCGTTTTCGTCATCATTCCCGCTTGCATTAGATCAACTTTGATTTTACTGTTTATAACTGTTTATTGCTGTCGTCGTCGTTTTTATTATTACAATTGAAGCTGCGAAGAACCTTGTTATGCCGCAAAATGTAATAACATCGACACAAAATGTAATAACTCTTCTAACGCAAAATGTAATACAAGTCGGTACGAGAAGTCAAAGAGCCAACTCACAGGTCTACAGCATATATATAAATGTGTATTCAAGCAGATTATTGGTGGGGATGGGCTGGGGCTGCAGAGAGGAGGGTCATCACTAAAAAATAGGACATTTTGGGAGGGCTGATCCTCCTCTCTCTCTCTCTCTCTTTTCGTAAGCAGGGAGAGGGTCTGTTTGTTAAGTGTGCAAGTTAGATTTCCTCTTAATGTGTAATAGAAATTTTATCTCCGCGAAGAAGACTAGTAGTCAGCGAAGACTTAATATGTAACAATCGTTTGGACTTGATAAAATCTGTTGGAGACCCAGTAACCCATTAAATCTCCGTGAGACAGCAATCACGTGACCTAGTTTTAAGAAGGAAGCTGGGAAAGTGATTTTATCGTGACATTCTTATGTTTGAGAGCTAGAGGATTCACCATAATTACATTATTCAAAGACGAGGTAGTACTAATTCATACGTGGGTGGTCACAGAGAGGTAGGGGGGGGAGGAGATGGCGGTTGTCTATCATCCCGCTGAAGTTGTTTGCATTTTAATCCGAGTCTGCGATAAATTCAACCTAAATTCTGGGTTCTGTAGCTTTAGAAACCTAACAGAAAATGTGCAACAATTGAATCGAATTAGCAAATATGCTCCTGTATTGCAACCAGTATTACATTCGATAAGGGATGCCGGAACTGCTCGAAGCCTACATGTAACCCGGTTTAAGTTCAAATCAAAATGTTTATAAATTGGTAGCAAGGTGTTCTGCGCTTCTTTCCCCCTTGACC
The DNA here is from genome assembly GCA_964017195.1 of Siderastrea radians. Classification (NCBI taxonomy): domain Eukaryota; kingdom Metazoa; phylum Cnidaria; class Anthozoa; order Scleractinia; family Rhizangiidae; genus Siderastrea; species Siderastrea radians. The sequence goes on along the minus strand of OZ024891.1, from coordinate 29,178,893 downwards.
ATTTTCCCTCAGTTCCCCTCGCTGCTAACATGGGTTTAAGCTACTTCCCAGACCTCCTAACTATTTTCCCCACTAAATAACGTAATGCGCATGTTCCTTAGTTACCACAATGCACTGCACACGCAAGCTGGTAAAGGAGAAGTGGAAGTTCAAAACGTCTGTGCTGTATTTCATGTACAATGTACATCAATAATAACACTTTTTTTTATTTTTCATACTCTTTCCATGTCCTGGAAAACAAGTCAATGAATTTCCATGTATTACTGTCTTTGGGCTACTCTGTACAAACCCGCACAAAGTAACAAAACGTCCAAGCTACATGTACGTTGTTTCAAAATTCACATCCGATGACAAGAAAATGAAGAAAATATTGGCACAGAGTCAAAAAAGAAATTTACGAGTAAGAAATTGTCATGCTTTCAATAATTTTATTCTACAAAATGAAGGAATAAGAATTTCCTTTCCTTAAGCTGTCAAATACCATACAATAGGACTTGGAACATTTTTTGCAACCTTGTCAGATTATACATGAAAATACATCAGAAACAATATTAATGTTTTTTGATTGAAAAAAAAAAAACAAGAAAAGAAAACAGAAAGAAATGTCTCTGACGTTTTTTAAAAACGCTTGTTGTTGAGGCTGGGGGTACATCATGAATAAAAGCAATGACGCAGCATCACCAAGACCTTTAGCCAATGTATGTGATGTCCCTACCAGAGTCCACAATATTCACAATAAATTACAGCTTCTTTATTGTTGTCACGCTTTTGTGTAAAGCTTGTGCCGTTTCCATCATCCAGAACACCCTCTGCATCCACATATCACACACTCCACAATCTTTCCCTGAAAGACATTAAATAAATAGCAATTTAAAAAATAGAAAGGCGCTTTTCACTAACATGAGCACTCTGCAGTTGTTTTGCTACAAGCCTCAAGCAGCTCAACTCAAAATTTATCTTAATCAACAATTACGTGACAATGGAGCATTCTAGAGCAATTTTTAAATATTAAAATATCTCAGGATATCGAGTCATTTACTCCCGTGCTCTCCATAGCCCCCAGTGATTTGTGCATGTACACATTGTTCCCCTTCCTCCCCTTGGAAGGCTCTCATAGTTTGGTTCTATTTTTGTAACAATCCTCTAAGGAAAGTCTAATCAGAACCTGTCTTCTGTGCTTGTACATGGATTTGGTGGAACTAGGGGATCTAGAAAGTTTACTCTGCTCAATCCATAAAATGGATGACCTCATTTCTCACAAAACCATTTTAAAGATTTATGGTATTTAACATTAACCAGGTCAAGGCACACCCCTGAAATGAAAAAGCAACATCCTAAAAACACCCAGCTGAAGAAAAAAAAAAGTGATAAAATGATTCCTTGAGGACAATAGAGTGTTGTTCTCAAGGAGAAAGCATGTTGGTGACTCAATTGTAAATAAACAGTACACATGCCAAAACATGGGCAAAGCACCCCAAAATTCAGGCACTGTGCCATCAGCTTCTTACATGTACCACGGCATGTTTAAATTTCGCTATGCAAAGAAGATGGTTCCAGACTAAATGAGGTATTGACTACTGTACCCCCAAAAGTAGTCATGGCAACTCTAAAGGAGCTAACCTTTAGAGACACTTTTTGTTGCTCTAGGTGACTATTACAGGTCACAAGTCAATAATACCCAGAAGAAGGTTACTGTTCTATGATGAGCCAAAGGGTGCCAAGGCAATAATGAGTACCATATCCACTTGTCAAAAAATCTTATGGGGAGTTGATGGGAAGTACTATCATCGGTATGGCGACAAAGTTGTGGGGTGCTACACCACATTTTTAGCTCATGTCACAATGTTTTCACAGACAAGTCTATTTTTAGACTGAATTTCCCACGAATTCAGACTCCCAAAGAAGCCTGGCTAACTGATCACAAGCTTTAAATACAAATTATTTATCAGCCTTGTGTTATGCCTTGTGTTATGATTCGGGCATTTTAGAAGAGAAAGAATGAAGGAAAGCTGGTGGGATGTGGACTCATGCGGACCAAAACTTACAGTTTTGAGGGATTGATAGTAATCTAAGACCTGTCTAAAAATAAGTTAGTCTGGGAAAATGATATGACATACAAAATGTAGTCTTAGCATGGGAGGTACACGCTCTGGGTTATGGGCTTCTGTATGTGTACAGTTGATGGGGATTTTGACTTAATTTGGTCATCACAAATTCAACATTTACTATCTTGGGTCATATTGCAGTCAACAAAAACATGCTCTCATTACTGCTATTTTAAAACAAAGGATAAAACCAATCGTCCATAAAACTGACTCATTTTCAAGCCACTTCAAAGGCCATCTACAATGTTATCTCTCACAACTTCAAGCCAAATACTCCACTTACCTCTTCCAGTTTGGCTTTAGGTACACGGCATATACAGTTAGTACCAAAGTTTGTATCCCTGCACTGAATGCATCTTAAACAGCAGAGGTTTTCATAACCCTGCTTTTTCCACTTTGCTATGAGATTTTTATCAGCATAGCCTTCCTTCAAACAGTATTCATACAGCTCTACAATGGAGTCAAATAATAAACATCAGGGGATTAATGTTAAAAGGTATTTTAATAAAACAAAAAGTACAATTTTTAATTTATATGAATAATATACGTGTATGTAAAGGAAAAATGTGCCAGTCTATGAAAACCACAAAAGTTACAGGAATAGCCCTTCACCACACTGAGTATAGAAGTTGTTATTGCAATGTGCATATGTTCCAATTTGAATGAGGTGTGAGTGTTCTGAGGCCATAGTTTGATGAAGCACACACAGCTTATGAGAATTGTAAAGCATTGTTTAGGCTCCATGTAAAACCTTGGATGGCTTCTAAAATCAAGGAAAAACCAGAGGACAAAATAAATCCACACAATACTGTGGAAAGATCAATTATAACTTTCTTGCTGTAAGTAGGTTGCTCTTTCTTAAAACTTGTCTCAGGATATTTTCTTTTTTCCTCAAAATTTGAGCTCTTAACTCAATATCACTACTCGACCAAACATACGGATCATGAGAGTGAGACAAATAATCACCAAAGATGAAATGTCTGGATTTGATGTTTAAATCAATTACCAAATAATTATGATGAGAATCAGTAACAAAAAAAGATGAAATGTCTGGATTTGATGTTTAAATCAATTACCAAATAATTATGATGAGAATCAGTAACATAAAGGTTCAGTTTCAAATAAACACCGCACCTCAAATAAACGCCAGTGGCTTGAATAAACACCAAGGCAATTATCTAAAATTTGAACATGTTGACCCAGCATTTATTTGAAACCCACGTTTACTCAAGGCTCGGTGTTTCATTGACAAAATACAACAGTTTAACTGATTTGAATTGTAACCTGCACAGGAAGGAAATGGAAGTTGACTGTGCACAAGCTGTTATCATTGTGGCTCACTGTTTGACCTTTTATCTCACTGGTTACAGTTCAACCAACAAGTCAAAGTCAATCAAAGCAAGTGCCCTTTTCAGTTTTGTATCATCAGACCTTTTCCAGAACATAAAATTATGATGGTTGACATGCCTGTGCTGACATCTGTTAGCTGTTGTCTGCTGTCTGTTGTGTGGATTTTAGAATTACATCATTTTAACTTAAAAAATTGGGGATGTCCCTAACTTGCATCAAATCACGTAAGCAAACTCGTCATAATTTATTACTGTTGGGTTTTTCTAGATTTAAGAACGATTTTGTCTTGACTGAAAAACTTATTTTGATTTCCCTGCCCTGGTTATTCACAATACTGTGACAAAATAAATATTCAAAGCAGCAAGGTAGTATTGCAATGTACATGCTGAGTCATCACTTTTTAAAGATCACATAACCGAGTCTTGCTGTGATCAAAATACTGCCTCATGAGGTCACACTCTTCTTCAGGCAGGGATGGGGAAAGGATTTTTCCCTCGGAACCACATAGTGAGCCCCGACAATCAGGTTAAATGCCCCTGGGGCTTTTCTTGTTGTTATAGTTATTACAGCTGATTTCACTGCCATGAGCACACCCTGGTTTTCAAACATGATTTGCAGGCTATGATTACCGTATTTACCCGTGTATAGGCCGCACTTTTTTCAAGGAAAAAACGTTCGAAATTTGGGGTGTGGCTTATACGCGGGTACAAGAGTTTTGAGCTCATTGATGTGCAAAATTTCCCGACACACACAGAGTCAACAAAGTTACTGAATTCTTGACAGTTTGATTGAATGTATCGTATGTGGTCAAGTTAATCCATGTCTTCGAAGAATTTTGCTTCTCTCTGCTGCAATGAGTGTATCTAGTTTCTGAATATGTTTGTTATTGAATGAATTCCAAATAAGTTTGCATGTCAAGCCACGAAGCCCTTTTGATGCCGTTCATGTGAAACCCCATTTGTTTATTTGCCAAACTACACGAAAAATACACAGAACCCGTCATAAAAAGAAAAAGTCATAAAATGAAACTGACATAAAATATCGCAGTTTCGAAGTTTAATACACATTGTCATGTCTTCAGCGATAAATAAGGGGTGATTTATTTTTACCCTACGCACGTTAAATTTGCATACGTCAAAAGCGAAATTTGAAACCTTTAAATACACAATGCGTAACGCAACAGTGCTTTTGATACAACTCTCACTCTGGACAAACGTTTTGCCTTCCTGTTTCACCTGTAAATGTGCAAATTCTTATACGATCGGGAATTTAACATCGCTTACACAAAGCTTGTCACCACGCTGAGCCCATGAAATGCCTGCTTTACGCAACAACAGGGAAAAGCTTGAGTTTTTTTCGAGCGACTTGACGTTAGAGTGTTTTGTCAAATAGCCGTTTTGAGAATTATCACAACAATTTCCGTAACATTAAAAACTTAAAGTGGATAATTTACCCTATGAGGAATGGAGCAGCAAATTTCTAAACGCATGTGTACCATTTGTCATTATTTCATCGCACAAAACAGCGACGCTTGCACCTCATATTTCGACACACTTGTTGGATCTGTAAGCAGTAAGTAAGCTGCAATAATGCTCGCGATCGAGTTCGGTCCGTTTGTCCGATTCATTTCTCGCGAGATCACTCAAGCGACATGCTCATTAGTTTCCTCGACTCGAAACTCGATTCTTCTTCTTGTCTAGTTAAGAAATTATTTTTTTCCCAAAGATTAGGTCACAAGTTTGGGGTGCGGCCTACATGTGGGTAAATACAGTAACCTACTATTATTCACCCATAATAACTAAGCGGTAAGGAGCTTTGCAATTCTTCCAGATCTCTTTGATCATTTATGCTCAGGAAGTTAAGATTTCAGGCTGTAAATTCGTTTTACGTGCAAATTTCCATCAATGTTTTGTTCTATGATTCACCTGCAGTGATCTGCCCATGGTCAAAAACAATCCTCCAAGTTTGCACATGAAACAAATTTACAGACAAAAATACTAGCTTTCAGAGATATTAAGACCAACATACATGAACAGATTCAGATCTGTAAATTTCTTTCACCACTTTGTGATTACCAATGAATAAGTACAGGCCTACTTGTACCATAGCCAGTGGCATGGCCTAGTGGGAGGCGGCATGGCCTGGTGGTTAGGATGCTGGACTTGCAATATGGAGGTCCTGAGTTTCCTCTCTTTGACCAAATTGGATTTGTTTCATGGTAGCCCTGTGTTCAAATCCTAGTCCACGCTATGTAAATAGCTAACTAATCAGCCTCCCACCATTTGGGTTTTTTTTTTTCCTTTCTCCGATTCATGGTGTCCCCACTTAGCACTTTTGTGCTAAAATAAAACAACAGCTAAATAAAGTGATTTATCTAGTTATTTATTTATTCATGTTTCAAAAACTTGAGTCAGCAGACTGCAGTGAAGTTGGCTGTAAATTAGTAGATGTATTGTCCTTGGAGCAAGCTAAGTGGACATAAAAAAGTACTTGCTCGACAGCAAAATTCCCTTCTCTAGTCCACTAACAGCCACACAAGGGAATTACTTTTCACTCACAGCAACAAGATGTATTGTCGATACAAGCAGGAGAAAGGCTTTGTTGTTTCAAACAGAACAACTTTGGGGGCTATAATATTGACATCATGATCTTAATTTGTTCGGTATATTTACAAAGTAAAAAGAACATTGTACCTCTGCTGATTGCTTTTCTTCTGTAGAACAGGTCATAAACATAGCGAGACTTCTGGTGATGGATTCTGTATAACAATGGCAACGATCGAAGCAAATTAAACCAAAGCGAGCGTGCTGCGAAAATGAGCACAAATATACGCCAAAACAGCAAACTAAAACGAATAGCAGGGAGTAAAACTTACCTAAAAATAGGCCACAGAGACTCCGTTTTTCGTTTCCCTTCGTGGGGATCTGTCTCAGCTGAAGTATGAGAAGAGAAAACAACGAATGATCGCTGGTAAAGAAAAGATGACATAGAAACCTGCACAATAATAGACATGCGACATACGTACGAACAGAAAGGTTGGCTCACCTTCTCGCATTTTCTGATCGAGTTCATCGAGTGTCGGCTCGATCAATTCCCATCCATCAGGCGGGGGTTTTCTACTACGACGTACTTTAGGCATTTCTTAAAACTGTGAAAACTGGCTGAAAATTTCTACAAGTCACAACTTCACTTCGTCGCTTCGTCCTTCTTCTTCTTACTAGAACCCAGGCCTCTTAACTCGGCCTCTCACGTTTTTGTTCGCGCGTGTCAAAGCAGAACATTTTACGCTAAGAGTACTGCAGGCTCACGCAAATTTGAGCCCACTGCAAAAGGGCAAAAGTTCATAGATACCCACACAAATACTTGTATCTTTATTAAAAAAAAAAAAGTGATAAAATAATAGAAAGGAACATGTGGAACATAGGAACAAGCCCCTCAAATTCTTTTGCGCGCGCTGGATCTTTAATTCCCATTGTGACGTCAAACAATCAGTTGATCTTTTTCTAAGTGGCGCGGTTCTCTCGAGGAAAAGAAATGGCTCTACAAGAACGAAGGATTACTATCGCGAAATACGTTTGCAGCGCTTGGGTTGATATCGAAACTTCTGGCAACTTGACAGCGTAAGGTGAGCTTTTTTGTTCTTTTACAAAGAAAAAACTTCCTTTTTTCCCCGTGATGCAAAGTTTTGAAGAAGAAACGGAGAAAACTTCCTTTTCTCGACAAAAACCTACTATTCTTCAAAACTTTATACTTTTCCATCACAAATTAAAGTTAAAAGAAAGAACATAATTGCAATTCCGGGAGCACAAAAATTTCCTGGTGTAACACGCAAGCTTAGATAATTTTTCATAAAAGATAAACAACATTCGGTTGCTGTGGTTGTCCAGACGGGAATTCTACAGCGTGCGTTACAGGACAAGAAAAGCGCGCGCATCAACCGTTAAAGTAATAGAATCCTCTTTTGAATTACAGCGATCGATTTTTCTCTCAACGGCCGTGAGCATGAAAAATGCAGACCTTAAAAGGGTGAAAAACATCAAAGGTCTGAAACAAAGTGCATCTTTACTTGGAATAAAAAAACTAAATTAAAGCGTATCGAAGATTTGAAATACTGACGAAAAGTGCTTTCGATTGGGAAATCGATTATGATTTTAAAATCCGGATTTCGGATTTCCCAACTAGTGCCCCTTCATTGAAATCCATCTTGGAAAAGGATTTCGGTTCGTCGAAAGCCGTTTTTGGATTTCGCGTTTTATTGGGAAATCTAAAATCCAAAATACGAAATTGAAATCCAGATTTTCTACATTGCGTGACCTTTCGTTCTTGTTCAATTTCTGAAGATTACTGTATCGAAAACATTCAAATGCACTTTTTATCCCTTTAATCTCTCAATTTAGACTTAATTCTAAACGAATTTTGCTTAGCTTTAAGAAATTGTCTTAAGGTTTCTTTGGCTGCATGATATGGCTAAATCTGCGCAAATGGTCATCAATCTGTATGGAGACTTCGATGCGGGTGACGATATTTAAAGTAACAACTATTTATCATCACGCTAGTATCAGGTTTTAAGACCCTACAAACTCAATTCTATTTCCGATTCGAACAACCTAATTACTTCAGTGAGTTAAAAGATAAGTAATTCGCTTTGGTTTTGAAATGTTCTGTGGATAATAAACCGTTATTGCCGTGGTCGGACTGTGAACAGATTGTGAAATGGATGTTGTTGTCAATCGAGTTGAGATGCTGGTGGAAAACTTGAACGTCTGCTTTCTTCGAACATATGTTCGAGTCATCAACGTATCGCCGTCACCAGCATGGTGTAACTGGAGAGGTAGATAAGGCTCGTTCCTCTACAAGGTCTGCAATCACTGCGCTGACCTGTGTCCCCTTTGCGCAGCCAAATACATGGTGATAGCTCATCCCATCATAAGTGAAATGGCTGTTGTTTGGTACAAATTCACGCAGGTCCATGACTTGTTCCCCAGTGAGGTTAGTTGTTTCTGTCCACACATCGTTCGGTTCGAGTTTCGTTCTCACAACCTCAGTTGCCAATTTTACCGGAATGGACGTGAAAAGGGAAACAACATCGAAGGATACGATTTCCTCGTCATTAGCAATTCTTTGGGTGAGGACGAACTCTGAACTCAGTGGAGCTGGAGCTCCGTACGTTATACTGGTTATCTTTCTGTAAGGTCTTGAGTATTCCAGCCATGTACTTGGATACTTGGTATGTTGTATCTTGTAAGCGCGATTCAGCTACGCTTTGATGAAGGTGGACAGAAGCCAACGAAAATTTAGCAGAAAAAAAGTCAGATCGGTTTTAAAAAAACCTTTCTTTTTAAAAATTGAAGTAAGTTTACGTTTAATTTGAAGAAAAATATAAACATTGTCCACAACATTTTCCTTTAAATACTAACCTCATAATATTCCCACACAAAATCCTTCGAATTTAGAACAAATTGTCGGGGCCCCCGTGGTATGAGCTTTCCAAAAATTTAAATTGCCCAATGGATACGCAACAGATACTAAACTGAAAACGTCAACATTTTAACGTTATATTTGCAACCAAGTTTGCTGTTTCAGAGCTAAATTTCGAACTGTTTTTCCCGAGTAAGGAGAAGAGCCTTTTCAAACTAAAGCTGCGGCTACACGAGCGATTTTTTGCTTGCGATGGTGATGCGATTTTTTTTTAAAATTGTCGCGTCACCAGCGTGCGGAGAAAATCGCATGTGTAGCCACCCTCGCATAGGTGATGCGACAGATGAAAACATCGCAGAAAAAAATCGCGAGAAATTCAATGAGTTGAATTTTTTGCGACAAAATCACGGACTTCGTCAGAGGGTGGCTACACAGGCGATTTTCGCCGCGCGCTGGCGACGCGACAATTTCAAAAAATCGCATCACCATCGCAAGCAAAAAATCGCTCGTGTAGCCGCGGCTTAAAAGGCTCGGATATTGGGCAACAGTGTACCTATCGTCACTTTTGCAACACAACGAAAGTTGTTATTGCGGAATGCATATACAATCACGTGAGCATCGAAAGAAAGCTTGGAACGAGACCTCGAACTCTTTGCACGCGCTGCGACATAAATTCCTATTATGACGTTATACAACCATTTGGTCGTTTTTTCTCCGAGCAAATAAGTGGTACGGTTCTCTCAAGAAGGGAAAAATTGCTCTACAAACATAAAGGATTAATATCGCGGTCAACCTTTCAAGCGTTTAGATTGATAAAGGAACCTCTGGCAACTTGAAAGCGAAATGGTAAGATTTTCCATACCTTTTCAAACAAATAACTACTTCTTCCTTGACACAAATGCAAAGTTTTGGAAAACAAACGCAGAAAATTTCTTCTTTCTCGACAAACAACTACCAGTTTTCAAAACAGTACGAAACGTTTCCATCATAAGTGGTCAATAAAAACAAAGAACATAACCGCAGCGGAGCGCAGAAATTTCTTACAAACAAGGCGTTTTACACAGGCTTTGTTTCTTTCTTGTAAAAATAAGCAACATTCGGTTACCATGGTTATCCAGATGGAAATTCCGCGCGTGCGTTATATACAACAACAAAATCGCGCGCATCAACAGCTACGAACAGACGATCATTACTTTAAAAACGTCATCCATTTCAAATAAATCTTCTTAAGTACGTTCATAAGGAGAACAAAATGCTATAATAGACGCTAGCTTTTTACACGGCTCCATTTTATTAAATTTTAACTGATTTGAACTTGAATTTGAGCGATGCGATGATTTTCTCTCAACAGCAGACGGACATAACAATTCAAGACTTTTGATCGGTTAAAAAACATCAGGATATGAAAAAAGTGTACCTTTTCTTGAAGAATCCTGTAAGAATGAAACCGTTAAACTTTGCATACTTCAGACTTCATTATAACAAAAACTCTAAGTATTCCCTTAAAGTAAAACCTCATCTAATGAAAAGAACCCAACGCCAATATTCCGGCTAATTCGTCAAAACCAACCATTTCTTAATTTTTCCTCAATCCAACCCGGAATAGTTTTATTACCGCATCCTCAAAAAAAAAATGATGAGCTTCAGAAAGAGAGAGGCGGGGTGCCGTGGACACTTTCGACGCGCATCCCATTGGGGAATTAAAATGCTTGGCATCGCTAGAAGCACTGCAACTGCCTACCTATTCAACAACTATGAAATTAGACAGCATCACTGCCTGGATTCCGGGTTGGATGTGTGGCTCCTGGAATATATAACTATCCCTTGGGTTTTAGCTTCGTCTAGCAGGTAGTGCAGAGAAGTTCTCGGGCTGAGATGAATACATCATCACGTATGCATCACAAAGAAAGTCGCTACAAAGTTTAAAAATGTATACATGATCATGTGCTCAGTACCTGGAAAATTGTTATAAAATTGTGTAATGTGTATATCATCACGTCAGCATAAAAAGCGCAGTTTTCATAAAATTAGGGAATGTAAATATCATCATAATTGCACCACAAGGAAAGTTGTTATAAAGATGGGGAATGTATCTATCTCAACGGGTGGATCACAGCGAAAGTTGTAATAAAGTTCCGGAATATATATATCATCACTTGTGCATCACAGGAAAAGATGTTATAAAGTTCCAGAATATATATATCATACCGTGTGCGTCACAAGGAAAACTGTTACAGAGTTGCAAAATGTATATATCATTACGTTTGCATCACAAGGAAAGTTGTCACAAAGTTGCGGAATGTATATATCATCGCGCATGCATCACAAGGAAAGTTTAAATAAATTTGGAAAATGTATGTATCATCACTTGTACATTACAAGAAAAGTTGTTATAAGGTTGTGGAGTGCATTTTTCATCACATATGCATCACAAGATATATATGGTGTTATAAAGTTTCGGAATGTTGATATCAATACGTGTGCATCACAAGAAAAGTTGTTATAAGGTTGTGGAGTGCATTTTTCATCACATATGCATCACAAGATAAGTTGTTTTAAAGTTGCGGAATGTATATATCACCACGTGTGCATCACAAGGAAAGTTGTTATAATGTTGCGGAGTGTTGATATCATCATGTGTACATCAGAAGGGACGTTGTTATAATGTTGCAAAATGTATATACTATCACGTGTCCATCACAAGGAAAGTTGTAATAAACTTCCGGAATGTATATATCCTTACCTTTACGTCACAAGAAAAGTTCTTATTACGTTGCAGAATGTATATATCATCACTTTTGATTACAAGGAAAGTTGTTACAAAGTACCGGAATTTATATATGATCACGTATCCATCACAAGGAAACTTCTTATAAAGCTGCGAAATGTATATATCATCACGTGTGCATCACAAGGAAAGTTGTTATAAAGTTGCGAAATGTAGATATAATCACGTGTACATCACAAGGAAAGTTGTTATAAAGCTGCGGAATGTATGAATAATCACGTGTGCATTACAAGGAACGTTATTACAAAGTTGCGGAATGCATATATCATCGCGTGTGCATTACAAGGAAAGTTGTTATAAATTTGGGAAATAAATATATCATCACCAGTACACCAGAAAGAAAGTTGTAATAAAGTTGCGAAATGTATATATCATCACGTGTGCATCACAAGGAATATTGTTATAAAATTACGGAATATACATATTATCTCGAGTGCATCACAAGGAAAGTTGGTAGAAGGCTGTGGAGTGTATATATCATCACGTGTGCGTCACAAAGAAAGCTGTTATGAAATTGCCAAATGTATATATCATCACGTGTGTATCACAAGGAAAGTTGTTAAAAAGTTGGGGAATGTATATATCATCACGTGTGAATCACAAGGAAAGCTGTTATAAAGTTGGGGAAAGTATATGCCATCACGTGTGCATCACAAGGAAAGTTGTTATAAAGTTGGGAAATGTATATATCATCACGCGTGCATCACAACGAAAGTCATTACAAAGTTGCGGAATGCATATATCATCGCATGTGCATTACAAGGAAAGTTGTTATAAACTTGGGAAGTAAATATATCATCACGAGTACACCAGAAAGAAAGTTGTAATAAGGTTGCGAAATGTATATATCATCACGTGTGCATCACAAGGAAAGTTGTTATAAAGTTGCAGAATGCATATATCATCACGTCTACATGACAAGGAAAGTTGTAATAAACTCGCGAAAAGTATATATCATCACTTGTGCATCACAACGAAAGTTGTTATGCACTTGCGAAATGTACATATCATCACGTGTGCATCACAAGGAGAATTGTTATAAACTTGCGGAATATATATATCATCACGTGTGCATCACAAGGAAAGTTGTTATAAAGTTGCGAAATGTATATATGATCACGAGTGCACCACAAGGAAATTTTGCAGAAGGTTGTGGAGTGTATATATCATCACGTGTGCATCACAAAGAAAGTTGTGTTAATAAAGTTGAGAAATGTATATATAATCACGTGTGCATTCAAGGAAAGTTGTTATAAAGCTGCAAAATACAAATATCATCTAGTGTGCATCAAAACGTAACTTAGATATCATCACTTGTGCGTCACAGGGAAAGTTGATACAAAGTTGCGGAATGTATATATCATCACGTGGGCATCACATGGAAAGTTGATATAAAGTTGCGCAAAGTATATATCATCACGTGTGCATCACCCGGAGAGTTGTTTTAAAGTTGGGAAGTGTATCTATCATCACATGTGCATCACAAGGAAAGTTGTTATAAAGTTGCAAAATGTATATATCATCACGTGTGCACCACAGGGAAGGGTGTTTTAAAGTTGTGGAATGTATATATGATCACATGTGCATCAGAAGGAAAGTTGTTATAAAGATGCGAAATGTATATATCATCACGTGTGCATCACAAGGAAAGTTGTTATAAAGTTGCAAAATGTATATATGATCACATGTGCATCAGAATGAAAGTTGTTATAAAGATGCGAAATGTATATATCATTACCTGTGCATCACAAGAAAAGTTGTTATAAAGTTGCGGAATGTATGTATCATTACGTGTTCATCACAAGGAAAGTTGGCAGAAGGTTGCGGAATGTATGTATCATAGCGTGTGCATGACAAGAAAAGCTATTATAAAGTTGCGGAGTTATTACCTGTGCAACACAAGAAAAGGTGTTATAAAGTTGGGAAAAGTATATATCATCACGTATCCATCACAACGAAAGTTGGTAGAAGGTTGTGGAGTGTATATATCATAAAGTGTGCATCAGAAGAAAAGTTGTAGTAAAGTTGCAGAATGTATATATCATCACGTCTGCGTCACAGGGAACGTTGTTATAAAGTTGAGGAATGTTGATATCATTACGTTTGTATCACAAGGAAAGTTGTTATCAAGTTGCAGAATGTATATCTCTTCACGTGTGCATCACAATGAAAGTTCTAGTAAAGTTGCGGAATGTATATACCATCAAGCGTGCGTCACACGGAAAGTTGTTATAAATTTGCGCAATGTATTTTACATCACGTGTGCATCAGAAGGAAAGTTGGTACACGTGATGATGTATACATTTCGCAACCTTCTGAAGCACAGGGAAAGTTGTTATGCATCACAAGTTGTTATAAAGTTGCAAAATGTATATATCATGACGTGTCCATCACAGAGAGAGTTGTTGTAAAGTTGGGAAGTTTATATATCATCACATGTGCACCACAAGGAAAGTTGTAAGGTTGCGAAATGTATATACCATCACCTGTGGTCGACAAGGAAAGTTGGCAGAAGGTTTAGGAGTGTATACATCATGACATGAGTACCACAGGGAAAGTTGCTATAAGGTTACGGAATGTATATTACATCACGTGTGCATCAGAAGGAAAGTTGGTAAAAGGTTGCGGAATCTATATACCATCACGTGTGCATCCCATGGAAAGTTGTTATAAAGTTCCGGAGTGTATATATCGTCACGTGTGCATCACAAGAAAAGTTGTAGAAAAGTTGCGGAATGTATATATCACCACGTGTACATCACATGGAAAGTTGTTATACGGTTGCGGAGTCTATATATCATCACTTGTACATCACAAGTAAAGATCTTAAAAAGTTGGGTAATGTATATATCATGACATGTGCATCACATGGAAAGTTGTTAAAAAGTTGCAAAAAGTATACATCGTGAAGTGTGCGTCACAGGGAGAGTTGTTGTAAAGTTGGAACGTGTATCTATCATCACATGTGCGTCATAAGGAAAGTTGTAAAGTTGCAGAATATATATATCATCACGTGTGCACGGCAAGGAAAGGTGGTAGGTGGTTGCGGAGTGTATATATCATGACATCTGCATCTCAAGGAAAGTTCTTTTAAAGTTGGGGGATATATATATCATGACATGTGAATCACATGGAAAGTTGTTATAAAGTTGCGAAAAGTATATATTATCACGTGTGCATCACCCGGAGAGTTGTTGTAAAGTTGTGAAGTGTATCTATCATCACGTGTACATCACAAGGAAAGTTGTTATAAAGTTGCAAAATGTATATTATCACATGTGCATCAGAAGGAAAATTGTTATAATGATAAGAAATGTATACATCATTACGTGTGCATCATAAGGAAAGTTGTTATAAAGTTGCGGAATGTATGTATCATTACGTGTTCATCACAAGGAAAGTTGGCAGAAGGTTGCTGAATGTATGTATCAGCGTGTGCATGACAAGAAAAGTTGTTATAAAGTTGCGAAGTTTATATTTTATTACCTGTGCAACACAAGAAAAGGTGTTATAAGGTTGGGGAAAGTATATATCATCACGTATCCATCACAACGAAAGTTGTTAGAAGGTTGTGGAGTGTATATATCATAAAGTGTGCATCACAAGGAAAGTTGTTATAAAGTTGCGAAATGTATGTATCATCACGTGTGCATCACAATTAAAGTTCTTTTAAAGTTGGGGAATATATATATCATCACATCTGCATCACATGGAAAGTTGATATAAAGTTGCGCAAAGTAGATATCATCACGTGTGCATCACCCGGAGAGTTGTTTTAAAGTTGGGAAGTGTATCTATCATCACATGTGCATCACAAGGAAAGTTGTTATAAAGTTGCAAAATGTATATGTCATCACGTGTGCACCACAGGGAAGGGTGTTTTAAAGTTGCGGAATGTATATATGATCACATGTGCATCAGAAGGAAAGTTGTTATAAAGATGCGAAATGTATATATCATCACGTGTGCATCACAAGGAAAGTTGTTATAAAGTTGCAAAATGTATATATGATCACATGTGCATCAGAATGAAAGTTGTTATAAAGATGCGAAATGTATATATCATTACCTGTGCATCACAAGGAAAGTTGTTATAAAGTTGCGAAATGTATGTATCATTACGTGTTCATTACAAGGAAAGTTGGCAGAAGGTTGCGGAATGTATGTATCATAGCGTGTGCATGACAAGAAAAGCTATTATAAAGTTGTGGAGTTACCTGTGCAACACAAGAAAAGGTGTTATAAAGTTGGGAAAAGTATATATCATCACGTATCCATCACAACGAAAGTTGGTAGAAGGTTGTGGAGAGTATATATCATAAAGTGTGCATCAGAAGGAAAGTTGTAGTAAAGTTGCAGAATGTATATATCATCACGTCTGCGTCACAAGGAAAGTTGTTATAAAGTTGAGGAATGTTGATATCATTACGTTTGTATCACAAGGAAAGTTGTTATCAAGTTGCAGAATGTATATCTCTTCACGTGTGCATCACAATGAAAGTTCTACTAAAATTGAGGAATGTATATACCATCAAGCGTGCGTTACACGGAAAGTTGTTATAAAGTTGCGCAATGTATTTTACATCACGAGTGCATCAGAAGGAAAGTTGGTACATGTGATGATGTATACATTTCGCAACCTTCTGAAGCACAGGGAAAGTTGTTATGCATCACAAGTTGTTATAAAGTTGCAAAATGTATATATCATGTCCATCACAGAGAGAGTTGTTGTAAAGTTGGGAAGTTTATATATCATCACATGTGCACCACAAGGAAAGTTGTAAGGTTGCGAAATGTATATACCATCACCTGTGGTCGACAAAGAAAGTTGGCAGAAGGTTGAGGAGTGTATACATCATGACGTGTGCACCACAGGGAAAGTTGCTATAAGGTTACGGAATGTATATTACATCACGTGTGCATCAGAAGGAAAGTTGGTAAAAGGTTGCGGAATCTATATATCATCACGGGTGCATCCCATGGAAAGTTGTTATAAAGTTCCGGAGTGTATATATCGTCACGTGTGCATCACAAGAAAAGTTGTAGTAAAGTTGCGGAATGTATATATCACCACGTGTGCATCACATGGAAAGTTGTTATACGGTTGCGGAGTCTATATATCATCACTTGTGCATCACAAGTAAAGTTCTTAAAAAGTTGGGGAATGTATATATCATGACATGTGCATCACATGGAAAGTTGTTAAAAAGTTGCAAAAAGTATACATCGTGAAGTGTGCGTCACAGGGAGAGTTGTTGTAAAGTTGGAACGTGTATCTATCATCACATGTGCGTCATAAGGAAAGTTGTAAAGTTGCAGAATATATATATCATCACGTGTGCACGAGAAGGAAAGGTGGTAGGTGGTTGCGGAGTGTATATATCATGACATCTGCATCTCAAGGAAAGTTCTTTTAAAGTTGGGGATATATATATCATCACATGTGAATCACATGGAAAGTTGTTATAAAGTTGCGAAAAGTATATATTATCACGTGTGCATCACCCGGAGAGTTGTTGTAAAGTTGTGAAGTGTATATATCATCACGTGTACATTACAAGGAAAGTTGTTATAAAGTTGCGAAATGTATATTATCACATGTGCATCAGAAGGAAAATTGTTATAATGATACGAAATGTATACATCATTACGTGTGCATCATAAGGAAAGTTGTTATAAAGTTGCGGAATGTATGTATCATTACGTGTTCATCACAAGGAAAGTTGGCAGAAGGTTGCTGAATGTATATATCATAGCGTGTGCATGACAAGAAAAGTTGTTATAAAGTTGCGAAGTTTATATTTTATTACCTGTGCAACACAAGAGAAGGTGTTATAAAGTTGGGGAAAGTATATATCATCACGTATCCATCACAACGAAAGTTGTTAGAAAGTTGTGGAGTGTATATATCATAAAGTGTGCATCACAAGGAAAGTTGTTATAAAGTTGCGAAATGTATGTATCATCACGTGTGCATCACAATTAAAGTTCTAGTGAAGTTGCAGAATGTATATATCATCACGTCTGCGTCACAGAGAAAGTTGTTATAAAGTTGCGGAATGTTGATATCATTACGTGTGTATCACAAGAAAAGTTGTTATCAAGGTGCGGAATGTATATCTCTTTACGTGTGCATCACAATGAAAGTTCTAGTAAAGTTGGGGAATGTATATACCATAACGTATATACCATAACGTGTGCGTCACAGGGAAAATTCTTATAAAGTTGCGCAATGTATATTATATGACGAGTGCATCAGAAGGAAATTTGGTAGAACGTTGTGGAATGTATATATCATCACGTGTGCATCACAGGGAAAGTTGGTATTAGGTTGCAGAGTGTATATCTCATCATGTGTGCATCACAAGTTGTTAAAATGTATATATCATGACGTGTCCATCACAGAGAGAGTTGTTGTGAAGTTGGAACGTGCATCTATCATTACATGTGCGTCACAAGGAAAGTTGTAAAGTTGCAGAATATATATATCATCACGTGTGCACGGCAAGGAAAGTTGGTAGAAGGTTGCGGAGTGTATATATCATGACGTGTGCATCACAGGGAAAGTTGTTATAAAGTAGCAGGAGTGTATATATCATTACGTGTGCATCACATTTAAAGTTGTTATGGAGTTGCGAAATGTATATCATCCCGTGTGCATCACAAGGAATATTGTTATAAAGTTGTGGAATGTATATATCAAGACGTGTGCATCACAAGGAAAGCTGGTAAAAGGTTGTGGAGTGTATATATCATCACGTGTGCATCACAAGGAAAGTTGCGGAATGTATATATTATCACGTGTGTACCACAAGGAAAGATGGTACAAGGTTGTGGAGTGTATTTATCATCAAGTGTGCATCACAAGGAAAGTTGTTATAAAGTTGCAAAATGTATATATCATCACGTGTGCATCACAAGGAAAGCTGTTATCAATTTGCGAATGTATATCTCTTCAAGTGTGCATCACAATGAAAGTTGTGGTAAAAATGCAGAATATATACATCATCACGTCTCCGTCACAGGGAAAGTTGTTATAAAGTTGCGGAATGTTGATATCATTACGTGTGCATCACAAGGAAAGTTGTTCTCAAGTTGCGGAATGTATGTATCATTACGTGTGCATCACAAGGAAAGTTGTTCTCAAGTTGCGGAATGTATGTATCATTACGTGTGCATCACAAGGAAAGTTGTTCTCAAGTTGCAGAATGTATATCTCTTCAGGTGTGCATCACAATGAAAGTTGTGGTAAAAATGCAGTATACATTCATCATCACGTCTCCGTCACAGGGAAAGTTGTTATAAAGTTGCGGAATGTTAATATCATTACGTGTGCATCACAAGGAAAGTTGTTCTCAAGTTGCGGAATGTATATCTCTTCAGGTGTGCATGACAAAGAGAGTTCTAGTAAAGTTGCAGAATGTATATACCATCACGTGTGCGTCATAACGAAAGTTGTTATAAATTTGCTAAATTTATATTACTTCACGAGTGCATCACAAGGAAAGTTGGTAGAAGGTTGCAGAATGTATATATCTCCACGTGTGGATCACATGGAAAGTTGTTACAAAGTTGCGGAGTGTTGATATCATTACATGTGTATCACAAGTAAAGTTGTTATCAAGTTCCGGAATGTATATATCGTCACGTGTGCATCACACGGAGAGTTGTTGTAAACTTGCAAAATGTTTATATCATCACGGGTGTGTCACAAGGAAAGTTGTTATAAAGTTGCAAAATGTATATATCATGACGTGTCCATCACAGAGAGAGTTGTTCTAAAGTTGGGAAGTTTATCTATAATGACATGTGCACCACATGGAAAGTTGTAAAGTTGCGGAATATATATATAATCACCTGTGCACGACAAGGAAAGTTAGCAGAAGGTTGCTGAGTGTATATATCACGACGTGTGCATTACAGGAAAAGTTGCTATAAAGTTGCAGAACGTATATTACATCACGTGTGTATCAGAAGGAAAGTTGGTAAAAGGTTGCGGAATCTATATATCATCACGTGTGCATCACATGGAAAGTTGTTATAAAGTTGCGGAGTGTTGATATCATTACATGTGTATCAGAAGGAAAGTTGTTATCAAGTTCTGGAATGTATATATCGTCACGTGTGCATCACATGGAAAGTTTTTATAAGGTTGCGGAGTGTATATATCATCACGTGTGCATCACAAGTAAACTTCTTAAAAAGTTGGGGAATGTATATATCATCACATGTGCATCACATGGAAAGTTCTTATAAAGTTGCAAAATGTATATACCGTGACGTGTGCGTCCTGGGAGAGTTGTTGTAATGTTGGGACGTGTATCTATCATCACATGTGCGTCACAAGGAAAGTTGTAAAGTTGCAGAATATATATATCATCACGTGTGCACGGCACGGAAAGTTGGTACAGGGTTGCGGAGTGTATATATCATGACATCTGCATCTCAAGGAAAGTTCTTTTAAAGTTGGGGGATATATATGTGAGTACATGTGAATCACATGGAAAGTTGTTATGATCACGTGTGCACGGCAAGGAAAGTTGGTACAGGGTTGCGGAGAGTATATATCATGACGTGTGCATCACAAGGAAAGTTGTTATAAAGTTGCAAAATGTGTATATCATCACGTGTGCATCACACGGAGAGTTGTTATAAAGTTGCAGAATGGATATATCATCACGAGTGCATCACAAACAAAGTTGTTATAAAATTGTGGTATGTATATATCATCACGTGTGCATCACAGGGAAAGTTGGTAAAAGGTTGTGGAGTGTATATATCCTCACGTGTGTATCATAAAGAAAGTTGTTGTAAAATTGCAGTATGTATATATCATCACGTGGGCATCACAAGGAAAGTTGGTAGAAGGTTGTGAAGTTTATATATCTTCACGTGTGCACCACAGGGATAGGTGTTTTAAAGTTGCGGAATGTATATATCATTACGTGTGCATCACAAGGAAAGTTGGTAGAAGGTTGCAGAATGTATATATCATCACGTGTGCATGACAACAAAAGTTGCTATAAAGATGCGGAGTTTATATTTTATTACTTGTGGATCACAAGGAAAGGTGTTATAAAGTTGGGGAAAGTATATATCACCACGTATCCTTCACAAGGAAAGTTGGTAGAAGGTTGTGGAGTGAATATATCATCACGTGTGCATCACAAGGAAAGTTGGTAGAAGGTTGTAAAGTATAGATATCATCACGTGTGCATCACAAGGAAAGTTGTTATAAAGTTGGAAAATGTATATATCATCAAGTGTGCATCACAGGGAAAGTTTTTATAAACTTGCAGAATGTATATATCATACCGTGTGCATCACAAGGAAAGTTGGTAGTAGGTTGTGGAGTGTATCATCATGGTAATAAAGTTGCGGAATATATATCTTTTGACGTGTGCATTACAAGCAAAGTTGTTATCAAGTTGCGAAATGTATATATGATCACCTGTACATCACAACGAAAGTAGTTATAAAGTTGTGGAATGTATAAATCATCACATGTGTATCAGAAGGAAAGTTTTTACAAAGTTGCCAAATGTATATTTCATCACGTGTGCGTCACAAGGAAAGTTCGTGTAAAGTTGGAAATTGTATATATCATCACATGTGGATCACAACTGAGGAACGTTGTTATAAAGTTCCGGAGTGCATATATCATTAGGTGTGCATCACAACTGAGGACTGCTGTTTCAAAGTTGGGAAGTCTATAATTCATGACGTCTGGATCACAAGGAAAGCTGTTTCAAAGTTGAAGAATATACATCTCATTACGTGTGCATTACGAAGAAAGTTGTTATAAAGTTGCTGAATGTATATGTCATCACGTGTGCATCAGAAGGAAAGTTATTATCATGTGCATCACAAGGAAAGTTGTAATAAAGTTGCAGAATGTAAATATCCTTACATTTGCATCACTAGAGGATTGTTGTTATAAAGTTGAGCAAAGTATATATCATCACGTGTGCACCACAAGGAAAGGTCTTATAAAGTTGGGGAATGTATATATCAGCACTTGTGCATCACATGGAAAGTTGTTATAAAGTTGCAAAACATATATCATCACGTGTGTATCACAGGGAGAGTTGTTTATAGTTGGGAAATGTATATATCATGAAATGTGCATCACAAGGAAAGTTGTTATAAAGTTGCGACATGTATATGTCATCACATGTGCATCACAAGGAAAGTTGTTATAAAGTCGCAAAATGTATATATCATCACGTGTGCGTCACAAGGGAAGTTGTTATAAAACTGCAAAATGTGTATATAATTACGTGTGCATCACAAGGAAGGTTTGTAGAAGGTTGCGGAATGTATATATCATCACGTGTGCATCGCAAAGAAAGTTGTTATAAGATTGCGGCATGTATATATGATTACGTGTGCATTACAAGGAATGTTGGTAGAAGGTTGCAGAATGTATGTATCATCACGTGTGCATCGCAAAGAAAGTTGTTAGAAGATTGCGGCATGTATATATGATTACGTGTGCATTACAAGGAATGTTGGTAGAAGGTTGCAGAATGTATGTATCATCACGTGTGCATCACAAAGAAAGTTGTTATAAAGTTGCGAAATGTATATATTATCACATGTGCATCAGAAGGAAAGTTGTTATAAAGATGCGAAATCTATATATCATTACATGTGCATCACAACGAAAGTTGTTATAAAAATACGAAATGTATTTATTATCACGTGTGCATCACAAGGAAAGTTGTTATAAAGTTGCGGAGTGTTGATATCATTACGATTGAATCAAAAGCAAAGTTGTTATCACGTTGCCGAATGTATGTATCTTCACGTGTGCATCACAGGGAAAGCTGTAGTAAAGTTGCTGAATGTATACATCATCACGTGTGCGTCACAAGGAAGGCTGTTACAAAGTTGCGGAATGTATATTACATCACGTTTGCATCACAAGGACATTTGGTAGAAGGTTGCAGAGTGTATATATCATCACGTGTGCATCACAAGGAAAGTTGTTATAAGGTTGCAGAGTGTATATATAATCACGTGTGCATCACAAGGAAAGTCTAAATAAAGTTGCAAAATGTATATATCATCACTTGTGCGTCACAAGGAAAGCTGTTATAAAACTGCAAAATGTATATATCATTACGTGTGCATCACAAGGAAAGTTTGTAGAAGGCTGCGGAGTGTATATATCATCACGTGTGCATCACAAAGGAAGTTGTTATAAAATTGCAGAATGTATATATTATCACGTGTGCATCATAAGGAGAGTTGGTATAAGGTTGCAGAATGTATATATCATCACGTGTGCAACAAAAATAAAGTTGTTTTAAGGCTGCGAAATGCATATAATTATCACATGTGCATCAGAAGGAAAGTTGTTATAAATATGCCAAATGTATATATCATCACATGTGCATCACAAGGAAAGTTGTTATAAAGATGCCAAATATATTTATTATCACGTGTGCATCACAGGGAAAGTTGGTAAAAGGTTGTGGAGTGTATATATCCTCACGTGTGTATCATAAAGAAAGTTGTTGTAAAATTGCAGTATGTATATATCATCACGTGGGCATCACAAGGAAAGTTGGTAGAAGGTTGTGAAGTTTATATATCTTCACGTGTGCACCACAGGGATAGGTGTTTTAAAGTTGCGGAATGTATATATCATTACGTGTGCATCACAAGGAAAGTTGGTAGAAGGTTGCAGAATGTATATATCATCACGTGTGCATGACAACAAAAGTTGCTATAAAGATGCGGAGTTTATATTTTATTACTTGTGGATCACAAGGAAAGGTGTTATAAAGTTGGGGAAAGTATATATCACCACGTATCCTTCACAAGGAAAGTTGGTAGAAGGTTGTGGAGTGAATATATCATCACGTGTGCATCACAAGGAAAGTTGGTAGAAGGTTGTAAAGTATAGATATCATCACGTGTGCATCACAAGGAAAGTTGTTATAAAGTTGGAAAATGTATATATCATCAAGTGTGCATCACAGGGAAAGTTTTTATAAACTTGCAGAATGTATATATCATACCGTGTGCATCACAAGGAAAGTTGGTAGTAGGTTGTGGAGTGTATCATCATGGTAATAAAGTTGCGGAATATATATCTTTTGACGTGTGCATTACAAGCAAAGTTGTTATCAAGTTGCGAAATGTATATATGATCACCTGTACATCACAACGAAAGTAGTTATAAAGTTGTGGAATGTATAAATCATCACATGTGTATCAGAAGGAAAGTTTTTACAAAGTTGCCAAATGTATATTTCATCACGTGTGCGTCACAAGGAAAGTTCGTGTAAAGTTGGAAATTGTATATATCATCACATGTGGATCACAACTGAGGAACGTTGTTATAAAGTTCCAGAGTGCATATATCATTAGGTGTGCATCACAACTGAGGACTGCTGTTTCAAAGTTGGGAAGTCTATAATTCATGACGTCTGGATCACAAGGAAAGCTGTTTCAAAGTTGAAGAATATACATCTCATTACGTGTGCATTACGAAGAAAGTTGTTATAAAGTTGCTGAATGTATATGTCATCACGTGTGCATCAGAAGGAAAGTTATTATCATGTGCATCACAAGGAAAGTTGTAATAAAGTTGCAGAATGTAAATATCCTTACATTTGCATCACTAGAGGATTGTTGTTATAAAGTTGAGCAAAGTATATATCATCACGTGTGCACCACAAGGAAAGGTCTTATAAAGTTGGGGAATGTATATATCAGCACTTGTGCATCACATGGAAAGTTGTTATAAAGTTGCAAAACATATATCATCACGTGTGTATCACAGGGAGAGTTGTTTATAGTTGGGATATGTATATATCATGAAATGTGCATCACAAGGAAAGTTGTTATAAAGTTGCGAAATGTATATGTCATCACATGTGCATCACAAGGAAAGTTGTTATAAAGTCGCAAAATGTATATATCATCACGTGTGCGTCACAAGGGAAGTTGTTATAAAACTGCAAAATGTGTATATAATTACGTGTGCATCACAAGGAAGGTTTGTAGAAGGTTGCGGAATGTATATATCATCACGTGTGCATCGCAAAGAAAGTTGTTAGAAGATTGCGGCATGTATATATGATTACGTGTGCATTACAAGGAATGTTGGTAGAAGGTTGCAGAATGTATGTATCATCACGTGTGCATCACAAAGAAAGTTGTTATAAAGTTGCGAAATGTATATATTATCACATGTGCATCAGAAGGAAAGTTGTTATAAAGATGCGAAATCTATATATCATTACATGTGCATCACAACGAAAGTTGTTATAAAAATACGAAATGTATTTATTATCACGTGTGCATCACAAGGAAAGTTGTTATAAAGTTGCGGAGTGTTGATATCATTACGATTGAATCAAAAGCAAAGTTGTTATCACGTTGCCGAATGTATGTATCTTCACGTGTGCATCACAGGGAAAGCTGTAGTAAAGTTGCTGAATGTATACATCATCACGTGTGCGTCACAAGGAAGGCTGTTACAAAGTTGCGGAATGTATATTACATCACGTTTGCATCACAAGGACATTTGGTAGAAGGTTGCAGAGTGTATATATCATCACGTGTGCATCACAAGGAAAGTTGTTATAAGGTTGCAGAGTGTATATATAATCACGTGTGCATCACAAGGAAAGTCTAAATAAAGTTGCAAAATGTATATATCATCACTTGTGCGTCACAAGGAAAGCTGTTATAAAACTGCAAAATGTATATATCATTACGTGTGCATCACAAGGAAAGTTTGTAGAAGGCTGCGGAGTGTATATATCATCACGTGTGCATCACAAAGGAAGTTGTTATAAAATTGCAGAATGTATATATTATCACGTGTGCATCATAAGGAGAGTTGGTATAAGGTTGCAGAATGTATATATCATCACGTGTGCAACAAAAATAAAGTTGTTTTAAGGCTGCGAAATGCATATAATTATCACATGTGCATCAGAAGGAAAGTTGTTATAAATATGCCAAATGTATATATCATCACATGTGCATCACAAGGAAAGTTGTTATAAAGATGCCAAATATATTTATTATCACGTGTGCATCACAGGGAAAGTTGGTAAAAGGTTGTGGAGTGTATATATCATCACGTGTGTATCATAAAGAAAGTTGTTGTGAAATTGCAGTATGTATATATCATCACGTGGGCATCACAAGGAAGGTTGGTAAAAGGTTGTGGAGTTTATATATCATCACGTGTGCATCACAGGGAAAGGTGTTTTAAAGTTGCGGAATGTATATATCATTACGTGTGCATCCCAAGGAAAGTTGGTAGAAGGTTGCGGAATGTATATATCATCACGTGTGCATGACAAGAAAAGTTGCTATAAAGTTGCGGAGTTTATATTTTATTACTTGTGGATCACAAGGAAAGGTGTTATAAAGTTGGGAAAAGTATATATCACCACGTATCCTTCACAAGGAAAGTTGGTAGAAGGTTGTGGAGTGAATATATCATCACGTGTGCATCACAAGGAAAGTTGGTA
Organism: Siderastrea radians; assembly: GCA_964017195.1. Classification (NCBI taxonomy): domain Eukaryota; kingdom Metazoa; phylum Cnidaria; class Anthozoa; order Scleractinia; family Rhizangiidae; genus Siderastrea; species Siderastrea radians. Next base: position 29,152,728 of record OZ024891.1, on the reverse strand, counting down.
GAAGGTTGTAAAGTATAGATATCATCACGTGTGCATCACAAGGAAAGTTGTTATAAAGTTGGAAAATGTATATATCATCAAGTGTGCATCACAGGGAAAGTTTTTATAAACTTGCAGAATGTATATATCATACCGTGTGCATCACAAGGAAAGTTGGTAGTAGGTTGTGGAGTGTATCATCATGGTAATAAAGTTGCGGAATATATATCTTATGACGTGTGCATTACAAGCAAAGTTGTTATCAAGTTGCGAAATGTATATATGATCACCTGTACATCACAACGAAAGTAGCTATAAAGTTGTGGAATGTATAAATCATCACATGTGTATCAGAAGGAAAGTTTTCACAAAGTTGCCAAATGTATATTTCATCACGTGTGCGTCACAAGGAAAGTTCGTGTAAAGTTGGAAATTGTATATATCATCACATGTGGATCACAACTGAGGAACGTTGTTATAAAGTTCCGGAGTGCATATATCATTAGGTGTGCATCACAACTGAGGACTGCTGTTTTAAAGTTGGGGAGTGTATAATTCATGACGTCTGGAACACAAGGAAAGCTGTTTCAAAGTTGAAGAATATACATCTCATTACGTGTGCATTACGAAGAAAGTTGTTATAAAGTTGCTGAATGTATATGTCATCACGTGTGCATCAGAAGGAAAGTTATTATCATGTGCATCACAAGGAAAGTTGTAATAAAGTTGCAGAATGTAAATATCCTTACATTTGCATCACTAGAGGATTGTTGTTATAAAGTTGAGCAAAGTATATATCATCACGTGTGCATCACAAGGAAAGTTGTTATAAAGTTGCGGAGTGCATATTTCATTACGTGAGTATCACGAGAAAAGGTGCTCTAAAGTTGCGGTATGTAGATATCGTTATATCCGCATCAGAAGAAAAGTTGTTCTAAAGTTGTGGAGTGCATATTTCATCACATATGCATCACAAGATAAGCTGTTATAAAGTTTCGGAAAGTATATATCATCACGTGTGCATCACAAGGAAAGTTGTTATCACGTTGCCGAATGTATATATCATCACGTGTGCATCACAAAGAAAGCTGTAGTAAAGTTGCGGAATGTATATATCATAACGTGTGCGTCACAGGGAACGTTGTTATAAAGTTGAGGAATGTATATTACATCACGTGTGCATCACAAGAAAAGTTGTTATTCGGTTGCAGAGTGTATATATCATCACGTGTGCATCACAAGGAAAGTTCTTATAAAGTTGGGGAATGTATATATCAGCACTTGTGCATCACATGGAAAGGTGTTATAAAGTTGCAAAACATATATCATCACGTGTGTATCACAGGGAGAGTTGTTTATAGTTGGGAAATGTATATATCATGAAATGTGCATCACAAGGAAAGTTGTTATAAAGTTGCAAAATGTATATATCATCACGTGTGCGTCACAAGGGAAGTTGTTATAAAACTGCAAAATGTGTATATGATTACGTGTGCATCACAAGGAAGGTTTGTAGAAGGTTGCGGAATGTATATATCATCACGTGTGCATCGCAAAGAAAGTTGTTAGAAGATTGCGGCATGTATATATGATTACGTGTGCATCACAAGGAATGTTGGTAGAAGGTTGCGGAATGTATGTATCATCACGTGTGCATCACAAAGAAAGTTGTTATAAAGTTGCAAAATGTATATATTATCACATGTGCATCAGAAGGAAAGTTGTTATAAAGATGCGAAATCTATATATCATTACATGTGCATCACAACGAAAGTTGTTATAAAGATACGAAATGTATTTATTATCACGTGTGCATCACAAGGAAAGTTGTTATAAAGTTGCGGAGTGTTGATATCATTACGATTGAATCAAAAGCAAAGTTGTTATCACGTTGCCGAATGTATATATCTTCACGTGTGCATCACAGGGAAAGCTGTAGTAAAGTTGCTGAATGTATATATCTTCACGTGTGCATCACAGGGAAAGCTGTAGTAAAGTTGCTGAATGTATATTTCATCACGTGTGCGTCACAAGGAAAGTTCGTGTAAAGTTGGAAATTGTATATATCATCACATGTGGATCACAACTGAGGAACGTTGTTATAAAGTTCCGGAGTGCATATATCATTAGGTGTGCATCACAACTGAGGACTGCTGTTTTAAAGTTGGGGAGTGTATAATTCATGACGTCTGGAACACAAGGAAAGCTGTTTCAAAGTTGAAGAATATACATCTCATTACGTGTGCATTACGAAGAAAGTTGTTATAAAGTTGCTGAATGTATATGTCATCACGTGTGCATCAGAAGGAAAGTTATTATCATGTGCATCACAAGGAAAGTTGTAATAAAGTTGCAGAATGTAAATATCCTTACATTTGCATCACTAGAGGATTGTTGTTATAAAGTTGAGCAAAGTATATATCATCACGTGTGCATCACAAGGAAAGTTGTTATAAAGTTGCGGAGTGCATATTTCATTACGTGAGTATCACGAGAAAAGGTGCTCTAAAGTTGCGGTATGTAGATATCGTTATATCCGCATCAGAAGAAAAGTTGTTCTAAAGTTGTGGAGTGCATATTTCATCACATATGCATCACAAGATAAGCTGTTATAAAGTTTCGGAAAGTATATATCATCACGTGTGCATCACAAGGAAAGTTGTTATCACGTTGCCGAATGTATATATCATCACGTGTGCATCACAAAGAAAGCTGTAGTAAAGTTGCGGAATGTATATATCATAACGTGTGCGTCACAGGGAACGTTGTTATAAAGTTGAGGAATGTATATTACATCACGTGTGCATCACAAGAAAAGTTGTTATTCGGTTGCAGAGTGTATATATCATCACGTGTGCATCACAAGGAAAGTTCTTATAAAGTTGGGGAATGTATATATCAGCACTTGTGCATCACATGGAAAGGTGTTATAAAGTTGCAAAACATATATCATCACGTGTGTATCACAGGGAGAGTTGTTTATAGTTGGGAAATGTATATATCATGAAATGTGCATCACAAGGAAAGTTGTTATAAAGTTGCAAAATGTATATATCATCACGTGTGCGTCACAAGGGAAGTTGTTATAAAACTGCAAAATGTGTATATGATTACGTGTGCATCACAAGGAAGGTTTGTAGAAGGTTGCGGAATGTATATATCATCACGTGTGCATCGCAAAGAAAGTTGTTAGAAGATTGCGGCATGTATATATGATTACGTGTGCATCACAAGGAATGTTGGTAGAAGGTTGCGGAATGTATGTATCATCACGTGTGCATCACAAAGAAAGTTGTTATAAAGTTGCAAAATGTATATATTATCACATGTGCATCAGAAGGAAAGTTGTTATAAAGATGCGAAATCTATATATCATTACATGTGCATCACAACGAAAGTTGTTATAAAGATACGAAATGTATTTATTATCACGTGTGCATCACAAGGAAAGTTGTTATAAAGTTGCGGAGTGTTGATATCATTACGATTGAATCAAAAGCAAAGTTGTTATCACGTTGCCGAATGTATATATCTTCACGTGTGCATCACAGGGAAAGCTGTAGTAAAGTTGCTGAATGTATATATCATCACGTGTGCGTCACAAAGAAGGCTGTTACAAAGTTGCAGAATGTATATTACATCACGTTTGCATCACAAGTACAGTTGGTAGAAGGTTGCAGAGTGTATATATCATCACGTGTGCATCACAAGGAAAGTTGTTATAAGGTTGCAGAGTGTATATATAATCACGTGTGCATCACAAGGAAAGTCCTTATCAAGTTGCAAAATGTATATATCATCACTTGTGCGTCACAAGGAAAGCTGTTATAAAACTGCAAAATGTATATATCATTACGTGTGCATCACAAGGAAAGTTTGTAGAGGGTTGCGGAGTGTATATATCATCACGTGTTCATCACAAAGGAAGTTGTTATAAAATTGCAGAATGTATATATCATCACGTGTGCATCATAAGGAGAGTTGGTATAAGGTTGCAGAATGTATATATCATCACGTGTGCAACAAAAATAAAGTTGTTATAAAGCTGCGAAATGCATATAGTTATCACATGTGCATCAGAAGGAAAGTTGTTATAAATATGCCAAATGTATATATCATCACATGTGCATCACAAGGAAAGTTGTTATAAAGATGCGAAATGTATATATCATTACGTGTGCATCACAAGAAAGTTGCTAGAAGGTCGCGGAATGCATATATCATCACTTGTGCATCACAAGAAAAGTTGTGATAAAGTCGCATAGTGTAGATTTTATTACCTGTCCATCACAAGGAAAGGTGTTATAAAGTTGGGGAAAGTATATATCATCACCTGCAGCACATGGAAAGTTGGTAGAAGGTTGTAGAGTGTATATATCATCACATGTACATCAGAAGGAAAGTTGTTATAAAATTGCTAAAAGTATATATCATCACGTGTGCATCACAAGGAAAGTTGTTATAAAGTTGGGAAAAGTATATATCACCACGTGCGCATCACAAGGAAAGTTGCTATAAAGTTGCCAAATGTATATATCATCACATGTGCATCACAAGGAAAGTTGTTATAAAGATGCGAAATGTATATATCATTACGTGTGCATCACAAGAAAGTTGCTAGAAGGTCGCGGAATGCATATATCATCACTTGTGCATCACAAGAAAAGTTGTGATAAAGTCGCATAGTGTAGATTTTATTACCTGTCCATCACAAGGAAAGGTGTTATAAAGTTGGGGAAAGTATATATCATCACCTGCAGCACATGGAAAGTTGGTAGAAGGTTGTAGAGTGTATATATCATCACATGTACATCAGAAGGAAAGTTGTTATAAAATTGCTAAAAGTATATATCATCACGTGTGCATCACAAGGAAAGTTGTTATAAAGTTGGGAAAAGTATATATCACCACGTGCGCATCACAAGGAAAGTTGCTATAAAGTTGCGGAATGTATATATCAAGACGTGTGCATCACAGGGAAAGTTCTTATAAAGTTGCGGAGTGTATACATCATTTCGTGTGCATTACAAGGAAAGATGTTTTAGAGTTGCGATATGCATATATCATTACGTGCTCTTCACAAGGAAAGTTGTTATAAAGTTGCGAACTGTATATATCCTCTTGTGTGCATTACAAGGAAAGTTGTTATGAAGTTGCGAAATGTATATATCATCACGTGTATGTCACAAGGAACGTTGTTATAAAGTTGCGGAATCTATATATCGTTACGAGTGCATCACATGGAAAGTTAATACAAGGTTGTGGAGTGTATATATCATCACGTTTGCATCATAAGGTAAGTTGTTATAAGGTTGCGGAATGTATATATCATCACTTTTGCATCACAAGGAAAGTTGCTATAAAGTTGCCAAATGTATATATCATAGCTTGTGCATCACAAGGAATGTTGTTTTAAAATTGCGGAATGTATATATTATCACGTGTGCATCACAAGGACAGTTGTTATAAAGTTGCGAAATGTATATATCATCACATGTGCATCGCAAGGAAAGTTGTTATAAAGTTGCAAATGTATATTTCATCACGTGCGCGTCACGAGGAAAGTTGTAATAAAACAGCAAAATGTATAGATTATTACGTGTGCATCACAAGGAAAGTTTGTAGAAGGTTGCGGCGTGTATATATCATGACGTGTGCATCACAAAGAAAGTTGTTATAAAATTGCGGAATGTATATATCATCACGTGTGCATTACAAGGAAAGTTGTTATAAAATTGCGGAATGTATATATCATTACGTGTGCATCACAAGGAAGGTTGGTAGAAGGTTGCGGAATGTACAAAACATCACGTGTGCATCACATTAAAGTTGTTATAAAGATGCGAAATGTATATATTATCACATGTGCATCAGAAGGAAAGTTGTTATAAAGTTGCGGAATGTATATATCATTACGTGTGCATCACAGGGAAGGTTGGTAGAAGGTTGCGGAATGTACAAAACATCACGTATGCATCACATTAAAGTTGTTATAAAGATGCGAAATGTATATATTCTCACATGTGCATCAGAAGGAAAGTTGTTATAAAGATGCGAAATGTATATATTATCACATGTGCATCAGAAGGAAAGTTGTTATAAAGATGCGAAGTGTATATATCATTACTTGGCATAACAAGGAAAGTTGTTATAAAGATGGGAAATGTATACATCATCACGTGTGCATCACAAGGAAAGTTGTTATAAAGATGCGAAATGTATATATCATCACGTGTGCATCACAAGGAAAGTTGTTATAACGATGCGAAATGTATATATCATTACCTGTGCATTGAAGGAAAGTTGTTTTAAAGTTTAAGAATATACATATCATTACGTGTGCATCACGAGGAAAGTTGTTATAAATTTGCGGAATGCATATTTTATCACGTGTGCATCAGAACGAAAGTTGTTATGAAGTTGCGGAGTGTAGATATCATTACATGTGCATCACCAGGAAAGTTGTAATAAAGTTGCAGAATGTAAATATCCTTACATTTGCATCACAAGGATTGTTGTTATAAAGTTGCGAAAAGTATATATCATCACATGTGGATCCCAAGGAAAGTTGTTATAAAGTTGCAGAGTGCATATTTCATTACGTGTGTATCACAAGAAAAGGTGTTATAAGGTTGCAGTATGTAAATATCATGTGTGCATCAGAAGGAAAGTTGTTATAAAGTTGTGGAGTGCATATTTCATCACATATGCATCACAAGGTAAGTTGTTATAAATTTGCGGAAAGTACATATCATCCCGTGTGCAACACAAGGAAAGTTGTTATCACGTTGCTGAATGTGTATATCATCACGTGTGCAGCACAAGGAAAGCTGTAGTAAACTTGCGGAATGTATATATCATCACGTGTGCGTCACAGGGAAGGTTGTTATAAAGTTGCGGAATGTATATTACATCACGTGTGCATCACAAGGAAAGTTGGTAGAAGGTTGCGGAATGTATATATCATCACGTGTGCATCACAAGGAAAGTTGTTATAAGGTTGCGGAGTGTATATATCATCACGTGTGCATCACAGGGAGAGTTGTTTTAAAGTTGGGAAGTGTATCTATCATCACATGTGCATCACATGGAAAGTTGTTATAAAGCTGCGAAATGTATATATTATCACATGTGCATTACAAGGAAACTTGTTATAAAGTTGCAAAATGTATATATCATCACGTGTGCGTAACAAGGAAAGTTGTTATAAAACTGCAAAATGTATATATCATTACGTGTGCATCACAAGGAAAGCTTTTAGAAGGTTGCAGAGTGTATATATCATCTCATGTGCATCACAAAGAAAGATGTTATAGTGTCAGGGTGAGTATTTAGCCTTTGACAGCTAATTGGGGACACTCTACTACTTAAAATAAATTAAAATTTACAATATGCATTTAAAAATTACAATATTTCATTATATTAAACTTAGGGGGAATGAATAAGAATAGGGATAGGTCGTTTGTAAAAACGGTTTCTAAACTCACAAATTCTTTATTATGCTTAACTAGGGAACAATTAAAAAGATAAAAATAAAAGAAGTGAGAAGTAGGTACATAAATAAATTGTCAGATCTCAAGTAGCACATATGGCACAATAAGAACACGGGTCGTCGATTAGGGTGGTGAGGTCTTTGTCTCTTATGCTATTTCTAAAATTTTCAATAGTCAGTCTCTTTCTGTCAACAGCGCTCAATCTGGACAAGAGGTAAGGGCCAAGATATCTGATGGAGTGTTTTCCATAACGAACTGAAGAGAACCGAGGCAGATCAAAGTCAGCATTTCTGAGAGCATAGCCTTTTTTTTTTAGTTTCTGTATCACAAGGAAAGTTGTTATAAAGTTGCGGAATGTATATATCATCACGTGTGCACCAGAAGGAAAGTTGGTAGAAGGGGTTGGAATGTATATATCATCACATGTGCGTCACAAGGAAAGTTGTTATAAAGTTGCGGAGTGTTGATATCATTACGTGCATCACAAGGAAAGCTGTTATCAAGTTGCAGAATGTATATATCATCACGTGTGCATCACAAGGAAAGTTGTATTAAAGTTGCGGAATGTATATATCCTTACGTTTGCATCACGAGGAAAGTTGGTAGGTTGTGCAGTGTATATATCATCACGTGTGCATCACAAGGAAAGTTGCTAGGTTGTGCAGTGTATATATCATCACGTGTGCATCACAAGGAAAGTTGTTATAAAGTTGCGCAATGTATATATCATCACGTGTGCATCACTAGGAAAGTTGGTAGAAGGTTGTGGAGTGTATATATCATCACGTGTTCATGACAAGGAAAGTTGTAATAAAGTTGTTGAATTTATATATCATCACATGTGCGTCACAAGGAAAGTTGGTCAACAGTTTTAGAAGATATCACTTTATGTGCATCACTTGACGTAGTTAGAAAGTTGGGGAATGCATATGTCATCATGAGTGCAGCATAAGGAAAGTCTTAAAATTGCACGATGTTTATGTCGTCACGTGTACGACAAAGGACATTGTTATGAAGTGTTACGTTGTATACATACACACGTTTCATTACAAGTTGCGAAGCCTATATTTCACGTGGTGTTGATTAGAAGTCGGAAGACTATTTTAAATTTTGGCATTCTCCCATTGGTCGAAATCGATCACGTGACGCGATAGTGTCTGTCCTCAGCGGGGCCTATCAGCGCATAGTGGTCAAAATTCAGCGTTGTATAATAAAAACAATAGAGTCCCCTTTGTCTCAGGCCCTATGTGTGATAGGTTTGTTTAAACAGAAACTCTTAAAGGAGTTGCTATGTTCTGCTCTAGTCTGGTTTTCCTTAAATCTGAGACAGGCTTCTAGTTTGACTGTACAAAGCCTGGGATTGGGCTTAGAAGAGGTGATGTGATCGATCAACGTAAGCTTGCAGTTTTATCGAGCTGTGAATAGGCAACATTGGCTGGTTCTCGCTTTGTTGAATCAGTTTCATTAACTATGTTGATGCAGCAGTAGTGGCTTGGTCGCAATGTAAGGTGGACCCTTGAAGTGATGTCTTCAGAACCCAAAAAATAAAAAGTTACAAAGAGAAGAAGAAGGGATTAGCTATTCTGTCTTGATACGTAGCACTGTTAAAAGGGAGGAATAAGTAGTGTACCTCAGTTGAAAAGAACGAAAAGAAAAAAAAACATCAAGAACAGCATAGGTTAATCTTTGTTTTTGCGCTGGCGTTTTTGATCTCTTCGTTAATATGAATTTGTCGAAATTGAAATGTAGTCTAGTAAACTTGCCGCTTTTTCTGAAATTTTGGAAACTGATAGGAACTGTGCCGTTTAGTAGCTAAAGGAAATATCATATGAATTCAGTTGGATTTTGAATGAGCTACTTCCTGTTGAAAAAAGGCAAATTTACAGACGGTTGAGGGAAGCTTCGACCCGTTTATCACAATAACTAAGTTTTATATGCTCTGTCTCCTCATATCTGTTTCTTTATCGGGTGAATTTCGGTATGTAAGATGTGAACAATACTGTAAGTTAAATCACCCTGTACGATCCCCTATACCAACCAGTTTATCAGTGAAACTCCCAGGGTTGTAACACATACATAGAATGCACCACAGTTCCCCGTCGTTTGTTGCAGCAAATAGCAAAAGGTTTCATTTCACATAATATGATCATTTTATTCATTTATAATATTTTAATTTAATAATTTTCCCAACATGTATGCAGATCTTAAAACTTATACAGTTTTTTGTCAGTGCATAAGCAGTACATCGATAATATTATAATATCAGTTTGTTCTCGTTCATAAAAAGTGGTTATCTCCATCAGGTGGTTTGGGCAGCTATTGAAATGTTTTACCTAATTTCAACTACATAAAATGCCCCTTTTTTAGCTCGTTTTATTTACAGTTGTGTTTCAATTCTGCTGAAAAATCGAAATAACGTGATCCAGTTGTAGCTGCAAAGTGGTGTATTCAGAAAACCCAGTCCTATCTTTTTGAGAAAAGGTTTAACATCGTTTAAGGAGACCATGGCCAAATGCAATTTACGTACGGTAAGCACAGCTAGCCTTATTCGTTAGATCACAATTAGATGAAGTCTTCTTGTTCTGTGTTTGTCTGCGTTCTACACGTGCTTAAGACTTGGTTAATGTAGTACTATATTAGCCTATGTTATCACAAATAAACTATTATTACATCATTGCTCCGACTATTGTTCAACGTACCACATTATTACGTTAATACAACATCATAACATACATATGTAATAATTTCATTATAATAATGATTAGAGTAACGATGACCTCGATTTATCACTAAACCATATCTAACAGACTTCACGCAAATGACTGGCCTAAGAGCAAAGCTAAAATTTACAGATTATGTTCCTAGTAAAACACACTTCACCTTACACTCATCAATGACTCTAGAACGTTTTATATAACCGAGCAACAGGCAAAAAGACCTCTAGTTGACCCACAGCAACATCAAAATAAGATTGTCCACTAATGGTATTATAATTAATTCAATTAATCGACTTTATTAACAAATAAACAGCTACGTTGATTTTCAACTACAGAATGTCACTGATTTGGGATCTCAAGTAAAATATCTTACTCCATCACTATAATTATCATGACTGTCCCATTCGTCACAGATTTCCATGGGCGCAACAACTGTTTTCCATTTTCCTTGCTTTAGTTTAAATAATTTTAGTAGTTTTTTTGTATTTTATCATTTTATGGAATCAAAAATGAAATATGCAAAAATAATTTTATAGAAATATTCAAAGCTAAAAGTAATAATAATAATAATTAAAAAACTAACTATCGAACATGACCTTACAAGAAGAACACAGCGTGGTAACAACACTTGCACTTACTGGCAATAGTGTATCTGCACGGCGGATTGAATGAGTGTTGCTGTCGGGACCATCGCATCTCGTCGCAGATGCAGGTTTCCCCCCCTTTGAATTTTGAGAATTGGTTGTTATACAACTGCAAAGTAAATCTGAGAGGGAATTATTTGCAACGGGCTAAAAAACTTTGTCGGAAGGAACTAGTTGCATGTTTTTGCATAACTGGGAAGTTTCCTTTCGAGCATTAATGGTAACAAGGAAGACGTTTAAATTTTATGGCAGCTGTTCTTCACTTCAAGCACTGCTGGGATCTGTTTTGAACTCGCCTCTCCCAGACTTCCAGCTCTGCTTGTTAGATGTCCGTGTCTAGTGTCATTCTTTGTAAAAACAGTTGTAATTTTGGGGTGCAATATGCTGTATCCAATGATAAAAAAGCCAAAACAAAACAAAACGAAAACAAAAACGAAAAACTTCTCTTCTGTCTCTTTTGATAAAAACAAAAAACAAAAAACAAAAAAAAAAAACGACAACAAAAAACGTTGCGCTGGTCATTAACGTTAAACAGTCACTTGCCATCCCGAATGTTGAAATCCCATCGCAAAATAAAACCCATCTCCTTCACTATCCCCCTGCCAATCAAATGTCACTTGTTTGTCATTCATGGTGATTGACACTCGCAGCTTGTCTTTGGAGACTCTACTTGCTTCAAACACCACAACCGATGCGCGCTTGAGCTGTGGCAATCTTGTCGTCATAGGTGTACCATTAACATACACGACACCTTTAGAATTCAGGCTCACTGAACCAGGACATTGTAGAACTTGCTTAGCATTACTGAAATCAAATGATGCAGTTGTAAGACCAATGCCATCACCATCGCTGAGGTCACCTGTCTCGTCAATCTTGAAGACCAATGCAGTGTCAAGTCTGTAACTCATTGTCCTTGATCGTAGAACCTTGGAACAGTCTGGAAAAATTTTTGTTGCAGTTTTTCGTCGGTTGCTTAGCTGGTAAACAGCTAGCTTATTTTGATTGAAGCAGTCTTCGGCTGCCCACTCTAGAAGCAGAGAAAAAAACGATACTTTGGTGCCTCGTTCTGTTAACTACGTATACATAATCATTCCGTGCAAATTGGGATAGGCCAAGAAACTTGGGTTTCTTAAGGATGGCACAGTACCTACTGGTAAAAAGATATTTTTGTGCGGTTTACGACTATGCGGGAAAAGCAGATCTTAGCAATGGCCGTTGGAACCCCCCAAAAAATTGGGGGGGGGAGGGGTGGGGGGCATACATTTTCACGAGATAACCCAACTTAAGGCCGCGGGTGAGAAACTAAGTCATCAGTATTTATTTCTTTTAAGCGTATGCACGAAGTGCGACGAATGGTAGCGACGTTGCGCGAAATATTCATGAATAGGCCCTTCAGTAAAACTTTCAGTTTCTGAATCAATAACTGCACGGGCGTTAAATCGTGTGCTACGGAGTTGTGACTTTTAATTAACCATTTTTACTATAAAAAACCGTCGAAGTCGGGCTTTCTTAAAGTTCAAATGTTAATAGAAACTTTTTAGAAGTTTTCCAACAAAACAAAAACTACAATTATATAATACTCCTTATAGCTAACATAGAGCTTCTGAAACGCTTATATTCTTCAATCCAAATATGTGCGATCTCTAAATTGCAACGTATTGTTCTTTTCTGGACAGTGAACAATAGCTGCTAGAATTTAATTTCCATAATTAGCATAATGTTAAACATTCGTGTTTATTCAGTGGCCTTCGGAAGCCCTAAAACCACCAATTTTGTGTCCAAGAATACAGTGCGGATATAGAATTTCCTGAACTGACACAACAGGCAGACAAACAAGGTGTATTGTAGATTGTCACAACAGAAGCAATTTTTTCAAACAGGCTTTTTAGCAAAGTATTGAAGGCTTCAAATTTAAACAAGGACGATTTTACTCATTTAAAAGCTTACAACTTTCAATGGAACTTGCAATCCTATAATCGGCTTCTGTTGTGACACAATAGAGGTTTTAACTGATCAATGAGTGGTAAAATCAAAAAGTGTTGTCTTCTCCACGAGGAGAAAACTTGGACACGGAGTCGCGTTTTACAAAATCTTAACCTTGGGAGCCCATAGCATCGCAAAGAAGCGCAATCTGTCGAACCAAAAACAACCTCGTTGCACCTCCACCATTGCCCAAGCTCTCTGTTAAGTTTCAACGGAATCGACTCCCAAATGTTCAAGATATAACATTTTTAGCGTAAGACCTCCACCAGAATTTTGCCTTATAAGTTTATTCATGAGCATCTTGTCACCCGCGGCCTTAATTTTGGAAAGAAAATGTCATACATTGTTAAGAATTTTTAAGCTTTTTAGAATATATGGTTGCTTAGTTATCTCTGTAATTACGAGAATACCCATAATTCTCGTTTTGGATTCCAAAAGCCCTAACTTGCTACAGCCTGTAATAACTGCTTTGCATCTGTGCCAAAATACCTCGGTATTAGGAGGCACTGTTCTTAATATCACTTTAAAAAGCTGAAAGACATTTTGAAAACAAAGAAGACCTAAAGATAACAGCCCATTTGTGTTGGCCAACGTTATGAGTTTGCATTATGAGTTCGAGTTGGACTTAAGCATTCATCCTAGAAATTTTTGGTCCAGTCTAAGAAATCCCATTTAAATGTGAAATTAACTGTACTTAAAAATCTTACCTTAGCTCCTGAATAATACTTAAGATAGTGCTCACCCTGAATACTACATGTACGCGACAGCAATAACTATCTAGAAGAGCTCTGTGCAACATGTTCTACTGTAAGTAACTTAACCGGGCAAAAAGAACCACTTTTTGCGAACGGAATGGGATGTTAGTGGCCAACTGGACAACAACAACAACATCACCTTTATTTCACCTCGGATTTACAAGGGTAGCTGTATAGCTAATTTCTCCGAGAAAGAAAAGACGAAGCAAAAAAAAATAGTATTAACTTGAAGTTAATAAACTTCCAGAAGGCAATATTTTGAAAAGGAAGTTATTGAAAGGCAAGACTTTCAATGGAAAATTTAAAACAACATTCTTACCATGGGCCCGTTTCTCGAAAGTCCCGGTAACTCTCTCCGGGTAGCACCCGGAGCTACAAATTAACATCAAAATCTATAGAACGTTGGCGTAGCTTTTAGCCCGCATATCAGCCCAACTTGTTTTATCAACTTAGAATTTTATTGCTCAGCTTTCAAAATCAACAATATTTGTGTCTTTAATGTAAACATTGAGCACATAAAACAGCTTTCCGGGACCGTAAAGTTATCGAGACTTTCGAGAAACGGGCCCCAGGGCTCTTCAATCATTTGACTGAAATTGAAACTCAAAAACGAAAGTCCCTTTCTTACCATGTTGTTCAAGCGTTGTTATCCCACTCCTTGGAATGCTCCATGACCCCCATTTGCCTTCACTGCCGTATCTCCCACAAACACGGAAAGCGTAGGATACATGTGGCTCCAGGTCTGTGACCAGATGAGAAGACTCCTCACCACAATACACTGTACTGAATACCGAGTCATCATTGCCTTTGTTGTCTGTGCGGCAACACTGAAGCATGTACTCTTGGACTATGCTATAGTCTGTGATGGATTCACTATCTGAGTATGTCTGAAAAGTAGATTACAACGTATGTCATAGTGTGGTTACATTTGGCAGATTTCTGAAACAAATTGCCCTCAAAATTATCTTGTAAATCATCAGTAGTCAATGCCTGATGTATAACAGCAATGCCATCAATGGGGGCCAAAACCCAAACACATGTTATGGTTGAATATACTTGATGGGACATGTTATGGCTGAACTTTCCTCTTGCTGGCATAATTTTCTCATAAAGCAACAAGTTTGTTACGGGTACGTGTGACTGACAAAGCAACAGGGGAATCAAAACTAAATGACAGCCCTGACATTTTAATGCACACCCTATGGATCACAATTTGGTATATAGAAGTATACACAATAGCATCAATTCTACTTGGCTGGGACTTCAGCTGCTGTCTGTTAATATGGGATGTCACAATAACAACGTGTCTACAAGGCGAGGATTGGCTGTTAATGCTGTGACCCCCTTGTAACCTGATATGGTTGATGACCGCTTGTATGGATGGAGAGCTGCAAAACAAGCTATGTCTCGGGAGTATATTATAATAACTACTTTTAGCACTGAATTCTGTTACTGAATATTTGTTTCTGCATATAGCCCTTCCTGTTAAGAGGCATTTCTTTTAGTGGCGGGGGTTGAGGGGGGGGGGGATTTAGTGTGATGATTATTGGAAATATGCAGGATGTTATTTCAAATACTGTAGCTAATTCACCGTCATTATAAATTTAACCCTTTAAGCACCAAGAGTGACAAGCATCTAATTTCTCCTTTCAATATCACTACTTGATCAAACATACAGGTCATGAGAATAAAGGAAATGATCACCAGACATGAAATGTCTTGATGTTTAATCAAATCCTGCTAACTACAAACATAAGAAATATAATTATGCAGAACAGTGAGGAAAACATCCATGTGGATATTGGGGCTTGAAGGGTTAATACTCTAGTGTAAAAGGAAGAATCACGTTGTGGTGAGGGGGTGCACAATAGAGTCTGCAGAAGCAGGTTGTACAGTGTAAACTAGATGGGCTGTTTGCAATAGGCCATTTCCGAGTTGTCTTGTACCTCTTTTTCAAAGCGAGGCTTGGTGGATAGCCTCGCTTCACATGCAGACAAAGCTCATTTCCATATGAAAGGTTTTGCACGAAGCCTCACTTTGAAAAAGAGGCATAAGACAATTTGGAAATGGCCTATTACTGTAAGACCACTGGCAATTAGCACTCATTATAGTTCTTTGTCAGACAATCCTTCCCCCTACAACATATCTTATTTTTAAACAGGCCTTCTGATAAGACGCGATGGTGCGATTTCGCATAATCGGCCTCAAATCGCATCCGATCGCGTAATTCACAAAAAATCGCACAAAATCGCACAACTTCAACACAATAAACAATCGATTACCACTTTTACTGGAAAAATCTGCAGCTACACGTCATTTCGGGTTGATTTTTCTTTCAAAAAAACCCTCAGAAAACATCTGCGACTGCTGTAATTGATCGAACTTCCAGGCGTTTTTTAATTTTTTGCGTCTGGGGCCTGGCACTAGTTTTCATTCTTGAGCGATTGCCTATTGGGGCAGCGTAAACAATCCTTTTGTGTCAACTGACTAATCAGAAAATTCCATATATATTCATGACTGCTGACATATGATCCTTCTATATATCCACGTTGTAAGTATCGGCGAGATAAAAACCAGGAAAAGCACTCATTTCTGTAGCAAACATGTAGCGATTGTCATCGAAAACGAGACAAACGCCCTCATGGATAAGTTTGTAGTTAAAACGGCCGCCGTTCCTTGGAAAGAAAAGACAAGATCGCATCTTCCAGTGAACCTCACTGTAAAAGATAGGGCAATAAAATATCCCGAAGGTACCTTTCACGTGGACGATGGCCTGTTGTTTTGTTCCTCATGCAACGTCGTCATCGATCATCTACGAAAGTGTGTGGTGGACAAATACCTCGAAGCGGCCAGTCACGAGCAGAACATTGAAAAGAACCAAAGAAGCAAGCAGCAAACAAATTTTGACAGTCTGTCTGCAAACAGACTGAAAATAAACTACAGATGTGATGTATTTGACTTTTGAAACTCATTATTTTTCCATTCATGCGAAGCCTCTTTCAAAATTTGTCCAGATTTACACGTAGAGGATTGATTATTGGTTTAAGTGTTAACTGTGCTTTTGGACAGTATAAAAGTAGTTTTCTTCCTCTGAGACCTAGTAAAACAATGTAAAAATACATCAGAAAAATCGCATAATTTGCCACATAATGGACCTTTCCTGACGCATAATTTCCCCTAAAAAAAGCCGCATAATTTCGATATTTTTCTGCACCCTATCAGAAGGCCTGTGAAGAAATGATCTGCATATCATTCAATCAAATCTAGCTAAGGTGAAAGTAGCCTTACCTCATCATACCACTGTACAAGAATAGCCCCTGGCTGCTCTAAAAGCTCTGATATTTGAAGTGACCCAGTCATGGACACTTCTCCAAAAGATTTGACAGCATCTATTACAGACTGTGTGTGACTGTCACTGAATGTGACAGACAGTGTTTGAGATATACATGGCGTGTCAGGATATCTGTGGGTCAAGACAAGAAAAACCTTTTAATTAGAACTTAAAATTATTATTCTAATCACCCATCCAGGACAGCTTTTGCTGGTTGCCATCGTCAAAATCTAAACTAAGGACTGGCAAAAGTGGGCAATCTTGAGGCTGAAGGAGTCAGTAATATGAAAGTAAATTTGCTTAGAACTATTATTTAATTACAGAGTACTTTGTTTGGATGACAGTATTTTGGGCAAAATTTTGTTTGATTCAAAAGGCCTGATAAAATAATGACTTCTATTTTGGCCTTTGAATGCTTTTGAAAGTTGCTAAAAAGTCAACTGAGGCTCAAGGCTAAAATAGTTTTCTGTTGCGAGGCATGACTGATACTTGGGTTATCCCTGCTAGAACAGTAACCCCTTGTAAAAGAGATGGCTGCAAACCCAGGACAACTTTGTTTTGCTGGGAAACCCTAGTAATAGGACTGGTTTACCCAATCTCCTGTTTAAACCGCCCCTTGATTAAGCAAGACAGTGAGAGTTTGACTGACAGTGTTCTTTTGAGATAAATGAAGAGGTGTTAGTAACAATCTATGACAAGTAAAATTCAATGCATAATTACCTTACACATGCAATTTGCAACTCATTTTGCAAGTTCTTTCCTTCACCTAGAAGAGTTGCATCATCTTCATCAAGGGAAGAGTTTCCTGTAAAACACACGGGAGTTCATTACTCATTAAAAGTAGCCTGTTCCAGGCTCTCAGATAGTTGGGACGGCACAAAAATTAGAAAAGGATCGCGAAAATAAGACGCGCGGGATCTGGAAAAATGGGGGCGGTGGCGGGAAAGGGAAGGGAGAGAGTCTGTAAACATTTTTTAACGACACTCTTCCGCCCACTTTTAGCAAGCTTTTAGATAATTAGATTTCCGCTGTCAAATTGTCGAAATGTCAATTTGTTGGGATCGTTATCAAATTTCTCGCGCGAGTTTTTGTACAATCTCGCTATGCGAACGCAAGGAAATATTCATGCCTTTCAGCACGTCTGATTTTCAGATTTTGCGAAAACAAAATTCTAACATGTATTGGAACAAAGGTTCCTCGAATTTCCTTGCTTGATGCGGTGAAAAACAAGGAACTGCTGGTGTTTACGGGCACTGTTGGTGTTTACGTTGTCAAATCGATTGGACAGTGCTCCATAAGCACGAGTTAGCTGCTTAACTTGCTCAAAAATTTTAACCCGTATTTATGTGATGTTCAAAAACTTGCGGTTCAGTCAAACCGGCGGGATTTCTGCATGATGTGTAAAATTATAGGCCAAACACGACTTTCGCTAGTCGCTGAATTTATTCTATTGTGCCGGTAGATTGTGTTGACCCTTTGATGTCTTTGATCAAGAAACGGAAGTCTCAAGCTGTGATGTACTGTCTGGAGGATTTAACCGTTCTTTATAGAGCCGTTTAAGACTTTATTTATGCCATCGATTGTGATTGCTCTTTGGCAATTACTTATTGCAAGATTCCTTTGGAGCCGCTTGAAAGCTTTCTAGAAGGATCAGTGATTTCTCAGGCCGTGAATTGATGTTTATTGTTTGTGGTTAGTTTGCCACGGATATCTTAATTAAATGCATAAAACGTCCAAGTTATTTTGAAACTGTTGTAGTCTCCTTTGATCGTATAGGAGCTAGGCTTTTTGCACTGTTGTTTTTACTCCCTCTTTGTAGTCGTGGTTGAATTTTGCCTTCTTGAAACTAAAATATAGTACCTCCATCGTCCTATTGCGTTACTAGCATCCAACAGATAAATATCTGAAATCTCCTGCACTTTAATTGCGCTTTGCAATTCTCGCTTTTTTCTGATCCTACGTCCTCAAATTTCCCAATCGCCGCTGCACTTGGTCTCGCATCACCGAAACCATTATCTATTATCGTAGCTTCTGAATTCAGAGCAGCTTTTGCCAGACGTGTAAACAGCTAAAAAAACAAACTTTTACCGAAACCCGTTGTCAGAATCGCAAAAACATCTTTTCCACGAGCCAAGTTTAGTAGACAAGTCTTCTGCTCCTCCTAATCTCCTTTAAGTTCGGAAAATTGCGCAGACAGTCCTCTGGAGCGGTAGATAATGTGGACTCATCTATATCACGCGCGCGCTTCGTGGTAACCATCTTTCTGATTGTCACAAATGACCCTCACTACGAGGTGTTGATGTCGGCTGTCAAAACTGACCAATCAGTGTGTACACCAGGAGCTGGTATACCGGAACAGGCCGTTAAAAAAATGCTTACAGGCTCCGCCGCCTTGTCTCTCCCCAGCCCCTTCGCTTTTTTTGCGCTCTTTTTCTCAATCACGCTTTCCCCACTATCTCGGAGCCTGAAACAGGCTAATTAAAAGTGACAGTCTTTCACTGTAAAACTAACCTGTTTATGCATGTAAATTGCAGGAATTCATCAGTCAATTAATGCCAAAATGCA
The DNA here is from genome assembly GCA_964017195.1 of Siderastrea radians. Lineage (NCBI taxonomy): Eukaryota > Metazoa > Cnidaria > Anthozoa > Scleractinia > Rhizangiidae > Siderastrea > Siderastrea radians. The sequence goes on along the minus strand of OZ024891.1, from coordinate 29,133,261 downwards.
AAATGCAGCACTTTCTTACCTTTTTCAATAAGTTGAACAGTTTTGTCTAACTCTCCATTGATTTTCTCTTCCAAATTGGTCAAAGGGTCAAGGTCCTTCCTTTCTATCTCACTAATGGTGGTTAGAATTGCCTTTTGGCGGCACTCCAGCATGTGTGCTATTTCATACTTTATCTGTTTAAATCCCTCCTCAACTTCAGTGCGAGCTGTGCTTATGCTGCTTTTGATTCCTTCCCTAGTGGAACTGATGTCTGTCAACCTTGACCTTAAACAAAGCAGTGAAATACATGCATAAGCAATAACGTACATGAAAAACAACAATCAAATCAACACAGTACCTAGAATCTTGGCTGTAAATGGCAAACATCTACCTCAAGCAAGTTCATGAAATCTCCTTTGAATGAGTTGATGGTCAAACACTGTATTTAAAATCTTATTTCTTAGGAGTGACTGTCATAGGGACCACTGTTCCCTCATGTAGCTTTCTGTGTTTATTTATGTGCATTTACTTTTTGGGCCTCATTTACAACAGTCTGAGAAGAATGATTAACTGGTTTGATTATTATTTTTGTTTTTGGGATTCACACAGTCATCAGTAAGCCCAATAGTTCTAACAATTATTCACCGATTCAAGTGGAGGTGAATAGTGGTGGATATTTGCCGAGCCGGGAAGAAGCAAGATAAATCTCTACCACTCTTCACTGACACACAGGTGAATAATATTGTTTTTAATTAGTATATACCAAACATGTGGATAGCCAGCACCACATATTGATTTTTTCTTTTTTTTTCTGAAAAATGAGGGAAAACTCATGCACGAAATCCAAACAAAATGCCAGGGGGTGAATAGGCTGGATACTGTTCTGAGGCAGAGTAGCCAACGAGAGCATGCAGAAAACACTATCCACTGGTCTGGTATATACTAATCTACATTATTCCTAGTGGCCTTAAGTTGTGTGGGAGATGAATTTGAGACTGTTGTGTAACAAATCTACCTCAGAGGGGATGCCACCTTCTTAACATTTACTAAGTTCCTTTATAAAGCAACATGCCCAGGAATGATCAGGTCATATGATTACATTATTTAAAGTCTTACCTAAGATAAGAGGAGTAATCATCTAGCTTTTTCAGTGATTCTTTGATGGCTAGCCTAGTGTTCATTATGTCATCTTCCTCCATTTTAGTTCATATTTTGCAAAGTTAATTCTAACATACTGTGGACAAAAGACAAAGATAACAGTTGAAGAATGACAAGGAAACATTTATCCCCTTATAATCATATTAAAGCATTAAAATGTCTGCAAAAAGTAAAACATTAAATAAAAATAGTTTTTAATAACGAAAAAGAAAATTGGCGGAAGAATGGTGCTCAACTGTGGTACTTATAACATGAGACATTTAACCTCAAGCTGAGTGATTCTGAATCTGGTCCATGTCTCAACGTCGTGTCTTGGACTAAGGGAAGACACTATTCCACATACTCCTCTCGCACTCCCACTGGAGTCATATGGCACAAAATTCCATCACATGCATTCCATCACATATTGGGTCAACTTGACATGTATGAAATTTGGACATCACAAAGATCCTGGAGAGAGAGATCTGCCCATTTAAAGCATAAGTTCTACACCTTATGTCCTCCAACATGAGACTTGCCTCAAATTTCTGAAACTTTGACATTGTGCAGAACTAGTGCACCTAGCCTCTTAAAAGCACTCTTTGAGATCAAGTCAGTATTTGACAAATGAAAAATACAAGTTACTGGTAAGCTATTTCAGGGGTATACCCCAAAATATGTGAGGGACAAAATATTTTGAAAGGTCCTATTTTTCATTTTGGACATTTTTTACAGCGGAAAGAAAACCAAGAACACTAAATTAAGAATTATTTCTGGAATATTTACTGTGTTGGGAAAAAACCCAATCAGATACAAGACGAATAAGCTACAAGCCATAACAATTACCATCATTATTTTCAATTGGCGGTTTGTGGTGTGTGGTTGGATCTCATCTCTGATTGGAAGCAGCACAACAAAGAATTCCAAAAATAATTCTTAGTGTTTGTGGGTCTTTGGTAGCACTTGTTAGTGTGATTTACAAATTTTCACAGAAAAAGCCTTTCACAATGATTGGCTTATCACTTTCCATCTTGAAGCTAATACCCAAGTGCAGTTACCATGTTGCAGATCGTAATACAGCATTTCTTATTGAGTTGAAAGGGTTAATATGAACTCATTGTACACTGTCAAGCAAAAATGAGGGAGAGGGGGTGGGGATAGCCCTGTGATGGACTGGCAAGGAGTAGTTGTACAGGTGTAATGCTCCTACAGTAGTTGATTTATGCTACAGAATTTGGAGGTAAATGGACATTCAAGACAAGACATTCCCTATAAAAGGGATGGCACCTTCTTCATTTCATATCAACTCTTTTAGGCATGAAATGCTTTCAGTCAAAAGTGGCAGCAGTACACATGCTGTTCTGATCACTGAAACTTTTACCATACACTGTATTGCATTGATAGTGTGCCTATTATATTGATGTATTCAATTCATTTTTGATAGTGTTTACTGTCATTTTCATCTTACTTCGCCATATCTAAAAGAAATGACCTTTTTTAATTGGTATCAAACAGGACATGTTTTGTCTTCAAACATTTTGAAGTTTGAATCTGTGTTTGCAAAACGTTCAAGCCTGCAACATAACTGTCACTTAGAAACAAAGTTTGTTTTACAGATATGTTTTCTGTTCAGGGCTACAATGATATTATTATTTATTGCAATTAAAAAGATTTGTTGAGTTTACACTAATTAAGCACAGTGTTACTATAAATAAATTATCTTAGCGACACACAACTTACTTTGAGTGCTAACAGCCTGTCAAACTTCAAATGTTTGATGACAAAATGTAATGATAGCAAAGAAAATGGGGGGTAAAATAATATAAAATTGCTGGTCAGATTGTTACCCATCACACAATAATGTTATACAAGGGACACAGAGTGGAGCCAATTTCCACATGAAGAAGAAATCTGCTACACTTTGCAAGCCCAATATAACAAAGTAACATGAGCTATGGTCCATATCAATGAAAGAACTGTATTATGTTGGATAGAATTTATTATAAATTTAAATTCTACTGGTTTGTATTAATAACACAAACAATGCTTATGTTCCCACAAAGCAGCAAAAGGCTTAAAAATTTTCCGTATAATTTATTATTTATCTACCTATGTCGCTAAAAACCTGCAGCAAACATCGTTAGCCTATGTCCTGTGAATTCTGGCATATGTGACGTGCCCCCACCAGATTTATTTTAATTAGTGACTGGTAGGCGTGAATGAGGCCAAATGTTTATGCCCCAAAAAAGTCTTATTTAGGCTAAAACTGGACCTGAACTTTTTTTAAAAATCCAGCGACCCAAGAATGCATGTCGTTTAATTTCATTTGTAAATGAAACTAATACAATTCTTTGACATAAAATTGAGTTATTAAAAAAAATCCAGCTTGCCAGAATGCACATCATTCAATTACAATTGTAAATGAAACTAACACAATTTTCTTTGATCTAAAATTGAGAACTCTGATGGAAGTATGCTTTTTCTTAATGCTAAAAAAGGCCTGCCCTTTCTATCCAAAGAAATTCCACCAAAAAAATTTCACCCCCCCCCCAAAAAAAGGCCAAAATTGCTAACTTCAAACCCAAAAAAGGCCTTTGCTCCTCCCTGTTACTGAATGATATACTTCAGTACCTCCCTGGGGACATGCATAAGGATTGTTGGACAATATCGACCATGCTCGATCTGTTTTTGTTCAGTGGAGCAGACAGTTCGTAAGAGCTTGTGAAGGAAGATTACAGCCACATGCTCTTACAACACATCAAGCATCGTTGAAAAAAATTAGGATACATAGCAGACTAGTCATTGGTCAATTCGTCTAAACACTGGTATTAAATTGAAACAGCTGTTTCAACAACAAATACAAGACACAAGTAGAAAAGATTACAAAAAAAAAGAAGAGAAGAAAAAAGTTGTGGGGAAACAAAAGGAACCACAAGGCTTACATTATTCTAGGCTTTCACATTAATTTCTATAATAATACATGTACAATGGAATTCCAATTTTTCAAACCTCCAAGGGAAACGAAAACTGGTTCGAAAAATCGAGAGTTCGAAAAATCGAAGGTGGCACGCAATCACGCTTGATTTACGAGGTATTGTTTTGTAACAAGTGGGAAAGCAAACAGAAATACCATGGCACTCTTGTAAAGTTTTTAGCTTTCATTTGAATTTTACTCAAGACTCAAAAGTTAGAAGCACCGTATACACACGATAAACAGCACCAACAGGAAAGCCACAAATAAAACGGGCACTGAGCAGTACTTTCCTTGGTACTGCTTACTGTGTAATAGAAGGTGGTTCTACCTTCTGAGTCTGAGACGTGTGACCATTCAAATGAAAGCTACTGAGCAGTACTTTTAAAATTTTGTGCAGGTTCGAGAAATTGAGGGTAAGCGTCTTACAAATTTCTTCCATGGGAGGCAAGAACTGGTTCGAAATATCGAGAGTTTTGAAAAATCGAGGGTTCGAAAAATCGGGGGGGGGGGGCGCAAAATTACAGTGCTTGACTAAAGCAAATCCAAGGGAAACGTGCCATGGTTCAAAAAATCAAGAGGTTAAAAAAATCAAGGGTTCGAAAAATTGGGATTCCACTGTGTGACACGTCTAACGATCGCAAGGAAAAGTTTAACAGTTCAGTTGATGATACATATATATTTTTGAGCTAGTTTTTGGTTTTAATAAGTAATAATAATAATAATAATAATAATAATAATAAGTCTTTATTTCATAAGATAAACACACATATCCTATGTTACAAAAATTGATGGTAAAAAGCAAGCTACATTGCATGAACTAACACTATTATTCTAATGAAATAAATCAGCTAACTTGTGTTTAAAAGTAAGGCGGTTAATAAAAGAGCTCATGAAGCGCTTCGTGTTTATTTTAGGTTTCACGGCCGACTTTCTTCTTTATTCAAGTCCTAGGAAATCTCTCTTATGGTTATGGTTAGAATTTACAATTCAATTTATCGTATTTTTCTATGCATTTAATTGGAACACAAAATTCCTTTTTTTATATAATTTTAAATTATAAGGATTGTCGCAAAGACATTGATACAATGTATTTAATTAGATTCCTTCCCCAGTGTAATAAATTATTTATGGTAAGATTGCTGTCATTGAAAAGCCAAGTTCAATTCCAGTTTTATACACCAAATCCAATATTAAGTTTATTATTTGCTTGCATGATCGATATGTTTCAGGCTTAATACGCGATTACACCTATCAACTTCACGAAAGTTATATGTCTCAATCACAAACTCGATGGAATGGGTACATTGTAGTCAAACTAGGTTCCCGTCCCAGTTCAGTGAATGATTTATGAAGATTCAATTGAAAAACCAAGGAACGAATGATTAGCTTCTCTGAAACAGACTGAAGTTAATTCCCGTGATATCAGCTTAGGTTTTAGGTGAATACTTCCTTAAGATAAACACGCAACCCATGATTGATTGCTGATCATTCACTTCAGCGTTCAAAAGACTGTTTGGAAAAAAACAGTACCGCTTTCAGTGATTTGCTAAATAAACCCGTCTTCTCTGCAGACATGGACGTGAATTATGAAACCATGCATGCATGACCCGTGTGGTTTACAGCAAAACGCACGTCTAATTTCAAAGTCAACAAAACATTCTTTCAGATAATAACCTTCAACAAATAAAGAAATATTTTCATACCTTTCACCACAATGAGCACGGATCTCCTTAAAAATATCTGGAAAACAGAAAATTACAGGTCGAACCCCGCTTGATCGAAGCTTTCAGCAAAAACATTGAGCCCTCAACCCTTAGCGGATTTCATCAAATTTTATGCGCAACTTACTTCTGCGCATAACAAAATTGTTACTTGTCAGCGGTGGTGTTCGACAATTCAAAATGGCGGACCAAGTTGTCAAAATTGGAGTTGGGTGAAATATCTTCAAATATGGAGAGGAAACTGAGGGTTAATGTTGTTTGCTCGTCCAGAGATAAACGCTTTCTGGTAAGAAAAGCAGACAATGCATTTTTTCAGGTTTTGTAGTGATGTCAGAAAAATTATGCGACAATATATGATCGACTAAAGCTTTTTCCAATTCCTTAGAAAAGTTTTCATGGTCAGGGTGGAAATTCGAGGCCAAACTGTCCGCCACACTTTTTTTGCCTTTGCAGGTCTTAGCTGAAAGGGAATGGACACTTTCTTCTTTCAAAAAATGTACAGAAGAAGTATTTCGCCGATTATATCCCCATGAACCAAAGCTAATAATTTCAGGCATACAAAATGAGTTCCATTTTGATATCCCGCTGAGCTACAAAGTGGATGAGGTGTTAGTTGACACAGGACTCGTGTTTATTATAGAGAAAGAAGTCAGTCTGTTGAAATCATTAAGGTAAGAAATTTAATTCCCCTTGTTTACTGCATAATTGAAACCAGCTTTGTACTAGGAAGTGAAGTTTGCTACATAAATGTAGGTTGTAAATGTATCATTTTGATTTTACTAACAGATACATTGTAGATAGATAGATGGACGGACAGACAGACAGACTGACTGACAGACAGACCGGCAGACAGACAGACAGACAGACAGGGTTTTATTTATTACTTTGCAGAATAAACTGAATTGTGCAGCTTTACAAAATACTTAAATTCTAAAAACTATTCAAAGCTAAAAATACATGCATTACGAATAACTGTGTGGGGGAGGGTTGAATTTGACTCCCTATAATTCCTTTCTAATTTATTCCACTTTCAAAGAATTTTGTCTGTTTCCGCCTTGGTGTGTGATTGGGTACCAGCATTTAGCTACTGAGTGGGAAGGGGAGAGGTATAAAATCCTTAAGGTTATTCTGTCGGCTTAGTTTGTTTACCATTTTTATGATCTTGTTTTAACATTACAATCCACAGCCAAATGACTTCTGCTGAATCAAGCTCACCGACAAACCCAAGTGACATGAAGTCACTTAATGATTCTACTCAGTCTTCACCAAGAAAGAAAACAAAAACTTTCAAGAAAACCTCAAGATCAGTAAAGATTCAAACCAATAATTCACATGGAACAGTGGGTAGCTCATCAAGTAACAAAGTTACATCAAGTACAAGCCCAACTCTAACTGAACAAGGTAGCAAGATTACCAGACACATGTAGGCTGTTGTTCCCTTCTTTCTTTTTTATTTTTGCTGATCAATGGAACACAAATGTTTCAAAACCAGCTCTTACTCTCTCACTGCTGCCGGTCGGGTGAAAACGCGGACTGCAGACTGCAGACCGCAGACTGCAGACTGCAGACTGCAGACCGCAGACCGCAGACCGCAGACCGCAGACCGCAGACCACAGACCGCAGACTGCAGAACACTTTTTGCGATAAATCGTTTTTTTCATTTGAGCCCACTGTTAATGTAGTCAGCACTTAACCAATCTAAATGTGAAACTAATATGGCGGACGTTCGTTTGTTTGTGCACAGGTAGCCAAAGCTTTAGTTACGACTGAAAATTAGTAAAATTTTATGAAATAAACAGTGAAGTTATGAATATATGAAATTCATGTATTCATAACTTTATCTTCATCTTTCTCAGGTATATTATGAACCAATTTAATGACCAGCTCCCAGTTGGCTTGTTAGCTCAATTGGTCAGAACACTGCACCGGTATCGCAGAGGTCAGGGTTCGAATCCCGGCAAGCCTGATTTTTTCAGGCTTTCTTTTCGCAACTGCATAAGTTGCGTTAATAACTGCGAGGATCTTCTTTACATTTAATTCTTCATTCCGCAGTTCAAATATATGAATTTCATATATTCATAACTTCATCTTCATAACTGCATAAGTTGCGTTAATAACTGCGAGGATCTTCTTTACATTTAATTCTTCATTCCGCAGTTCAAATATATGAATTTCATATATTCATAACTTCATCTTCATCTTTCCCGGGTATATTACGAACCAATTTAATGACCAGCTCCCAGTTGGCTTGTTAGCTCAATTGGTTAGAGCGCTGCACCGGTATCGCAGAGGTTAGGGTTCGAATCCCGGCAAGCCTGATTTTTTCAGGCTTTCTTTTCACAACTGCATAAGTTGCATTAATAACTGCGAGGATCTTCTTTACATTTAATTCTTCATTCCGCAGTTCAAATATATCAATTTCACATATTCATAACTTCATCTTCATCTTCATCTGTCCCGGGTATATTACGAACCAATTTAATGACCAGCTCCCAGTTGGCTTGTTAGCTCAATTGGTTAGAGCACTGCACCGGTATTGCACTTAGATTGATTAAGTGCTGACTACATTAACAGCGGACAAAAAATGAAAAAAACTTAATTTATCGCAAAAAGTGTTCTGTGGTCTGCAGTCTGCATTTTCACCCGACCGCACTGCTGCAGTGGAATCCCACATCTTGACCACCCTGTCCTTACATGTAAATACATGTATAATCGGCTCATTAACAGTTTTTAAACCCTGAAAAAAGCCAGTTGCAATCAATCTATCTTTCTTTGAGTTTGCAAATGTGTTTTAAAAGTAATTTTTCTCTCTAAAACTTCCTGCTTTCAGGAGACAGTCTGATGCCCCAGATTGTGGAAAAAATATCAGAAGATTCTGATGTGGATGTTGAGGTATGGAAAGCATCCAATATGATGTACATCTCGTGGCTGATGATTTTGCATTCTTGGGCATAGTTATGTAAGGTGTCCCAAGAATTACTGGCCAGGATTACATACTTAGGTTCCAGTACAGCTCCCTGCTTAGTAGTCTTTGGTGCATTTGAGCTCTGCAGGATCAGTGAGTTTCTTGTCACGCATTAGTTTCTACATACATATACAGAGTGCTACATGTACAGCATTTGGTTAGCAGAAATTTTTCTCTAGCTTTCATCTGAATGATCACACTTTAGGATTTCATCCATAGACCCAAAAGATGGAACCACCTTGTACAGCAATAAAAAAACAGTACCACAGGAAAGTACTGCTCAGTAGCTTTCATTTGAATGGTCACGCTTTAGGATTTCATCCATAGACCTAAAAGTTAGAACCACCTTGTACAGCAATAAAAAAACAGTACCACAGGAAAGTGGGAGCTTGATAGCTTTCATTACATTTGAATGATTATACATCTTAGGATTTCATCCACAGATGAAAGTTATGACTTTCTTGTGCAGCATAATAAACAGCACCACAAAAAAGTACTGCTCAATAGCTTTCATTTGAATGATTATGCCTTAGGATTATTTTCATCCACAGACTTGGAAGTTAGAACTCCCTCGTACATGTACAGTTCTGTATAATAAATGGAACCTCAGGAAAGTACTGCTCAATAGCGAATTCACTTGAATGGTCAGACTCAGGAGATTGCCCATAGAGTCAAATGCTAGAGCCATAAATTAACATTAATTACTTTTCACTTATTTAATCAATTTAGGGTGTAGATGACTCAATAACTCAATCCTTGGATGGCGGATCTAATGATCTACATGTAGGAACAAAAAGAAAACCAACTGGAAGAAAGGCAAGCCAGCTGCTCCTTCGTAAGGCAAGAAAACTTAAAAAGAAGACATTAAACTCAACTGAACACATGTTGAGTGAAAGCCAGTCATAACAGAATATAACATTGCCACTTGAGAAGACAAACATTTTCAATTTGTCATGAATGTCTATTTTTAGCTACCACAGCTGCTGAACACTGGAGCATTGCTCTGTTAAGTTTACAACTAACTGATCATGTTCGATTTACTATAATTGTATTGTATTTGTTTTCTCTAATTTTATCGCACACTTAGAACACAGAATCTCATTTAATTAACAAGTCAAACCATGACTTAGCTCAGTATACATGTACGTCATTAAGAACAGACAGCACTGCAGATAACTGCAAAATTCAAAGAAGATGAAATGGGAGAATTGTTAAAGGATCGAATACTGCAATAATTGATAGTTCAGAATGAAGTTTCAAGCTCTGGGTTACACACTACCACCAAAAATTATGGCGAGTCCCCCCCCCCCCCCACTGCTCCACTCTCACGAGAATAGTTAATGATGTACCCCCCTCCCCAGAACCTCAAAAGAGGGTGCTTTTTGGAGACATGGTGCTTAAAAACAGTCTGCTGGCAAGACTTTTTTCTGCATGGAATGCTGGACTGTAAAAGTCTGTCCATGTCTGTAGTAACCATCTTGGATTTGAGTAGGGATTAGCAGGACCACCACTCACCTGCTCTCCTTTATTAAGTTGCCCAAACACTCCATCTGTGTTCCTAATCCAAGATGATGGCTTCAATGTGCTCACTCACCCAAAAATGCGCATGCAATGCAGGTATTAGTGCTTCTTTCCATGTGACAACAGCAAACTTTGTTTCATTAACCCTTTAAAATAGTGACAAGCATCTAATTTCTCCTACAATATCCTTACTTGATCAAACATACAGGTCATGAGAATAAAGGAAGTGATCACCAAACATGAAATGTCTTGATGTTTGTGTAAATTCTCCCAACTAGTACCATAAGAAACATATGGGAAACACTAAGGAGAACATGCATATTGATATTGGGGCTTAAAGGGTTAAATGGTCCAGCTGATAGTAGTAGTTGTTTAGTTAGATGTGGGGTTACTTATTGGGTAAGAGGTAAGCAATAACCTTTTACAAATAAATGAAATGACATTGAATAAATGTAATATTATTTTGTGTTTATGATGTTCTATTTATTATTTCTACAATAGTGAAATTTTAGTAAACTGATATGTCAAATTTTTAATCTGGCATTCTTTTAATAAATATTGTCACTGATTTTCATTTCCAAAAATTAATTTTTTGTTATGGTCATGACTCCAAAATGTTGGAGAACCCTTCAGTGGAACAAACATTGATGAAGAGTTTATTTTGTTGAAGGATGTGTTCCCACAGTACGATGATTAGAAACTTTTCTTAACAACAATAACAACACCAGGCTTACAATTCACCATCACATTTTCAGGGGAGCAAGGATGGTGCAGTGGTGAGAGCACTTGCCTTCCACCAATGTAACCTGGGTTCAATTCCTGGTCCCGGTGTCATATGTGGGTTGAGTTTGTTGTTGGTTCTCGTCCTTGCTCCGAGGGTTTTTCTGGGTTCTCCGGTTTTCCTCCCTCCATAAAAACCAAAATTTCCAAATTCCAATTCCACCTACTTGTAAAGTGCATTTGATTATATTCATATAGAAAATGTGCTATATAAGTTCTAAATTATTATTATTATTATTATTATTTTATCATAGCGAATATGCCACCTATCGACATTTCAGTCCTAACAGTGTGCAGGACGCTTGTCACATGTTTAATGGCCTTAGCTCCCACCAGTCTCCTGTAGCTCAGTGGTAGAGCATCTGGACTAGTAACCAGAAGGTCATAGGTTTGACTCCTGTTGGGAGAACTCGGATTTTTTTCCCGAGTCATCTGTCACCAACAGAATAAAAACATCTTTCTCAACAATATGGTAGTTAAAATTGTCCTTCTGGAGAGAGTTGTCTGCTTGAAGGAAATGTGATTTGTAAGTATGGCCTGGTGATATTATTTAATTTTACTGCACCCTAGGAACATTAAAGAAGTATTTGTACCAGAACTCAGTGACTCACAATGTTTTCCTGTTTGACTAAAAGGGCTAATAATCCCACAAATCAAGGACATCAAGCACAATCTATTTTGTCTCCACCCCTCCCTGATCGAGTCTTTCCTATCCATAGGTAACCATGGGTACCCCCATAGATCTAGAGAGGTTCTCTTCGTGACGCTGGTTTCTTCGTGACTAATCGACGACCTCCGACAGACGTCGATGTCAATCATCGTGTCGCTCCATTTATTTACACAGTTTACGGCGATAATTTTCAGGGCAAGAAACATCACATGGTGTTCCCGTGTTCCTCTGCTATTATATTTCCGGACGCTAAGTAGGTATAACGTCAATGGTGTTTGCGTGTAGTCAGGTTAGATGGAAATTGTACGCCAAGGAAAAATATAGAAGGTGTGATCAGTTCGAGCGCAAGGTAACTCCGGACAAATTTAATGAATCCGCGAGGCTGTCAACACTGTCTGCTCGCGTGTATTTTGGCGTGCTGATGAGGCGCGAGTTCAAGACAACAATTCAACAGATCACGCACTCTTTGAGTAAACAAACAGAGAAATCAACGTACGCAGAAGCGAAGCTGTCTGCAATTTGACGAGAGGCGTGCCATGAAGCCATCCGGCGCAAAACGAGTGGCTGTTTTGTTATTGTTCTGGTCATGTTGTGGTCTGAATATTTGTGATATCACTGCTGAAGACGATGGAGTAGTTAGCCGCACAAAACGCTCGGAACCACTCCAGTACTGTCCCTACTTCAAGAACCGGGGTCCGTCGAAGCAGGACAATCTCCGGAACTGCAGCTGGTATAGTGAGAATTCCTGCTGTCACGACGAAGAAATCGATTTTGCGTTCCGCCAATTAACTCCCCTGGTCAGCGCGAGCGGTAATTGCAACCAACATCTGAATTACTTGTACTGTTACATTTGCGCTCCGAATCAGAACACATTCTTCAAGGACTTTACGCTCACCGTATGCGAAGAATTCTGCGATCGCGTCTACAGCGCTTGCAAGAATGCTCTGCTCAAGGGCAGGAAAATGCGGTACGTTTACAAGAATGGGAAGGAATTTTGCAAAGGGCGTCGCTTTGAGACCGATAAAGAAGCGAACGGAAGATGTTTCACTTTTGTTGAAAAACCAGGGGTGAAAAGCATCGCTGAAAGAACAGCCGTAAACAGTCTGTCAATAATGTTAGGATTGTTTACTATATTTACGAAGCACTGTGTTTTGTTTTGATCGTTCGGTCACGCTACAATATTTTCAGCGTGGTGCGTCGACGCCAGTGAATTTTATGTCAGTTTTAGTGCCGACTTGTAGGTTTTTGTTGTACATTTTACCGAGAAATTTGAACAACAGAATCAATAGCCCGCAAGCGAGTTTATTTCATTCAACTAAGAGCTTTGAAAAGGCACGCCAATCGTTTGATTGCTAGCGACTGAAATGTAACAAGGATGTCAATTTCAGTGCCGTAAGTTACGTTAAAGGCAGTTCATTTCATGTTTCTACAAAGCAACGATTCAAAAGGTGCCGAAATTTGCCGCAAGATCAGAGAAAGCACGCTTTTGAGCCTTTTCATGAAAGCGAAAAACAAACAAAAGGATTTGCATTATGACAATTTATTTGATTCAATTTAAAGAACTTTCAACATATTCATTGTCGACTAAGCATACATAATAAAAGCAGGTTCAACTCAAAATGTAATCCAACTTGTGCGCACGAAAAAGGAATTTAATAGAACAGCAGAAAATATTAAAAAGTAAAAATCAAAGTCAAATAATGATGTGGGTCAGTTAATAAAATTTCAAGGTTTTAAATACTTGCAATAGCAAAATCCTTTGTCCATTGTGAAGCCCGGCTTATAGTTCAAAGGTCGGGGATATGATTTCTTAATATTATTTTGAACCATTTATACATACAAGAGGACAAAAAACATCTATACCAGAAAACAAAATATCTATTCCCCAAAAGTCAGCATATCATTATTAGAGGCACCTAAATTAATATAACCTGAGTTAGCTTTTGAAATGTCGTTTGTCTGTTGTTGTTTTTTTTTCACATAAAGTGTTAACGAGGAAAACTGCCGCAGTCATAGTATTTAATTTATGATAGCCACCTACGAGTGAAATGAATAATAATTGTTTCATTCACCAGTCAGTCTATTTTTAAAAAACAATTTTACCAACTCTATTTTTCAGTCAAGATTTAACAGGGTATTACTTTACATATCAATTCAATGTAATAACCATAATTATTCTTACATTTGTAAAATACTTTTGTTTATAAATATGTAGCCATATCTCGCACCCAGCTGAATTTGCTGAAATAGAGCAACGTATTGATTGTAGAATGCACTTATTGTTTTCTTTTTTACACTCTGTTAACTTTTCCTAATTAAAAGTCAGGGAATTATCGGATCTATATAATCATGTGCATCACATGACTTGTCATGTCACACATTACATGTTTATTTCCATAATTACAAAGTTACATCAGAGGAAATAGCTTATCATAATTCATTGATCATAGATTGTTCCCTGCAGCCTCTAGAATAGAGTTTTTTCCTAAAGAAGTGTATCAAAGTTTGTTATTGTGAAGATAGGTAAGATGTATACCCAATTGCTATTCACAAGTTATCTTAGTTATGTCTGTCTTTAAATTTCAATCATAAGTCTCATAGTGCAAAAATTGCTAGAAAGTGCCATTATCATGTATGTTTAAGGCTATGATTATACATCTGAAGTAATAGGCCTGCCTTTTTTTTGTAGATCCTGGTATGTGACTGCCTATGCCACTGGGTACATAGAAACATTTCTTTTTACATTGTACTTTGTATTAGACATGATCATATTTTTTTCTTCCCAATAAAGATAATGAGACCTTATTCAAAAATTGCTGCCATTGGCTTTCATCACCCAAAAGAATAATTGGTAAATGTAGTCAGAGCTAAAAATATGAGGTTAGGTACAGTGAGCGAGAACTCACTGTGTGGAGTTTTAGGGCAAAATACTTTTTAATTACTTGGTGAGAAGACATAAAATAGTGATTTTATTTATTTAACAAAATCATAGGGGGCAACAATATTAATAAGTTTAAAGAAGGCACTACCAGAACTCATTGAGTTTGTACTCTAACCAAGTTCCCTGATAATCCAGAAGGGTAATTGGAGTCCTGCATGGCTATGTACCATGCATGGCTACCCACGTCGAAAGATGTCAAAAAGTTTTTGACATCTTTTTCATGGGGCCAATTAAAATGATTTAAAAGAACTCAGTGAGAGGAATAGTTGTCAAGTTTCATGTTCCTGCTTACAAAACATAGCTCTTGCAGACTCAATAGGTCAATTGATATCACTTAGACTACATAATCCTATTATTTCCTGGAAAAGGAAAATTGGGTTTGTCTGGAAATAGCTGTAGACCTGACTGTCTAAGTTTTTTGTAATACACAAAGGAGACTAAAATAATAAAAGGCGACAGGGATTCATATACTCTAACAGAATTTTAATGAAAGCCAACCTGGACAAGATTAAGGAATTCCAAACGATACTATTCTGGCAGTCAAATGAAAACAAGTCAGACTAAATTACATTTAGTTTTTTCAATGTCTCTCACCCATTGGATATTGTTTGGAGATTAAAAAACCAAAGTAAAAATCAGAAGGCCGGTAATCTTGGGAATCTCGGGACCCTATGTTTCCTTCTGTTTCCTAGAAAAGAAAAAAGTAAAAGCCTTATAATCATGAAATTTAAGTGGACCATAACTGCAGCCTCCTACCCAGTCTACTCTGTTGTATGCATAAACAACAGAATATTGTGGAAAAATTTTGCAGGTAAATTGAGGATGACCAAGTTGACGTCCATCTCCTCATTTTCCAAGCCAGACAAGATACCTGTGGACCTACCTTCCTGTAGCAAAAAATGCAAGATTTTTGGTTTGAACCCCAAAGTTGAAGCCATATGTGAGCTGAGTGTTGTTGGTTATTGCCTTGTTCTGAAGGTTTTCTCCAGGTTCGCCCATTTTCCTGCCTCCACAAAAGCCTGGCAACATTTCTGAGGGTTACGCCATTTAGCAGGGGGGCATGGGGAAGGATCACACCGGGTTTGATTAGTTATCAGGAGGGTGGGGTTAATTGAGAGAGAGCTTATTATTGTTTAAGGAAATATGTGAATATAATTTTTCAGAACAAATTGGAATAGAAAATGTTGTTTTTGTAGAGTAAGGAAACTGCAAATGATTGGCACAAGGCAAAACCAAACAAACAGCATACCATGCCTCAAGCAGAAATTGCCTTGAAGAATAACTCACTCTAATTTGGAAGCTGTAATCTAATTAATAAACAATTCTTAACAAGCATGTGTTGGTTATTATTATGAGGTGACAACCAATCAAACCAAGGAGGTGCATAGTGCCAAGTTGGTTACGATCAACTCACCAACAAGAGTGAGTGGAATTATTGGTGATTTTTTTGCCATAATTTTCAGCAAAAGCTTTTGAATGCTGTGGCACATCTAGAAATTGCATCCAGTTTCCGTAAATGGCAAAAAGCAGGGTTAATTTTTAAACTGACAACCTGTGTCTGTGAACCGGTGAGAGATTGTAGTGAGAAATTCAAGCAGTTTATTAATGACACTTGTTTGTACACTGTGGTGGAGTTGAGAGGTTCCACTTTTAACATTGCCATCCTGGGACTCGATTAGACCTGATTAGACCTAGATTAATGTTAAGCTTAATTAGACCTTGTCTATCTCCAGCATCATTGAACACCCAGGAGGTACAATGAGGAGCCCTAAGGGCCTCTTCATGTGAGCCTGGTTGACCAGACTGGCTGGGTTTCTAAGATCTCGCCTCAGCACTATTTCCTTTGTAAAAATTTGGATGCATTCATATGAGAAGGCGGGCTGGCCCAGTTACCAAGACCTCAGTTTTTCCAACCAAGATCTCGGTAACCAGGCTGAAATTTTTCATGTGAACAAACAACAAAATTTGTCCCGCTAACCAGGCCAGCCCGTTTACCGGGATCATGTGAAGAGGCCCTTAGTGTCCCGTCTAAAGCCCAAGCAGAAAGGCTGCAGCCCCTGGCAGTAACTGTTAACCTATCATGCCAAATCCTTGTCCTGATTCTTTGGGAATAAGGCTGCCATAAAATTAATGTAGCAGATAACACCCCCAAGCAAAACTGGCTGAAGGATAAGGCCTCATTGCCTTAAATCAAAAGGCAGTGTAACCTCAGAATCAGAAAATGTTATTTCCCTTTTTTCCCTCCCTCCTGAAATTACATCAACCCCTCCCTCCCCCACTACCAATCCAAAACATATAAAATTGTTGATACCAATTGGGTCACAGCAGTGGAGCCTCAATTGTCACAAATTTTAGATCAGCGAAGATTGTTTTTGTTCCTGAGTAAACATGCAGTGTAAACTTTAGAAGAAGAGATAAGGCTTACCTATTCAGTTTCCATTCAGAAAATAAAACATGAAATATAAAGTAGAAATTCCTGCAAAGAGACGGAAAGAGGGCAATTTGGCGTGGGCTGAACTAGGAACTTCTTGCTCAAAAGAAAAGCAGTCACCTTTGCTGGCACTTCGAACCGTAAATTTCCTCGCCAAGCAAAATTCTTTTCCAGAGTCAAACAAGTCCGTTATCTTCATTCCTTTGAGTTTGGCCTCACCACAGGCGGCGAACCATTTGTCGCAGAAATTCTCGCAAACGGTCAATCTCTCGTTTTTGTAGAACAGATTCTGATCCGGCGCGCAAACATAGCACATCAAGAAGTTCGTGTAACGCAGACATTTGGCACTCGCTCCCAGCGGCGGAAGAACCAAAGGAAATATGAGGTCTAATTCGGTTTGAAGACAACAGGCTTCCTCTTTATACCATGTGCAGTTCTTCAGGTTTGGTTGAGGCGCTGGTGCTCGATTCTTGAAATATGGACAGTAATTTTCCTTCGACAACAAAGTGCTCTCGCTTCTCGCCAGGCCGCCGACATTTAAAATTGTTACAGTACATACCACAAGTAACAAAGACATTCTTAAGAATTTCCCCATGCTTCGGTACGCGATGAAATTCTACGGGTCAACTTAGTGCAATATGATACTTGTTCCTTTAGTTTGAAAAAGGTTGGGCTTTCTTTTTCTTAATATTTAACTGCGTTTGTGAAAAGTAAATAGATAAGAGATAGGGAAAGTAAACACTTGTGATAGGTTGTGCACCATTGTTTGAGGACGTGCTAATTGGACGCAACATAATTTGAATAAAGTTAGGTGAGGATGATTTTGGCATTCGAAAATCGGCCGGCGTTCAATTGACACCCATGCGTCGCTAGTTTTTTATTTTCCTTTTGGAACTGATTTTTGTGTTGCTTGACAACGTAACCGATTTTTCCTTCCAGCAACGGCCTTTTCCAAAAAGGAAAACAAACATTTTAAAAAGAAAGGAGAGAAAAACGTGCGCTTTCTCTTTTCATTCCCGCTTCCAATAGATCACAACACAAGCGGGATTTTTATGAACCATTTTCGCGGGACGTCTTCGTACAAATGATGGCAGTGCTCTTGGAAATTTTTAGAACGAACCCACATTACAAAGGTACCAAAATCTCGTTTAGTAGGTGTGACTCGAACTGATTTTCATCCACAATTAGATACCATTTCTGTCAACTAAGAGTTGCTGTTTTTCTGGCTTTATCCTGGCCCTAACATGTAATAGGATAATTCGGGCGGTGGTTATCATCATCATCATCATCATCATCATCATCATCATCATCATCGATGGTCGTCACTGTCCCAGATACTGCCACTACACAAATTTGAATCCAAAGCTGAAAGGTGCAGGCATGTTCACGTTACTTTAATCTGGGAATCTGATAAAGGAAACGCGTAAGCCGGTACGCAAAGGATCTAAAGAATCCAGATTGTCCGGCTCACTGCCTCAAGGATCGCCAGTAATTCAATCAGATTGTAAATAACTTCTCTTTTATTCTTTTTTGCTTCTTCTCAGTCAGTTCGTATTTCTACATAGTTATACAGATACAACAGGTACATTGTGGTGCAACTGACGGCTAAATAAAACAAGAGGCCAGCCCTGTACATACTCACTACTATCTACGAGCCTGGTTGCATGGTTCTATTGTAAAATTATCTCTGTGGTCTTTGAACCGACCGACCAGATAATTGCAAGTTGCATGCAGGTTTGCCCCGTTTGACTTAAATAACTGAACACTTATAACCCTTTGCATACCAAGAGGGTGGCATTTATTTCTTACAAAAATTAGAATGTTATGCTTGTTATGAAGATGCTTGTCATGCTCATTATTAACAACAAAACCCCACAGACCCATACATATTTAGAAAGTGTATAAAATATACTTTCATATCGAATAGAGAAATTATAGGATATATCAAAATTATGACGTTTAATATGTCTGTTGAAGGAAACCTTCCACACCACTTCGCTCGTGTGTACGGACTCAGAGGTCATAAGGTTTAACCTCGCTTGCCGGTCTGCAAGGCCTTCAAGTTGAAGTTGGTGAAAGCACTCTTTCGTTTAACTGTGTCACTTTTCATGTGGTATTTTGAAAACAAAGCCTCGCTTTTGCTGGTGGGCACAGCTTATTAGCTTATTAACTCCATGATTTTCTGAAGTCTTCGCACCATCTTATGGCTTTTTTCATCTTTTTAAACTAATCAAGCCGAACTGGTTATTCCTGTAATCTTTAGCTAAGTGGAATCGGTCAAGTCTGTGTTAGGAGGAAGCCACACTCCCATAGAATTTAGGATATTAGACGCTGGTCCCGCCAGACCTTCCTGTGTAGAAAATGATTCTAGGAAGTTTTTCACGAGATTGAAGTCCACATCAACAGGGGCGTCTTCGTCATCTTCTCGAGTTGCATTAGTTAAATTGTCTTGGCGGCTTTGATGTGTCCCTTGAGAAGACAGTTTGAAAGATGGCGCATCTCTCTACAATGAAAAAGAGGGAAATACGTTTTTTACTGAAGTGCAAAACAGGATTGTGATAAGTTCTGTAAATGGTTTAAAACAAAAACTTGCAACGTAACCTAAAGCCTGTTTTATTCATCTGCGAAACAAACGCAAAAGGAAGAGCACACGCAAGTGTGTGTACACGTAACGAATTTTTTTCTTTTTCTTGCCCTTTTAAGCTGCCTCTGTGTTGAGTTTCCGTCGCACGCGAAAACCAGGCTTTCCAGCTATAAGTAGTCCAGAAAATAAACTGGAATGTAAATGGTTTGTCCAAATAAAAAATTTCCCAAGGAAATAAGTAGTCCAAAATTCCCAGAAACCATCTACCATTCCAACGAACACAAACTATGAACCAACCGGGGAGGGGAGGGGGAGGGGGAGGGAAGCCTGATACCCAAGTCAATCCGGCACTCAATTCTGAGGGCGGAATGCGTGCGAAACAACTTTAGATCATACGAATCCGTGTAAGAATCGGGGGAGTGTTTTTGAACAGTCTGAGAGAAGGAAGGGTCAAAAAAATATTGGCTACTGCTCTGAAACTCCGGATGAGTGATGCACAGAAATACGACAGAGGCTTGAGGAAATTAAAAAAGGTAGCTGAGGCGAGCCACTTCAACTTACTTGGGCAGCCAATATTGGTTAAAAGTAGATGCGCTTTGAGAAATGTCGATTTGTTTGTAGTTTCAGTGGTGCGGTTGTCAAAAATTTAGCCAGACAAGACTAGACTGACATGAAGGAAATCTCTCTTTGCTTCTTTTTCACAAGAATCAAGAAATGCAACTCAAAGAAATGCAAAACCTGCTCTTTCATTCAAGAGGCTCTGTCATCATGTACATTCAAAAACATAGGCCAAGTACATCATAACAAGCAAACAATCACTTGTGCATCCAAAACCTCATCTACATGATCCAGTGCTGAAAATGCAAAAACACTCCAAATGGTCCAGCAGAATACATCGGACAAACAAAACGCGCACTACGTGACAGATTTGGACCGATGCAGTACCGCAGCACTTTAATCAAAAAGGACACAAACTCACGGACATCGAACTTATTCCACTCGAACTCATTAATTCTAAAAGAGAATCCATACGTAGAGCTCGCGAGTCATTTTATATAGATAAGGCCAAAACTATGCAACCACATGGTATAAACAGAGAAGATGACTATGAATCGTCTTTTTTTAAATTTCTTTATTATTATTTTTATTTCTTTATTTATTTTATTTATTAATTTTTTTTTTACACTTCTCTTTGTTTATTCATGGTAATTTTATGTCGTCCTCATTGGCTTGTTTTAATTTTAAATTCCAAACAATCGTATCATATATCTACTGTAACCGTTTTACTACATGTTGTAACGACTATCCGTATTTTCATTAAATCCCCCGAAGAAGGACAAGTCAAGTTGACTGTCCGAAATATCGGGAAAACCAACTCGCTCGTTGTTGTTTCTTTGCTGTTTTTTCATTATAGTTTATTTCAGTAACTTTACAAACAGCAGGATCTTGATTGTGGTCACATCTTATAGAAGTTTCAACGTTTATTAAAGTTAAACCCTTTTTCCTTAAGAAAAGGGGAGGGGGGAGGGTGGGGGGGAAGTGAGAGACTATGCGCCGCCTGTAAATTCTTCAGGATTTCTTCTTAGAAAAATAGATTGCAATTAGCCTGCACTCGTGTCGTTAGGATCCAAATGGAGCCCTTTCCTGAAGGCTGAATCATTTGTCGTGAATGCCTAGGGGCCGTACTTAACGATATCACGGTTTAAGAACGATTTATTTCTCCAGGTAAAGCCACAGAGTTTTCTCGCCGGGCTCCCTAGAAGTTGTACAGAGGTCACTGGTTGCAAACAAACGAAGTTCTCAAGTTGCTATTGAGTATCAGTTAACCAATGTGAATAATATAATATGTTTACATACATTTAATTCGTTACATACCGGAAGTGCAAATTGTCCGTAACAGGTCACCGGAAACCACGAACTACTAAAGTTTTTAGAAACCTTTTTTCTTTAGGAAAAGGGAGGGCGTAGACTATCCGCCGCCTGTAAATTCTTAAGAATTTCTTGTTATTCAATAAAATATCATTGATTTCTGAAGGAAACAGATTCTGTGAGAATTTTACCCCGCGAGACGAAAGATGTACGAATCCTTTACCGCACGTGTTTCTCTCGCACGTTTGTTTGTTTGTTTTTTGCCTCTAGAGAGAAACAAACGAGGGTTGCCGCATGAGCTTGGGTTACCTGTGCTAGAACTTTCAAAACTGAGCCCGCTCGAAATTTACATAGTTTATGTTCATAATCAACAGACCGTTGCAACAAACATGTATGTCCTTCAATCTTCAAGTGCGTCTAACATAACAAAATGTGCCTATTTATTTCTCCTTCTTTAGTATGCACGCGAAGCGAAAAATATATAATTGCTGTCACTTCTTAATTATTCTCCAGGACTGTCGAAGCACGAGTTTCACTAATCAATCTTGGTTATTCCTTGACTACGAAAATGGAATTCTTTTAAGTCGAAAGCCAAATATTTACTATGTAGCTAACGGGTATTTGTAGCAGCAGTAATACGATCAACTGGTACGAATTGGAAAGCAGTATTAAGTATGCGATGCAGAAACGATAGTGTTGGTCATGGCTTTTGTAACATGTGGTGGCTCCTAAAAGAGCCGTTTGTTTTGGCGGTAAACTCAGTGAGTTTACTTGCTGCTTGTGTACTTGGTCACAGCCTTGGTTCCTTCACTGACGGCGTGTTTGGCCAGTTCACCGGGCAGAAGCAGCCTAATGGCGGTCTGGATCTCGCGGGAGCTGATGGTTGATTTCTTGTTGTAGTGGGCAAGGCGGGAAGCTTCGGTGGCGATGCGCTCGAAGATGTCGTTCACGAACGAGTTCATGATGCCCATGGCTTTGCTGGAGATACCAGTGTCAGGGTGAACTTGCTTCAACACCTTGTAGATGTAGATAGCATAGCTTTCCCTTCTCTTTCCTCTCCTCTTCTTCTTTCCTTCAGCCCCGGCCTTTGCCTTTCCGGCTCTCTTCTCGCCTTTCTTTCCTGCAACTTTGGGTGCCATGTCTGTAGATCAGAATGGATTCGAAATGCCAAAACGCGCGTTCCATCTTGTATTTATACGAGAATGAGCTAAAGATCAATTATCATGCGGATCGAAAATCTCGTTTGGTGATTGGCCACTCTAACATGTGTTGAACATGTCTATCAATACTCTGATATTGCAGGTCAACATTGTTTTTACATGTCATTTCCTTTCAATACAAAGGCTCTTTGAAATATCTAACAGTCAACGAAGTTTTTTATTGGTGCGTTTCGATCTTTCTTGCATAAGAACGAGCTATAAATATTGAGGCGCGGCAAATTTGAAATAATCCTCAGCTTCTTACGAGAACGAGTATTATTATTTCGAAATATCAAACATGTCTGGTCGCGGCAAAGGAAAGGCAAAGGGCACAAAGTCCAAGAGCCGCTCATCCCGAGCAGGGCTTCAGTTCCCCGTTGGTCGAATCCACCGTCTTCTTCGCAAAGGCAACTATGCTGAGCGTGTTGGCGCCGGTGCTCCAGTGTACTTGGCAGCTGTGCTCGAATATTTGAGCGCTGAAATTCTCGAGTTGGCGGGCAACGCTGCTCGTGATAACAAGAAGACAAGAATCATCCCTCGTCACCTTCAGCTGGCTGTGCGCAACGACGAGGAGTTGAACAAACTGCTCGCTGGTGTCACCATCGCACAGGGAGGTGTTCTTCCCAACATTCAGGCTGTGCTTCTTCCCAAGAAGACCGAGAAGAAAGCCGGAAAAGCTTAAATTGAAGCTTTCATTAACACAGAAACGGCTCTTTTAGGAGCCACCAAATGCTAATAAAGTCATGACCAGCAAACTGCTATCAAACAGAACGAGATATTGGTAAAAATAAGGAGCTATCGTTATGTAGGGATGGGAAACAGAACCGAACGGATTAAAAAACTGAGTCTTTTATTTCTAATGTTTTTAAGAAGCTGAGAATCATTGTTCTGTTAACAGTAATATCACGTCCTAAACTGGCACAGCTAAAAGCCAGGCCTGGCTAAAAGCTTTCACACGAACGATCAACCGAGCAATGATAATACACTGTTTCCCGCCATTTTCTCTCATGAACGGTTTCAAAATATTCAAAGTTGTTTGAAATACAGTTCGTTTATTCAAATGCAAATGTTTGGTGAATCTTGCATACAATGTGTGCCGGTGTCCATTACAAAAAGTGCGCCAAAACTTCTCTGAGGTACAGTGGATACCCCGATACAACGAAGTTCCAATGGACTGCCTCAATGTGTTCGTTATACCGGGATCTTCTTTATAAATAGGGGTTCTTTATGTCGGGGTTCCATTGTACGCTGCCTACCCATCAAATATTTTGCTGGGAACGAGATTGCATTTCTTCTCAAGCGACTGTAACCTGACTGGTAACCTGCGCGCAGAAGTCTCCCATTTCCCGAAGCTTCCAAGCTATGAATTACATACACTTTGCGAACATTGCAGATACTTTAACCTCGACCAGTTTCCCCTTATGTGTTGTCCTGCACAGCGCTCAATAAACCTAACTCGCCGAGATTGTCCCAAAGAACAATCGTTGTTGCGCTTAACTTACGTATTAAACGCTTGCACGCGCCTCTGATCGGTGAAAAAACGAGATTTCAGCTCTAAGCTAGGCTATTACAGTTACCATCAACCGTAATAGCGCCTATTTTATTCGAGAAAGCACGGCATTGATTTGTACTGATAGGGTAGAGAGGGGAACATTTGATTGGTCATGACTTTTCAGAGATTTGGTGGCTCCTAAAAGAGCCGTTTGTTTGTGTAGACAGTGAATGTCTAACCGCCAAATCCGTACAGAGTACGTCCCTGGCGTTTCAGAGCGTACACCACGTCCATGGCTGTCACAGTCTTCCTCTTGGCGTGCTCGGTGTATGTCACAGCATCACGGATAACGTTCTCAAGGAAAACTTTGAGAACACCACGAGTCTCCTCGTAGATCAGGCCAGAGATTCGCTTGACACCGCCACGACGAGCAAGACGACGGATGGCTGGCTTGGTGATGCCTTGGATATTGTCACGAAGAATCTTTCGGTGACGCTTGGCGCCTCCTTTTCCTAGACCTTTACCTCCTTTACCGCGACCAGACATGTTGATTGCTACTCGTGTTACTGAGTAATAACCGACTTGGCGTTATTTCTCCTATTTTATATCGCAAAGACTGACCTCTTAGAAAACAACATACGATTATTTTCATTGGTTGAATACACACAACAGAGTCGGGGGTCAAGTTAATATTGATGACATTTTATACGATTCTTAATTTACAAGATGCATGCACCTCCTGTGAGCCAATAAATAACACTACCAACGAGAAACAATCAAACGATAAATTTTGTAAACATATCTGCTATTTGAAGCTATAGACTCCAAGTAAAGTTATCTCTAAGTGCTTCAAAATTTTATAAAAACTCTTCGGATCGAAATACAGTCTTAGTTCTGTGAAATTATTCACAATTATCGAAATAAGCCAATCAAATTTCACAGCTTTGAACCAATCAGAAAGAAGCCCGCCAGGTATAAATCGATCACACAACAGTTTTGTTATAGTCCGTTGAGAACACTCTAGTGATCAAAGATGGCGCGTACAAAGCAAACTGCTCGTAAATCAACTGGTGGAA
This sequence comes from Siderastrea radians, assembly GCA_964017195.1. Taxonomy (NCBI): domain Eukaryota; kingdom Metazoa; phylum Cnidaria; class Anthozoa; order Scleractinia; family Rhizangiidae; genus Siderastrea; species Siderastrea radians. Next base: position 29,107,922 of record OZ024891.1, on the reverse strand, counting down.
AAGCTCCACGCAAACAGCTCGCCACAAAGGCAGCTCGTAAGAGCGCGCCTGCCACTGGTGGAGTTAAGAAACCTCATCGTTACAGGCCTGGCACAGTCGCTCTTCGTGAGATCCGTCGTTACCAGAAATCCACCGAGCTGCTGATCCGCAAGCTGCCCTTCCAGCGTCTTGTGCGAGAAATCGCTCAGGACTTCAAGACCGACCTGCGTTTCCAGAGCTCCGCTGTGATGGCTCTTCAAGAGGCAAGCGAGGCTTACCTTGTTGGTCTGTTTGAAGACACTAACTTGTGCGCCATCCACGCCAAGCGCGTCACCATCATGCCCAAGGACATTCAGTTGGCCCGCCGAATCCGCGGAGAGCGAGCATAAGTTGCTTGCGTCCCTCACAAAAAACGGCTCTTTTAGGAGCCACCACATTAATAAAAGCAATGACCAAGATATGACTGTAAATAGTGTAATATTCCCTGACTTCTCGTGTCACAATTTATACCCCGCTATTATATCACAGACGAGTAAAGTCTTAGATAATTATGTACTAAATTTTTTGCCGAAACGCTTTCGCAAATTAATTCTTAAAACGAGAAATTAACTTTCTGAAAAGCTCCCAGAAAACATTCCGGGTTGTGAATCTACTGAGCTTTTTCACTTTACAGTATTTTTCATTTCGAATGATCTGAACTGCAGCTTGTTCAGATTTTTTGTGCTTTTCTCTTGTCTGTAGCAGAGTCACTGCTCTGCTTGTTGTTGTTAGAAAAAAAATTTGCATGGGACACCTTGGTATGCACAATAAACAAACGAAATTTACGTGCGTTGTTGAAGGTACCGTGCCTCAACAGTCATGACGCTTATGAGATCTAGACATGAGAAACACTAACAAGTAAGAAAGCTTTCCTGTGTAATAGCAAGGTGGGAATCATTAAACTAAATAGCTTTGGCGTGTTATACCAAGTAGCAATTAGCAAGAAGGGTTTTGGCGCTCAATCGTGCAAATAGACTGTGTCACGTTCGCCGACCGACCGGTACCATCGGATTTAAAATTAAATGTGATAGATTCACTCCAAGAGTGCATACGAGCGTTAAAGAACCTCGCCATGCTCTCAACTAATAGTTTTAAGAGAAAGAACATGTGACAGAAGAGAAGGATAAGTATCGTTTGTGACATTGAAGTTGGTATAAACGACATCGCCAACGTCGCAACGAGCGACCAACCAAATCAGCTATTTATTAACTCTCGGATGTCTAACTGGTATATCATTGTTTATCTTTTTGAAACTGTAGCATCGCAAATCTCAAATCTCATCCCCAACCATCCAGACTGCCTGCCATGAAAAATATATTTTACATGCTGAAATCAAAGTTCCATTCACCGCTAATCAAACATGGCGGCCGGAGGCTGTCCTTGTTACTCAGGTCAAAGCGAAGTTAAAACATCGAAAATTTGAAATCAGGTCTAACTTTCCACTAAAAACTTAAAGCGTAGGAATGCTTCTTACAGATCAGCCGCCACATTTGGAAAACTAGAAAAACGCGCCAATGTTATAACGCTGTAAAGACAACATTTTCTTCACAATCTCCCTACTTTCAAAACTCTACAGCTTTCAATTTGATTATTTGCAAGACTTAAGGCAATGATATTTACATCAAGTACTAACAAAATCCTTAAACAATGTTTTTTTATCCTTCGACTGAAAAAATGTGTCAATAATAAGCAAACTAATTTGAGAAAACGCCGAGTAAACTAACACAGAATTTGGGTAGCGCCATGTTTGGGCCTTGATCCCTCAGCGGTCCGCATCCTGCTAATATAGTTCACTCGCACCTTCGACTTAGTATATTCGAGTCTTCAGTTGCTTCAGTTCAACGCACAGTGAGGTTCTAAACTTGCAACATGTCAACCCCAGCAAAGTCTCCAGCCAAAAAGAAGCCTTCGGCGCCTAAAAAGCCAGCCGATCACCCACCATACTCTGAAATGATCAAGGCTGCTATTCTAGCGTTGAAGGAACGAAACGGTTCTTCCCGCCAAGCCATCGAGAAGTACATCAAAGCCAACTACAAGGTTGGTGAGGTTGGCTCGCACTTGAAGATGGCACTCAAGAGAGGCGCCGCCAGTGGAAAGCTTCAACACACCAAAGGTGTTGGCGCTTCAGGCTCCTTTAAGCTGCCCAAGGAGGAGAAGAAAGAAAAGAAACCCAAGAAGAAGCCGGTTACAAAGAAGAAGCCCGCCGCCAAACCAAAGAAGCCCGCCGCCAAGAAGGCAGCGAAGAAAACAAAGAAACCTGCGCCCAAAAAACCAGCGGCTAAAAAACCCGCAGCCAAGAAACCAGCAGCTAAAAAGCCAGCGAAGAAGCCTGCAGCCAAAAAGCCTGCTGCCAAGAAAGCGGCGAAGAAACCCGCAGCCAAAAAGCCCGCCAAGAAAATTGCAGCCAAGAAGTAAAGTGGGAAGGTTCTTCACTAAACAAAACGGCTCTTTTAGGAGCCACCACATAATAACAAAGCAATGACCAAAAATATCTGCTGCCACGAATATTCTTATATTATATCATCCTATATTTCATCTGTCACGCAATGGTTCTCCCGCACAAAAAGGGTTGCGTGACCAGTTTCCTCTAAAAGTTTTGTACCTTCCCGAATCACCTACAGCTTCTTTTTCTCAAACTTAAATTCATAACTGAATTTCTAGAAAAAAATTTATTAGCCGAAGTTTTGCAATGCAGTAGTGCCGGATTCTGCCCATTTCTTCACATTATCAAAATACCTCTCTGGATATCAACAATGCAAAAAATACTCGTACTCCCTTGACATGAAAGACTTGTTAGGTCTTATTTATATGGGGTAGGGTCTGGCTACCTTCCCAACAATAAAGGATAAAAAGCGACTGTTGGAAACTAACTGAAATCTCAAAAGATACGAACTTCCGAATCATTAGAAAAGCATCTGTTGTTTAACAACCAGCGCGCAGAACAACAGTTCCGATTGTAAAGATGTTTTATTGAAGTTGAAAGACACGCGAGTTTGCGCGCAACAAACGCGGCTGAAATCGAGTCGTAGAAAAGTGAAGAGGGACCTGTATGATCCTAGCCTGTTCCAGGCTCTCAGATAGTAGGGTCGGCGCGAACACAAGGGGAACGCGAAAATAATACGCGCGCGGGAGCCTGGGGAAAAAAGGGGGCGGTGGCGGGAAAAGGAAGGAAGCTGCCTTGTCTCTCCCCCGCCCCAGCGCGTTTTTTCGCCCTCGTTTTCTCTTCGCCCTTTTCCCCAATATTTCGGAGCCTGGAACAGGCTAGTATGATCCAAGAATTTTGGTCACTACATCGTTTAGTCATAACCCGTTTCTCCGAACCTTTCAGGCCGGGTTTAGGCTGGAAGTTGTCTCTAATATTTATAACTGGTTGGAAAACGAGCCAAATTATGCAGACAGGAGAAAATAACTGGTAAAGTGGTCATGACTTTTATAGCATTTGGTGGCTCCTAAAAGAGCCGTTTGTTTTGGCGGTAAACTCAGTGAGTTTACTTGCTGCTTGTGTACTTGGTCACAGCCTTGGTTCCTTCACTGACGGCGTGTTTGGCCAGTTCACCGGGCAGAAGCAGCCTAATGGCGGTCTGGATCTCGCGGGAGCTGATGGTTGATTTCTTGTTGTAGTGGGCAAGGCGGGAAGCTTCGGTGGCGATGCGCTCGAAGATGTCGTTCACGAACGAGTTCATGATGCCCATGGCTTTGCTGGAGATACCAGTGTCAGGGTGAACTTGCTTCAACACCTTGTAGATGTAGATAGCATAGCTTTCCCTTCTCTTTCCTCTCCTCTTCTTCTTTCCTTCAGCCCCGGCCTTTGCCTTTCCGGCTCTCTTCTCGCCTTTCTTTCCTGCAACTTTGGGTGCCATGTCTGTAGATCAGAATGGATTCGAAATGCCAAAACGCGCGTTCCATCTTGTATTTATACGAGAATGAGCTAAAGATCAATTATCATACGGATCGAAAATCTCGTTTGGTGATTGGTCACTGTTACAAGTTTTTAACATGTCTATCAATCTTTGATATTGCAGGTCAACATTGTTTTTGCATGTCATTTCCTTTCAATACAAAGGCTCTTTGAAATATCTAACAGTCAACGAAGTTTTTATTGGTGCGTTTCGATCTTTCTTGCATAAGAACGAGCTATAAATATTGAGGCGCGGCAAATTTGAAATAATCCTCAGCTTCTTACGAAAACGAGTATTATTATTTCGAACTATCACACATGTCTGGTCGCGGCAAAGGAAAGGCAAAGGGCACAAAGTCCAAGAGCCGCTCATCCCGAGCAGGGCTTCAGTTCCCCGTTGGTCGAATCCACCGTCTTCTTCGCAAAGGCAACTACGCTGAGCGTGTTGGCGCCGGTGCTCCAGTGTACTTGGCAGCTGTACTCGAATACTTGAGCGCCGAGATCCTCGAGTTGGCAGGCAACGCTGCTCGTGACAACAAGAAGACAAGAATCATCCCTCGTCACCTTCAGCTGGCTGTACGTAACGACGAGGAGTTGAACAAACTGCTCGCCGGTGTCACCATCGCACAGGGAGGTGTTCTTCCCAACATCCAGGCTGTGCTTCTGCCCAAGAAGACCGAGAAGAAAGCCGCAAAAGCTTAAATTGAAGCTTTTCTTTACAAAAACGGCTCTTTTAGGAGCCACCAAATGATAATAAAGTCTTGACCAGCAAACTGGTATCAAAAAACGACATATTCAGACAAGAAAGATAGTGTGTATACAAGTTCAGATTTCCTATAATATAAGTATCTTTATTTTTGATATTCCCACTGGTGAGGGTAGTTGATAAAAAGTAGAACTTCGTCAAGTAAATCGTAGAAACAATTACATTTGCACGTTGAAAGAACTTGCGAGGGAACGAGCATATAGGCTCGATTACCAGCCGCTGGTCCGGACTCGATCGAGAAAGCGGCGGAAATCGAGTCTAACGACCACAGAGAGCGTCATTTCCTCCCATATTTACCTTGCTCGATAAACAACACCGTATATTCAAATTTCACAATGTGGTTAGTTCATTCAAATGCAAAAATAAAAAGTTTTGAATACTGCGCGCAAATCTGTGCGCGTCCGTTAGAAAAAGTGCGCCAAAACAAGATTTGGTCATGATCATGCTGCATTACGATCCAGCCATTTCAGGAAAATTTCGGTCACCGTACCGTGCCTTATTGCGGGCATTTTCCCTTATTCCTCGGTGGAGGAACCGCTCTCTACATGTTTGCGGTCTTCAGAGACTTCTTCCGTTAGGTCAAAATTTGTCTGCTAGTTACAAACTGTGCGTATCGAATAAAATTTTCATTATTATACTACCGAAAGCATACACTTTCGATAACTGCAGCACAAGTACAGATTGACCTTTTAGTGTGCAACAATATAATCCTGCAGGTCGGCTATTAAGGGAATAAGCGGTTAAACAACGCAACCGGATTGCTCGCACTTGACGATTGATTTAAACCTAATTTTACAACTCGCGCGTCTGATCTGGTTTTCAGTGAACCTTCCACCAAATAAAAAGGTACGCGAAATTTTATTGGTCATGACTTTTAAGAGATTTGGTGGCTCCTAAAAGAGCCGTTTTTTGTGTAGACAGTGTAGTCTAACCGCCAAATCCGTACAGAGTACGTCCCTGGCGTTTCAGAGCATACACCACGTCCATGGCTGTCACAGTCTTCCTCTTGGCGTGCTCGGTGTATGTCACAGCATCACGGATAACGTTCTCAAGGAAAACTTTGAGAACACCACGAGTCTCCTCGTAGATCAGGCCAGAGATTCGCTTGACACCGCCACGGCGAGCAAGACGACGGATGGCTGGTTTGGTGATGCCTTGGATGTTGTCACGAAGAATCTTTCGGTGACGCTTGGCGCCTCCTTTTCCTAGACCTTTGCCTCCTTTACCGCGACCAGACATATTGATTGCTACTCGTGTTGCTGAGTTTAACCGAATTTGCGCTGTTTCTCCCATTTTATATGCCCAAGAATGACCTCTCAGGAAACATCATACGATTATTCTCATTGGTTGAATCTACACAACAGAGCCAAGGGTCAAGTTACCATTGATGATGTTCATAAAATTAACATTTTCAATTTACAAGATACGTGTGAGCGCCTTCTTTCAAGCAATAAAAATCACTACTAAGGAAAATCTCGGTATATATTGTCAAACAACACATTTTGCAAACCAACCTTTTATTTGAAAATATAGAGTCTTAGTTAAGTTATCTAAAAATGCTTCAAAAGTTACTAAATCTCTCTTCGGATCGAAATACAATCACAGATCTAAGAAACTATTCACACTCATCGAAACAGCCAATCAGATTTCCTAGTCTTGAACCAATCAGAAAGAAGCCCGCCAGGTATAAATGGATTTCTAAATACCCTTTGTATAATTCGTTGACAACTTTCTAGTTTTCAAAGATGGCGCGTACAAAGCAAACTGCTCGTAAATCAACTGGTGGAAAAGCTCCACGCAAACAGCTTGCCACAAAGGCAGCTCGTAAGAGCGCGCCTGCCACCGGTGGAGTCAAGAAGCCTCATCGTTACAGGCCTGGCACAGTCGCTCTTCGTGAGATCCGTCGTTACCAGAAATCCACCGAGCTGCTGATCCGCAAGCTGCCCTTCCAGCGTCTTGTGCGAGAAATCGCTCAGGACTTCAAGACCGACCTGCGTTTCCAGAGCTCCGCTGTGATGGCTCTTCAAGAGGCAAGCGAGGCTTACCTTGTTGGTCTGTTTGAAGACACCAACTTGTGCGCCATCCACGCCAAGCGCGTCACCATCATGCCCAAGGACATACAGTTGGCTCGCCGAATCCGTGGAGAGCGAGCATAAGTGGCTTGCATCCCTCACAAAACAAACGGCTCTTTTAGGAGCCACCAAATTAATAAAAGCAATGACCAGTACATGATTCACGCACATAAAATAGTTTGATATCCCACAACTTATTAAGGAAGACATTGTAAACGAAAGGACTAAGATGCTGATTTTATTCTGTGGTCACAGAAATACATGGGTACGCTTCTGTCTAGAATCACAATAACCCTGTAAAGAGTTTTAGCGTTTATACGTTGAGAGCTGCGACTCGAATTTACAGAAAACATTTCGTGTATAAAATCGTTTCCAATATATACCACTTTCACTTTGCGCGCTTCAGTTTGCCCGATTCATTGACATCGGGATGTCAAAGCGTACTTAGCTACGCAATCTAGAGGTAGGAAAAGGCTAGAACGAACAACCAAGTCTTACTTTCTGTTTGGTACAATTTGTGGTTGCTCTGTTTAAAATCTGAACTGACGCCTTCGTGAGCAAATTTTGGCGCTGTTATGCAAATATCCCCAGCTCCAGCCATGTGTGATGGGCCTCGTTTCGCCGTTCGACCGGTGTCACAGCGGATTTGGACCGGGAGGGTGGGGGGGTTGCAAATCCGCTAGCGGATATGAACCCCCTCTCGCGGATTTGTTTATTTTATTTTTTTTTTGGCCAAGAAACCAGCGCCTAAAAAACCACAGCCAAGAAGCCAGCAGCTAAAAAGCCAGCGAAGAAGCCTACAGCCAAAAAGCCTGCTGCCAAGAAAGCGGCGAAGAGGCCCGCGATCAAAAAGCCCGCCGCCAAGAAAGCTCCGGCTAAAAAGTGAAGTGGAACGACTCTTCACAAAACAGAACGGCTCCTTTAGGAGCCAGCCACCACATGGAAACCAACAGTGTACACTTTTTAACAGTTTAGCATTTTCTGTTTTTATCTCATTTCCTCATTGTCGTCTTGTTTGTACCGTCACACAACACTCCTCCGGTCCACCGATTGCGTGACCAATTTCCCATTTCAAGAGGCCATTTCCGAGATGAAGGAGAGGCCTTGTGCAAAACCATTGATATGAAAATGAGTTTTATTTTCAAGTGAATGCACTTCACCTCGTTTTAAAACAGAGGCGAAGGGCATCTTGGAAATGGCCTATTTTGTAACATCCTCCTATGACCTCCTATCGTTTATTTATCTCTTAATATTTAGTTGAATACGAATTTCTATCATTCAGGAATGAAAATTGTCGGTTGAGTTGTGCCAGGCACTCGGCAAGCAGCTTCTTCAGTTTACCCATCGCAGACTGCCGAAAGTTTCGGCCTTATGGTAGCCTGCCTCGCAGACGAAAAGCTTTGACATTTTTATGGAGTAGCCGAGTAAGAGGTACGAGACTGGTAGTATCAGCTATAGATAGTTCTTCCCCCTCCCCCGAGGTGGGGACTCCCAAATAAAAGCGACGGGGTACTCATCAGAATATTTTTAAGGGAATCCCTGAAAGGTACTAGAACACAGTTTCGTGTGGACTTTGTTAGAATTCACCTCCCCCCTTAGAAGCACCAATTCTGACAAGGTATTTTCTGTCATGTTTTTCCTTGGATTATAATAACCTTATAAGAAAAAGGGATTATTCTAACGGTGGTCATGTTTTCTTTTTTATATATTGTAAGTTAACAACCGAAGCGGTACCAAATCACGAATTTTTCTTCATAAGTGCTTTTAAGTAGAGTCCCAACTTCCGTCTCCGTCTGGTGAGGACTGGGTGCCCCCCCCCACCCCCCTGCCATCGAGCTGAGGGTTAATTAAAATAAATTAAAAAATTAACTTACTCAGGGAATTCTGCTCCTTCATAACTGGAAACTTTGTCCACGAATGATTTTAAACAGCGAGTCACTGAATCAAGATCTAAAGGCGTCCCCTACGATGAAAAACAGAGCAAAGTCTAGCATTACTATCTTTACAACAACTGTGGATTTACTGTGCGTTAGTTTACCGAGAAAATTAACGGGAAAAAACTTGTCCTTGTTTACATAGTGTTACGTGTGGTGAAGCGAGTTGAAGCTTCTGAGAACGACGAATGGTAACAGAAACAAGTCACCAAAAATCATGTCTATCTTCAATCGTTTGAAGATGGACATGAGGAATGTGATTACATTGTAATTACAAAAAAGGCTAAAAGGCTACTAAAAATATTTACAAAAAATACATCTTGTATCATGCCGGTTTATATTATATTTTTGTTACATTTGTTATTACATTTCTTTCCTAATAGGTCTGATCCAATGTAATTGTTACACTACTCAACCGTCAAGAGTATCAAACAAAATGTGCGAGTGGCGTGTGAAAAGCTTGCTACGTTTTGAGCAAAACTGGAAATGGTTTTGATTAACTTCCCTTCATATTTTGTGTGGAGTTAGTACCTGGGCTAGAACAACTCATGGTGACAATTTCATTTCTCAACACCAACCGGAACTTGGCATCGGCGGGGGCGGGGGGGGGGGGGAAGAGTTCACGCTTCAAAATGTATTTTAGGCAGTTTTGTTAGCTTATTTTATCAAAGTGCAGGGGACTGGTTACAATTTTCCTCACGTCATTGAAAACTATCATCCTTGTACTAAAACCTTAGCGATATTTGCTTAAAGTCCACACCAATCCCAGCATAATTTACGGTACCTCTAAATTGCAAATCTATGATATCAAAAGAGTTGCCCACTCTAAGTTAGCTAGGATACAAAAAAGGGAAGAGGGCCTTTTGCAGATCTTATGCAGTTCCCACCCATGGATGACATAGCAACGACCTGAGATTTCACATTTCAGCTAGTCGTCACTCTACTTATCATGTTTTACATTTATCGCATTTGAAATTATGAGCCTGCAGTAAGGCAGGCCTGTGTCACATATGAACCTAGTTATATGGCCTCGCTCACCACGAGTCCCCCATAGCTCAGTGGTTAGAGCATCCAACCGGCCTCTGGAAGGTCATGGGTTCGACGCAGATTTTTTTTGAGTAATAACAACTTCAATATTTCTTCTTTATACTGGTATTGTGAAACTACACTGATCTGGCCAATACCTACGACTGGTTTATTTTAACCATTCAGAGGCAATTTTCAGATCCGCATGGGTATGACCGACCTCTGAGGACGAACTCACTGGGTAGACAAATGTCAATGTGTGTTTTCATGGCATTAATCTAAATACAGTAGAACCTCGATTTAACGAACCTCTATATAGCGAAGTCCTCGATATAACGAACGATATTTTTCAGCCCACTAATAGTGTAATGTATGGAAAAGAACCTCGATATAACGAACCCTCGATATAACGAATCCTCGACATAACGAACCAAGGTTCCACTGTACCTTACTTCCCCCAATACGTTCCCGACGGCACCTGCTGGAAGGAGGTAATACAAGGGGAAGGCCGTTTAATATTTCATTTTTAAGGAACGGAAGGGAGCTTTAGGATGTAGACTAAGTCAGGAGTAGTTTACAAGGGACTCTCGTCAGAAATGCAGACAACAGATTAGCCTGAAAAAAAAAGCCAACGTTTCTCCAGGTCGCCACTTGAGCCCTCGCAAAACGACGTCTGAGTAACGAGCGCAGAAATTCCATACTGATGACGTGCACTACCCAGAACTTGGTAGTGCTTCTGATTGGTTGTGCCGCGAGAGAATTTTCTTTCAACCAATCAGAAGCACTACCAAGATCTGGGTAGTGCACGTCATTGATATGGAATTTCTGCGCTCGTTACTCAGACGTCGTTTTGAGAGGGCTTAAGCGGCGACCTCGCGAAACGTCGGCTGTTTTCTCCGGCTAACAACAGATAAAAATAAAGAAAACGAAGTTATATTTCGGTACAAGCTATATCATCATCAGACGAAGATTACACACAAGGGAGCTGGTCAGTGTTAAATAGTATAAGTTACAATTACACTCACGTCACTTTGGCCCGTATTTCCACCACTGAGGGTTCCATTTTCAGTTTCCTTGTGTCTTGAGTTTTGATCACTATATTTTGACAGTATGTTGTCCAAATCCTGTTCAGACAAGTTTAACCAGCTGTCATCTGTACGGTGTTGAAAAAACCCAAAACAATAATTATAACATATTCTTTAAAATTACCACTGTATTCAAAAGCATAGCCGGAAGGTGTTTAGCAATTATAACATGACCAGAATTTGATTTCTTCTTGAAACTGGAACTTCAAGGCAAATCTTCCATGATTTCCATGATCTTCCGAGAGTAATGTTCAAGCTTAAAATTATAGAATTCTCCAAACCAATACTGTAAGAAATCCATTAAAACCTGTGAAGAGAATTGGTGTGACGACATCAAACGTAAATGTCTAAAGGCAGCGTAACCTTTGCCATACACTTGGAGTATTTTGGACATTAGGTGGAAAAGGCAAATGTAGTGAGCAGTTGCTCTCACCACACCCTCAGTCTACACCGACTTTTAGTCTTGGTTAATTATCAACTGTCCCTCACCATCCTCAGGGAGCAGCTCTTCCCCTTTCATCTTTGCAACATCGATTTTAGCATCTTTTAAGAACATAAATAGCTCCCAGCAAATTGTGAAATTGCGGGGGGGGGGGGGGGGAGGACAGGGAAAAATCTGGTAGAATCAACAATGGACTGGTATTCCATCCAAGGAGGAGTGGTGGGGAGGAGCTTTTGCAGCCTCTATCTGCTGTCTTCATTTTAACCCTTTTTATCCCTAACAGCGATGGAAATAAAATTTCTCTTTACATTATCAATACTTGTTCAAACATTCATGTGATGAGAATAGAGAAAGTGATCACCACTGAGGATAAGATGTCTTGATATACTAGACAGATTCTCCTAACTAGTTTCATGAGAAATTTGTGGACAACAGTAAGGAGAATATGCATTTTCATACCACTCACTGGGATTAACGGGTTATGGTACTATGCCAGGTTTTTTGTTATGTTTTTGGGACAAAACTGTGCTTATGGGATGCTCCTAGTACATCAAAAGGAAGATATCAAGAGATTTTTTTCCAAAGGGAGAACAATTTGTCATCAGTTTTAAGCAATTTTTCCATTTTCATCCTAGTGACCTGTAGCCAAATGCATTTTATAGCCTCAGAAAATTTTAAACAGAAGTCCCAGGAGTCATACTATAAGTTGGTAAAGTATGATTGTCTGGGTGAGTGTAAGTCCTGTCAGTCTTGAGACTTCCACTCAAGTTGTTGAAACGTCAGTCAAATTGTCATCACCAACAGTCCTTCTCAGGTCTACACTCACCCGGACGATCATACTTCACCGACTTATAATTATGATATGACTCCTGGGTTCAAACCATTTACAATTAAACACTAAATACTTTTTTATCAAAACTGAACCACAAATTTTGTTCTCCTCTGATTCCAATATGTCCAACTAAATTTTAGCTTTTAGCAAAGCTAGATTAAATAGGTCATAATATGACCCCTTTCAAGAACATGAATGCTCTACAACATAAACAGAGAATAAAGAAGCACAGTTCATGAAAGATTTAAAAGGTCAACTAGAACAATGATGCAGCTTACAAATGTACTCACCTTAAAATAACCTAGCTTGCTCTGTCAGACAAGCTAAGAACTTCTCCCACTTTGGCCCTTTAGGGGCACTTAATCCTCCTAAGTAAGTTCAATTAAAAGGTTTCACTTGATAAATCATCTGCTAACACTTACTTTACATTATCATATAATTCTCCTTCCACAAAGTAATATGTTCAACATGAGCTAAAATGTTTCATCGTTTCATCAGAATATATATAACAGCACTTAACGTAGGAAGAGTTTTTAGGTAATTAAATAAATATAACATTCAAGATGCTGGATATAAGGAATTTCTTAATAATTAAAAGGATACATGTAATAATTGTATGCCATTAAAAAAGAGAAAACTAACAAATAAATCACCTATTTAAGACTGGTTATCCATTTTAATCTCTTACATTTTTTTTCTCTGTTCGTTCTGGCAAAACGATTATAGAGTTACACTGCTGTGCAGTGTAACTTTTTACTAGTTTTTGACATCTATTTTATGACCACTTTTGGCTTCTGTATCAACTGGCTTATAACCTGTGAGGGGTGGATCTGTCAAGTTTCACTATCTGGCCCAACACAATACCTTAATTCACATCAGCTAGCTAATCTGTTCTGCCATTTCTGTTACACAAGATCTGAAATCCACAAGCCAATTCAAACAAAAAAAACTACATATTAATTAAAATTTTTAAAAAATAACTACAAAATGTGAAAAACCATCTCTTCTTGATATTTCAACCTATTGATGGGGGTTGTGCTGTGTTAATATTACACCATGCAACATAGGGCATTAGACTAGCTCCAAGCCGTCACTCATATTTTCTTACAAAAGGACAAAAACAATGATTACCATGCGGTGATACGGGATGAAACATGTGTATAGATCACAATAAAAATGTCTTCAAGTGCACAGTGCACATTAGTGAAGTCTACAATACAAGCGACTTGTTTCAGCTGCAGAAAATCAATTGTGGCTGACTTTTTTTTTTGCAGCAAAAAATTTCTTTTTGTGATGCACGTGTTTGGCATGTGTTATGATGCAGTTTTTATCAAGGTTTTCTGTGCTTTATTGTAGGAAACACAAAAGTACAGGGTTATTTTCCTTTCCATTTTTTTCCAAGGAGAGTAAGAAGACTGCCAAACAGTGAACCGGGAAAACAGCAATTTTTAGCGCACACTACTAAAGGTACTTGAACAAGTGACGGCCGTTCAAATTAGTTGGATTTCATTGGCCTGTACTGTGATAGTGGTGATCACACCTGTTTGAAGCCTCAATTGGAATTGTGTACTGCAAGTGAAAGAAGTTGCTTGTTCCTCAGAACCAGCCGCTTTTTTGAGTCACCTGCGTGAACCAGCCACCATTTTAATTCACCCTCGTGGACCACATGCGCACTTTCCATAATCAGAATGAGCAACTTGGAGCTGGTCTACCATAAGGTTAGCATGTTAGATGTTATAATATCAATTTGTCACTCCATATAAGTTTTAAGGCTGTTAAGTCATTCCTCAACTACATGTATCTGAGTTTCCCAACTAATTAAGCTGCACCAAATTTTATATGGCCATAGTGAGGGAAGTCTGGTCAGAGCATAAGAGTGAGCCATAAGAGTGGGGCTAAAGGCTGATAGGAAAGCAAAACTGTTAAATCCCACTTCTTTCAATGCTGTCTACTCCACTCCTTGCTGCATCATTCCCAGGTGCAGTATATTGTTTTAGTCTCCGCAGGGTAGTCAACAAGGGCTGTAACCTGCAACACCTGTTACGGCTGAGTATGCTTGCCGGGACCTTGATGTTGCAGGTGAATTTGGCCTCTTGTTGGTACAATTTACTCACACAGCAAAGTTTGTTACAGGTATGAAGATCAAGGCAACAGGTGATTCAAAACTTAACGGCAGCTCTGCTCTGTGCATTTATGAAGATCAAACTTAGGGATCAAATTTGGCCAACACAATTGGGAAATGGGGGCTGTTGAGTTAGTCTACAATCATTATACTGACCAATTTCAGGCCCAACTCATGTGCTTTGTACTGAGGATGAGAGATGGGTGGCAGAGCCCAACCTGACCTTCTGTCTGGTGTGAAAGGTTGCTGAGACAACTGGGCATACAGACAGCGAGTAAAACGTATCTGCAAAAAGGAAGGCATAAATTAACTCATGTCACTGTTTAATGAATCATTTCAGGCAATTCCGAGTATAACACTCCAATGCAGGAGAAATGATGATTCTGGCGTGAGTCAAAAAAAATTGGAACCTGGATGGATATGTTGTACCTTTGAGATGGGCAGATGAAGTCCCACAGACATCCTCGCACATCCAGGGGCAGATACACTGTACATGAGGCTTTTCTTTCCCACTTTTTTCTCCCTGGGTCTCTGAGGATGTCCTAAAACTATGAACACTCAAATTAAAGCAACTAAGTAGTACTTCCTTGAGGTGCTATAATTGATTACGCTTTTTGAATTCACAATGGTTCAGTAACCTTTTAGTGTTTGGATAAAAGCGAATAACGTTTGAGTAAGAGGATGAAATACTCATGTGGTTTGACCACTCGAATGAAAACGACCGAGCAGTACTTTGCTGTCAGGTGCTGTCTGTTACAAGTGCTTTGCTATGTTTTTTTTTCTTTTGCGGATTCATTTCCAATTTTTTCTCGCTTCTTTTGCTTTCCTTTTTCTCTCCCTTTCTTTTCTCTTTATCTTCTACCCTTTAATTTAATCCCCTTTCTATCCACTGGAAAAGATTTGGCCTCAGCCCTTCTAAAAACCTGGAAATCGAACATTCATGATCAACTAGGTGACTTGGCCTATTTTACCACCATCTTAATTTGCACCCAAAATTGGAAACGTTTTTTCTGGTATAGCTCTGTCAGAATTTGGTCGATATTCAAAATGGACACACGTATGGATGGATCTGTCCTTGCTGTATGTGTTAGCTGCTTATCAAAACAATCTTGGTGACGTCAAAAATGACGACGTCACAAGTGGTTTAATGTCTCCGGGTCGAAAACGTCCCGACGGCGGGAAAGAGTTAAGGCTATAAAAATTGATTATACATCTGAAGTAATTAGGCCTGCCTTTTTTGTAGATCCTGGTACATGACTGCCCATGCCACTGGGTACATAGAAACATTTCTTTATGCATTGTACTTGGTATTAGACATGATCGCATTTTTTTTCTTCCCAAATATTATAAAGATTATGAGACCTTATTAAAAAATTGCTGCCATTGGCTTTCATCACCCAAAAGAACGATTTGTAAAACGTACAGAGCTTAAAAATATGAGGTTAGGTAGAGTGAGTGAGAACTCACAGTGTGGAGTTTTAGGGCGAAATACTTTTTTATTACTTGGTGAGAAGACATAAAATAGTGATTTCATTTATTTAAAAAATCATAGGGGGCAACAATATTAATAAGTTAAAAGAAGGCACTTAACCAGAACTCATTGAGTTTGTACTCTAACCAAGTTCCCTGATAATCCAGAAGGGTAATAATTATTGGAGTCCTGCATGGCTAATTGTGTACCATGGCCAATGGCTACCCATGTCGAAAGATGCCAAAAAGTTTTTGACACCTTTTTCATGCATGGCCAATTAAAACGATTTAAAAGAACTCAGTGAAAGGAATAGTTGTCTGAAGTTTCATGTTCCTGCTTAGTACAAAACATAGCTCTTGCAGACTCAATAGGTCAATTGATATCACTTACACTACATAATATATATATATTATTTGCCGGCCGGGAGGTCCGTATTGAGAAAAACTGTGCCAGAGTGAGTACGGCCCGAGGCCGCAGGCCGAGGGCCGTGCTCAAGACCGAGGGCACAGTTTTTCTCAATACGGACCGACCAAGGCCGGCAAATAATATTTTTATTTTTTTCCTGTTGTTTTTCAAAAGTTAAACGTGTCTTGTTGTTTTCGGAAAGCAACGTTTTGCAAGCGCGCGTAAAATGAACCATGAAACGAAGCCGTTTGTGACACCAGAGCAGCAAAATACGGTTTTTTACTCTGTTAAAACTCAGAAATCACAGGAAGCAATATAACTAAAAGAAACCCCTTTATTTTCCCAAATTTCGAAACATGTAGCTAACTCCTGCTCGATTTACTCAAATGTTTGTCGAAAGGGAAGAGGCGAGTTACATTGTACAACCTTCGGTATTTTAACAAGAAATTTTGGAAAGAAAGTTTTTCACGACAATGTACAAAAAATTTCAGAATTCTAAGTTTCGGAGAACGTTTTAAAGATTTTAAAGGTTTTAAAAACCCATTACAAATTTTTTGTTATTGACGTTCCGTTGACCGCGGTCAAGATCGGAAAATTCCGCCCACTCCCGGAACCAATCAGATTGCAGGATTTGGTTCATCTTGCCCGCTCACGCGCTGAG
This sequence comes from Siderastrea radians, assembly GCA_964017195.1. Classification (NCBI taxonomy): domain Eukaryota; kingdom Metazoa; phylum Cnidaria; class Anthozoa; order Scleractinia; family Rhizangiidae; genus Siderastrea; species Siderastrea radians. The sequence continues at coordinate 29,091,190 of OZ024891.1, read as the reverse complement.
AAAAAACTAATAGCTATTATTTCCTGGAAAAGGAAAATTGGGTTTGTCTGGAAATAGCTGTAGACCTGACTGTCTAAGTTTTTTGTAATACACAAAGGAGACTAAAACAATAAAAGGCGACAGGGATTCATATACTCTAACAGAATTTTAATCAAAGCCAATCTAAACAAGGTTAAGGAATTTCCAAAAGATACTATTCTGGCAGTCAAATGACAACAATTCAGACTAAATTACATTTAGTTTTTTCAATGTCTCTCACCCATTGGATATTGTTTAATTGGAGATTTTATAAACCAAACTAAAAATCAGCAGGCCGGTAACCTTGGGAATCTCGGGACCCTATGTTTTCTATTCTGTTTCCTAGAAAAGAAAAAAGTAAAAGCCTTATAATCATGAAATTTAAGTAGACCATAACTGCAGCCTCCTACCCAGTCTACTCTGTTGTATGCATAAACAACAGAATATTGTGGAAAAATTTTGCAGGTAAATTGAGGATGACCAAGTTGACGTCCATCTCCTCATTTTCCAAGCCAGACACTGAAGATACCTGTGGACTACCTTCCTGTAGCAAAAAATGCAAGATTTTTGGTTTGAACCCCAAAGTTGAAGCCATATGTGAGCTGAGTGTTGTTGGTTATTGCCTTGTTCTGAAGGTTTTCTCCAGGTTCTCCCATATTCCTCCCCCTCCACAAAAGCCTGGCAACATTTCTGAGGGTTATGCCATTTAGCAGGGGGGCCATGGGGAAGGATCACACCAGGTTGATTAGTTATCAGGAGGGTGAGGTTAATTGAGAGAGAGTTTATCATTGTTTAAGGAAATATATGATATAACAGATTATAATTTTTCAGAACAAATTAATGGAATAGAAAATGTTGTTTTTGTAGAGTAAGGAAAACTGCAAATGATTGGCACAAGGCAAAACCAACAACAAACAGCATACCTGTGCCTCAAGCAGAAATTGCCTTGAAGAATAACTCATCACTCTAATTTGGAAGCTGTAATCTATAATAAACAATTCTTAACAAGCATGTGTTGGTTATTATTATGAGGTGACAACCAATCAAACCATTAGGAGGTGCATAATGCCAAGTTGGTTACAATCAACTCACGAACAAGAGTGAGTGGAATTGTTGGTGATTTTTTTGCCATAATTTTCAGCAAAAGCTTTTGAATGCTATATGGCACATCTAGAAATTGCATCCAGTTTCCCTAAATGGCAAAAAGCAGGGTTAATTTAAACTGACAACCTGTGTCTTTGAACCGGTGAGAGATTGTAGTGAGAAATTCAAGCAGTTTATTAATGACACTTGCTTGTACACTGGGGAGGAATCAAGAGGTTCCACTTTTAACATTTATATTGCAGCCTGCAGGCTACAATTTAAACCCATCCTGGGACTCGATTAGACCTGATTAGACCTAGATTAATGTTAAGCTTAATTAGACCTTGTCTATCTCCAGGATCATTGAACACCCAGGAGGTACAATGAGGGGCCCTAAGGGCCTCTTCATGTGAGCCTGGTTGACCAGGCTGGCTGGGTTTCTAAGATCTCGCCTCAGCACTATTTCCTTTGTAAAAATTTGGATGCATTCATATGAAAAGGCGGGCTGGCCCAGTTACCAAGACCTCGGTTTTTCCAACCAAGATGCAGGCTGAAATTTTCATGTGAACAAACAACAAAATTTGTCCCGCTAACCAGGCCAGCCCGTTTACCGGGATCATACGAAGAGGCCTTTGGTGTCCCATCTAAAGCCCAAGCAGAAAGGCTGCAGCCCCTGGCAGTAACTGTTAAGCTATCATGCCAAATCCTTGTCCTGATTCTTTGGGAATAAGGCTGCCCTAAATGTAGCAGATAACATCCCCCAAGCAAAACTGGCTGAAGGATAAGGCCTCATTGCCTTAAATCAAAAGGCAGTGTAACCTCAGAATCAGAAAAAGTTATTCCCCTTTCCCTCCCTCCTGAAATTACATCAACCCCTCCCTCCCCCGCTACCAATCCAAACCATATAAAATTGTTGATACCAATTGGGTCACAGCAGTAGAGCCTCAATTGTCACAAATTTTAGATCAGCGAAGATTGTTTTTGTTCCTGCAGAGTAAACATGCAGTGTAAACTTTAAAAGAAGAGATAAGGCTTACCTATTCAGTTTCCATTCAGAAAATAAAACATGAAATATAAAGTAGAAATTCCTGCAAAGAGACGGAAAGAGGGCAATCTGGTGTGGGCTGAACTAGGAACTTCTTGCTCAAAAGAAAAGCAGTCACCTTCGCTAGCACTTCGAACCGTAAATTTCCTCGCCAAGCAAAATTCTTTTCCAGAGTCAAACAAGTCCGTTATCTTCATTCCTTTGAGTTTGGCCTCACCACAGGCGGCGAACCATTTGTCGCAGAAATTCTCGCAAACGGTCAATCTCTCGTTTTTGTAGAACAAATTCTGATTCGGCGCGCAAACATAGCACATCAAGAAGTTCGTGTAACACAGACATTTGGAGTGAGGTGCGGGATTGCGGAAAATTAATTCAGAGTTTAAAAGAACGAGGCATATAACAAATGTACTGTTTTGTTATTCTTTCGTTATTCAATGAGATGCAAATGAGTGTGCGGCGTTTTTCTGCAATCCCGCACCTTACAGGGAGGACATTTGGCACTCGCTCCCAGCGGCGGAAGAACCAAAGGAAATATGAGGTCTAATTCGGTTTGAAGACAACAGGCTTTCTCTTTATACCATGTGCAGTTCTTCAGGTTTGGTTGAGGCGCTGGTGCTCGATTCTTGAAATATGGACAATAATTTTCCTTCGTCATCAAAGTGCTCTCGCTTCGGGCGACCCTAAAACGCTGAATGGCGGAATGACGGAACGGCGGAAAATTACCTCAAATCCTAAAACGAGGAATGGCGGGAAATCCCCCCAAATCCTAAAACGTGGAATGGCGGAAAATCACCCATAATCCAGCTGTCGCCACAAATACCAGCCCAAAGGAGCCACGGCCGATTGCATCCTCTTTGTCTTTTAAATGGTGCCAATCAAATAGCGGCAAACCTTCTCTATTAAGAGATTTGTCGGAACTTACCCTCCCATTTAGGGAGGACAATTTGAAAGCCATACGAGACGAGATCAAACTATAATTCTCGAAACTGCAATAGCTGCTGCGGTATTATCGCTCTCATATGCACGTGGTGTATTCTGGCTAGCTGTCAATTCTGTCGCGTCGTTGACAGTGCGATCAAATTACATTTCGTGTCTTGTATCACTGGATCATATTGGACATGTCAAGAGAGTTTCCTGGACAGCTGGATGTTGTGAAACCATTTATAAAGGCCTTTTTTGTCACATTTCTTCGCTTCGTGATGTTACAGTAACACGGGAAATCTAAGCAGATTTGTGATCTAATATGAGCTTTCTGTGGGTTCTAAATGCAATTATTTGAAAAGTAATCGGGTTTTTAAAAACGAACTGGGATGTCCACGTGCTATTCACTATTTCACCCCTCCCCCACTCGCTATTTTTCAGGGCGATGTCCACGTATAAAAAGATCTAATGTCCACGTGCAATCCGCATCTTAAAAACATTGTCTTTTTTCTTTAATTATATTTAAGTATTTTAGTTAAATTCGGTTTAATTTTTCTTTATTAATAAAAAAAATTGGGAAAACAAAGTTACCCTCGACCCTTGACATGGTTCCCTCGACCCTCGACATGAAACCCACGACCCTCTCTACCCTCGACAAAAACATAGACTCCTTATTAATACGTTGCGTACCCTGCTTTACTCGGAGTTTCAGTCGACATAATGAAAATAATGCCACTACATAAAAACCGTGAATTTTGGCAGTACGAATGTGTGAACTCTGGTATGCGTGTACAGATATCTTGTTTATCAATGTCTTTAAATTACACCATTGCCGTCTATATTCTTTCGGTCATCTGTAGATGATAAGCATTGAATCAATTTGGGGGTCGCTACTATCGGGGGCATCGTTACTTTCGGAGGGTCGTTACTTTCAGGAAATTATTAGCTTCCTCCAATTTTTAACGTTCCGCGTTTTAGGATTATGGGTGATTTTCCGCCGTTCCGCGTTTTAGGATGTGGGGTGATTTTCCGCCATTCCTCGTTTTATGATGTGGGGTGATTTTCCGCCATTCCGCGTTTTAGGATTTGGGGTAATTTTCCGCCGTTCCGCCGTTCCGTCATTCCGCCATTCCTCGTTTTAGGGTCGCCCCTCGCTTCTCGCCAGGCCGCCGACATTTAAAATTGTTACAGTACATACCACAAGTAACAAAGGCATTCTTAAGAATTTTCCCATGCTTCGGTACGCGATGAAATTCTACGGGTCAACTTAGTGCAATATGATACTTGTTCCTATAGTTTGAAAAAGGTTGGGCTTTCTTTTTCTTAATATTTAACTGCGTTTGTGAAAAGTAAATAGATAAGAGATAGGGAAAGTAAACACTTGTGATAGGTTGTGCACCATTGTTTGAGGAGGTGCTAATTGGACGCAACATAAAAATTGGAATAAAGTTTGGTGAGGATGATTTTGGCATTCGAGAATCGGCCGGCGTTCAATTGACACCCATGCGTCGCTAGTTTTTTATTTTCCTTTTGGAACTGATTTTTGTGTTGCTTGACAACGTAACCGATTTTTCCTTCCAGTACCGGCCTTTCTCTTTTCATCCCCGCTTCCAATAGATCACAACACAAGTGGGATTTTTATGAACCATTTTCGCGGGACGTCTACGTACAAATGATGGCAGTGCTCTTGGAAATTTTTAGAACGAACCCACATTACAAAGGTACCAAAATCTCGTTTAGTAGGTGTGACTCGAACTGACTTTCATCCACAATTAGATACCATTTCTGTCAACTAAGAGTTGCTGTTTTTCTGGCTTTATCCTGGCCCTAACGTGTAATAGGATAATTCGGGCGGTGGTTGTCATCATCATCATCATCATCATCATCACCATCATCATCATCATCATCATCATCATCATCATCATCATCATCATCATCATCATCATCATCATCATCATCATCATCATCATCATCATCATCATCATCATCATCATCGGTGGACGTCACTGTCCCAGATACTGCCAATACACAAATTTGAATCCAAAGCTGAAAGGTGCAGGCATGTTCACGTTACTTTAATCTGGGAATCTGATAAAGGAAACGCGTAAGCCGGTACGCAAAGGATCTAAAGAATCCAGATTGTCCGGCTCACTGCCTCAGGGAGCGCCAGTAATTCAGTCAGATTGTGAATAACTTCTCTTTTATTCTTTTTTTTTTCTTCTCAGTCAGTTCCTATTTCTACATAGTTATACAGATACAACAGGTACATTGTGGTGCAACTGACGGCTAAATAAAACAAGAGGCCAGCGCTGTACATACTCACTACTATCTACGAGCCTGGTTGCATGGTTCTATAATTGTAAATTTATCTCTGTGGTCTTTGAACCGACCGACCAGACAATTGCAAGTTGCAGGTTTGCCCCGTTTGACTTAAATAACTGAACACTTAACCCTTTGCATACCAAGGGGGTGCTATTTATTTCTTACAAAATTAGAATGTTATTAACAAAGATGCTTGTCATGCTCATTATTAACAACAAAACCCCACAGACCCATACATATTTAGAAAGTGTGTAAAATATACTTTCATATCGAATAGAGAAATTATAGGATATATCAAAATTATGACGTTTAATATGTCTGTTGAAGGAAACCTTCCACACCACTTCGCTCGTGTGTACGGACTCAGAGGTCATAAGGTTTAACCTCGCTGGCCGGTCTGCAAGGCCTTCAACTTGAAGTTGGTGGAAGCACTCTTTCGTTTAACTGTGTAGTGTGTGAAGACTTTGTCACTTTTCATGTGGTATTTTGAAAACAAAGCCTCGCTTTTGCTGGTCGACACAGCTTATTAGCCTATTAACTCCATGATTTTTTGAAGTCTTCGCACCATCTTATGGCTTTTTTCATCTTTTTAAACTGATCAAGCCGAACTGGTTATTCCTGTAACCTTTAGCTAAGTGGAATCGGTCAAGTCTGTGTTAGGAGGAAGCCACACTCCCATAGAATTTAGGATATTAGACGCTGGTCCCGCCAGACCTTCCTGTGTAGAAAATGATTCTAGGATGTTTTTCACGAGATTGAAGTCCACATCAACAGGGGCGTCTTCGTCATCTTCTCGAGTTGCATTAGTTAAATTATCTTGGCGGCTTTGATGTGTCCCTTGAGAAGACAGTTTGAAAGACGGCGCATCTCTCTACAATGAAAAAGAGGGAAATACGTTTTTTACTTAAGTGCAAAACAGGATTGTGATAAGTTCTGTAAATGGTTTAAAACAAAAACTTGCAACGTAACCTAAAGCCTGTTTTATTCATCTGCGAAACAAACGCAAAAGGAAGAGCACACGCAAGTGTGTGTACACGTAACGAATTTTTTTCTTTTTCTTGCGCTTTTAAGCTGCCTCTGTGTTGAGTTTCCGTCGCACGCGAAAACCAGGCTTTCCAGCTATAAGTAGCCCAGAAAAATAAACTGGAATGCAAATGGTTTGTCCAAATAAAAAAATTTCCCAAGGAAATAAGTAGTCCAAAATTCCCAGAAACCATCTACCATTCCAACGAACACAAACTATGAACCAACCGGTTTCCTCCAGTACCGTATTTTCTCGATTAAACGCCGGAGCTCGAATAAACGCCGGGTCAGGATTATGCGGGAATCAGGATTATGCGTCGTGACTGCATACTAGTTCTCTTTCTACCATTATATTTGAATTTATACACTAATATCCAAACCAAACTACCTTTTACAAAGTATTACTCACTAAAACAGAAGAAACAAACGACGCATCAGGTATCGTGTCAATATCTTTTAAATCATTGTAACTTTTCTGCGGGCTTGTACATCAAGCAAGGATCATCTCGAGGGTCTCTCCAGCGTTTCTCCAGCAGTTCCTTGCAACTGAATCATTCCATAATTTTGCCTTTTTCAGAACTGATGGAGAGGGAACCTCGCCACCACCTTGTTGTAAATTGCTTGCACAGTACGTTTGCTGTCGAGCAGTTACCGATACACTTCGCCCGTGTTTCATGCACGGAGAAACGTAATGTTGAGAAGAGTTCAATCACTGTTTCTGTCAGTGATGTTTTTTTTTTTGATAAATGACTTACCAGATTCACTTAGATGAGACAATGTTGATGACATTGTTTCACATTTTTTTGAACGTTTTTGTTAAAATTTGGTTCTTGGTTCAATGAACCTCCAATACTGAAAAATGCATTTAATAAATAAACTCCGGGCCCCGAATAAACGCCGGGTTCGAATATACGCCGGGTTTACGAGGCCGAGTTTTAAATAAACGCCCCCGGCGTTTAATCGAGAAAACACAGTAAATGGTAAATGACCTAGTACAATGAACATTACACTAGCAGGTAGAAACATGTTTACTTTTTCAAAGCTCTCCCCTATTGAGGTGCGTGCCAACTCCTCATCCATTTGATCCATGTACGACTTCATTTCTTTGTCTTCCCCACTGGGTACAGTACTTCTTTGGACACCTAAAGATGACATCACGTAAATCAACTGATGAAGCCGAGAGGAAATGGAGACGGGTAATGAGAGAATAAAATAAATACCGTACTAAGCAAAACCCAGTCAGCACGTGTCAATTTGTATGCGGACTTTCTAAAAGAGGGGCTCCAGGGGAGGGGTGGGGAGTAAAAACGTGACTGAACAACACGTGCAAGGCCGATGTATGGACTAACGACACACTTAGACTTGAATCTCGAGGGAGGGCGCGTACGCTAAAAGTCCAGGTGATGCACTACTCTTCTGACGTTAGCACAACGGTTCCCCTTGTTGGGGCTATTTTGCCACTTTTTGCTTATTTTTGGCCTTAGAAAGAGGGGTGAATAAAAATCCCCCTGATTCAGGCTAAACGAGATTCAATTTAAGGTCAAGGGAGAGCCGGAAGTTGAAAAAGAGCGGTAAAGAGTTGGATCGTTGTCCTTTATTTCTCTCGGCAAGTTAGGCCGAAGCTTAATGATGGTTAAAGAAATTTGTATAAATCAGTGAGGAGAATATTGATGTTGATCCTGACCTTCTTCCGGTCCATTCTCCTCATCTGAAGATGTCACTAGGTCTTCATCATCACTATCAGTCTCACTGTCCTCGTCACGAGACCGCGCTCCGCGCCCTATGGAGTTAAAATTTCACAGTTGTTAGGGAATACGTCACTAGAATATCGTGCTCCCAACTGCGGGAAAAAAAACTGTACTTTGTACCGCAACTTGGTCAAAGATTTTCTCACAGGTCTCCGTTGCACCGTTACAACATGTAAGGGCCGATTTAGAAGGTACGATTTTTGCTTGCGACTGTCGAATACGACTTTTGTAGAGCGCGCTGCTAGCGTCAAGCAAAGATCGCGAACAACTGGTCATTCTAAAATTTTAATTGTGGCTACGACTATCGTAGGGTTTTAAATCATGTTTCAAAATCCTACGACATTTTTCATGTTGTGTAGATGTGGTACGTTAGACGAAACGATTCGTGTTGCAGACATGACGGTAGCAAGTCGCATACAACAGTTGTAAGCAAAAATCGTACCATGTAAATCTGCCCTAGGGCGCTTCACAAGTAACCTTTTATGGCTTTGCAACAAGTGCTGTATCATAGAAGAAAAACGGGGACTGCCGGCCACGTGCAAACTTGTTACAGTGCCATATACTGGTATACATGTACAACTTCTAACATACACTTTTGTGCAGGTAAAACAGGGAAAAGTCGCGCACGACTGGCGCTTATCGCCAACGACTCCTTCTGGCAACCATTTGTACATCTGGATAGGGAGAGGCAAAGAGGAAACAACATGACACGACATATAACAGAGACAGGTTAATGAAAAAGTTACCGCGGACCCTGCGGGTTGCTTGTTTGAGATCGCATAATGCGAGAATATCGCGCGGGCGTCAAGAATAGGTGAACAAAAAGGCGAGAAGGTAAGAAGGGGTAACAGACTTGCGGCGCTATAAACTAGACTCACCTAAAAGGCTTCCCACTGTATCCATGAAGGAGTCGGCATCAAATTGAATATCGTCGTTTTCACCTTCCCTGATAAAGAAATGTTGATAAACAGTAAGCCCATGTTTCACGAACTGCCAAGGTGTCCCTGGAACGTTGACAGTGAACTTTGACAACGTTAGAGGGGCTCTCCCCGTCAAGGCAATATTAAAGGGTTTGATGAGGGCTCCGGTTTCATAAGAGGTACTGAAACCCGTTTTCCATGGTTGCTGTTTTCCAATAATTAACTACTCTCTATTTCGAACTACCGCTGTACTATCTCGAACAGTTTCTTGTTTCATTTGCGTATTCACAATAGCGGGGGTCTACTACGTACCCTTTAAGGGGTTTACATCCACAAACATTGGAACCGCCTTACTTGCAATTGTGCAGCGCACCAAACAGCGCCGCCGGGAAAGTGCTGATTGCTGAAAAGCTTTCTTTGGGATGGTCACAGTTTAGGATTTCATTCAGACCAAGCAAAAAGGTGAAAACACCTTGTACTGAGCATAATATACAGCACCGCAGGAAAGTGCTGCTAAAGGCTTTCGGTTTTGAGTGACTCAAAAATTGGAGCCACGGTTGAAAAGGGTTAAACCACAATACACACTTCTAAATGTTTAAAAATGTGATACAGAAACCTTTTAAGAGGAGCGTGATGCGTCAACAGTGGGTTTGAGGGATGGTCTTGCTCGCCAAGGGGTGTTTTTGACAATCCGGCACTAGCCTGAGTATCAGGTCTTCCCTGGGGAGCGAAAGGCGGTCTGTCATCATGTACATTCAAAAACATAGGCCAAGTACATCATATTAAGCAAACAATCACTTGAGCATCCAAAAACCTCATCTACATGATCCAATGCCGAAAATGCAAAAACACTCCAAATGCTCCAGCAGAATACATCGGACAAACAAAACGCGCACTACGTGACAGATTTGCAGAGCATCGTAGAGCCATACAAAACAAGACCACCGATGCAGTACCGCATCACTTTAATAAAAAGGGACACAAACTCACGGACATCGAACTTATTCCACTCGAACTCATTAATTCTAAAAGAGAATCCATACGTAGAGCTCGCGAGTCATTTTATATAGACAAGGCCAAACTATGCAACCACATGGTATAAACAGAGAAGGTGACTATTAATCGTCTTTTTTTAAATTTCTTTATTATTATTTTCATTTCTTTATTTATTTATTTTATTTATTTATTTATTTATTTTTTTTTTTATTTTTTTACACTTCTCTTTGTTTATTCATGGTAATTTAATGTCGACCTCATTGGCTTGTTTTGATTTTAAATTCCAAACAATCGTATCATATATCTACTGCAACCGTTTTACTACATGTTGTAATGACTATCCGTATTTTCATTAAATCCCCCGAAGAAGGACAAGTAAAGTTGACTGTCCGAAATATCGGGAAAACCAACTCGCTCGTCGTTTTTTCTTTGCTGTTTTTTGATTTAATATAGTTTATTTTAGTAACTTTACAAACAGCAGGATCTTGATTGTGGTCACATCTTATAGAAATTTCAACGTTTACTAAAGTTAAAAACTTTTTCCTTAAGAAAAGGGGAGGGGGGAGGGGGAAGGGGGGGGTGAGAGACTATGCGCCGCCTGTAAATTCTTCAGGATTTCTTCTTATAAAAACAGACTGCAATTAGCCTGCACGAGCCCTTACCTGAAGGCTGAATCATTTGTCGTGAATGCCTACGGGCCGTACTTAACGATATCACAGTTTAAGAACGATTTATTACTCCAGGTAAAGCCACAGAGTTTTCTCGCAGGCTCCCTAGCTAGAAACTGTACAGAGGTCACTGGTTGCAAACAAACGAAGTTCTCAAGTTGCTATCGAGTATCAGTTAACCAATGTGAATAATATAATATGTTTACATACATTTAATTCGTTACATACCGGAAGTGCAAATTGTCCGTAACAGGTCACCGGAAACCACGAACTACTAAAGTTTTTAGAAACCTTTTTTCTTTAGGAAAAAGGGAGGGCGTAGACTATCCGCCGCCTGTAAATTCTTAAGAATTTCTTGTTATTCAATAAAATATCATTGATTTCTGAAGGAAACAGATTCTGTGAGAATTTTACCCCGCGAGACGAAAGATGTAGGAGTCCTTTACCGCACGTGTTTTGTCTCGCAGAGAGAAACAAACGAGGATTGCCGCATGAGCTTGGGTTACCTGTGCTAGAACTTTCAAAACTGAGCCCGCTCGAAATTTACATAGTTTATGTTCATAATCAACAGACCGTTGCAACAAACATGTAAGTCCTTCCATCTTCAAGTGCGTTTAACATAACAAAATGTGCCTATTTACTTCTCCTTCTTTGGTATGCGCGCGAAGCGAAAAATATATAATTGCTGTCACTTCTTAATTATTCTCCAGGACTGTCGAAGCACGAGTTTCACTAATCAATCTTCTTTATTCCTTGACTACGAAAATGGAATTATTTTAAGTCGAAAGCCAAATATTTACTATGTAGCTAACGGGTATTTGTAGCAGCAGTAATACGATAAACTTGGACGAATTGGAAAGCAATTTTAAGTATTCGATGCAGAAACGATACTGTTGGTCATGGCTTTTGTAACATTTGGTGGCTCCTAAAAGAGCCGTTTGTTTTGGCGGTAAACTCACTGAGTTTACTTGCTGCTTGTGTACTTGGTCACAGCCTTGGTTCCTTCACTGACGGCGTGTTTGGCCAGTTCACCGGGCAGAAGCAGCCTGATGGCGGTCTGGATCTCGCGGGAGCTGATGGTTGATTTCTTGTTGTAGTGGGCAAGGCGGGAAGCTTCGGTGGCGATGCGCTCGAAGATGTCATTCACGAAAGAGTTCATGATGCCCATGGCTTTGCTGGAGATACCAGTGTCAGGGTGAACTTGCTTCAACACCTTGTAGATGTAGATAGCATAGCTTTCCCTTCTCTTTCCTCTCCTCTTCTTCTTTCCTTCAGCCCCGGCCTTTGCCTTTCCGGCTCTCTTCTCGCCTTTCTTTCCTGCAACTTTGGGTGCCATGTCTGTAGATCAGAATGGATTCGAAATGCCAAAACGCGCGTTCCATCTTGTATTTATACCAGAATGGGCTAAAGATCAATTATCATACGGATTGAAAATCTCGTTTGGTGATTGGCCACTCTAACGTGTCTTGAACATGTCTATCAATACTCTGATATTGCAGGTCAACATTGTTTTTACCTGTCATTTCCTTTCAATACAAAGGCTCTTTGAAATATCTAACAGTCAACGAAGTTTTTTATTGGTGCGTTTCGATCTTTCTTGCATAAGAACGAGCTATAAATATTGAGGCGCGGCAAATTTGAAATAATCCTCAGCTTCTTACGAGAACGAGTATTATTATTTCGAAATATCAAACATGACTGGTCGCGGCAAAGGAAAGGCAAAGGGCACAAAGTCCAAGAGCCGCTCATCCCGAGCAGGGCTTCAGTTCCCCGTTGGTCGAATCCACCGTCTTCTTCGCAAAGGCAACTATGCTGAGCGTGTTGGCGCCGGTGCTCCAGTGTACTTGGCAGCTGTGCTCGAATATTTGAGCGCTGAAATTCTCGAGTTGGCGGGCAACGCTGCTCGTGATAACAAGAAGACAAGAATCATCCCTCGTCACCTTCAGCTGGCTGTGCGCAACGACGAGGAGTTGAACAAACTGCTCGCTGGTGTCACCATCGCACAGGGAGGTGTTCTTCCCAACATTCAGGCTGTGCTTCTTCCCAAGAAGACCGAGAAGAAAGCTGGAAAAGCTTAAATTGAAGCTTTCATTAACACAAAAACGGCTCTTTTAGGAGCCACCAAATGCTAATAAAGTCATGACCAGCAAACTGCTATCAAACAGAACGAGATATTCGTAAAAATAAGGAGCTATCGTTATGAAGGGATGGGAAACAGAACCGAACGGATTAAAAAAACTCTGAGTCTTTTATTTCTAATGTTTCAAGAAGCTGAGAATCATTGTTCTGTTAACAGTAATATCATGTCCTAAACTGGCACAGCTAAAAGCTTTCACACGAACGATCGACCGAGCAATGATAATGCACTGTTTCCCGCCATTTTCTCTTATGAACGGTTTCAAAATATTCAAAGTTGTTTGAAATACAGTTCGTTTATTATAATTCAAATGTTTGGTGAATCGTGCATACAATGTGTGCCGGTGTCCATTACAAAAAGTGCGCCAAAACTTCTCTGAGGTACACTGGATACCCCGGTACTATGAATTGCAATGGACTGCCTCAATGTGTTCGTTATACCGGGATCTTCTTTATAAATAGGGGCTCTTTATATCGGGGTTCCATTGTACGCTGCCTGCCCATCAAATATTTTGCTGGGAACGAGATTGCATTTCTTTCTCAAGCGACTGTTTCGGCCGAGCTCGCAACCTGCGCGCAGAAGTCTCCCATTCCCCGAAGCTTCAAGCTATGAATTACATACACTTTGCGAACATTGCAGATACTTTAACCTCGACCAGTTTCCCCTTATGTGTTGTCCTGCACAGCGCTCAATAAACCTAACTCGCCGACATTGTCCCAAAGAACAATCGTTGTTGCGCTTAACTTACGTATAAACGCTTGCACGCGCCTCTCATCAGTGAAAAAACGAGATTTCAGCTCTAAGCTAGGCTATTACAGTTACCATCAACCCTAATAGCGCCTATTTTATTCGAGAAAGCACGGCATTGATTTGTGCTGATAGGGTAGAGAGGGGAACATTTAATTGGTCATGACTTTTCAGAGATTTGGTGGCTCCTAAAAGAGCCGTTTGGTTGTGTAGAAAGTGTAGTCTAACCGCCAAATCCGTAAAGAGTACGTCCCTGGCGTTTCAGAGCGTACACCACATCCATGGCTGTCACAGTCTTCCTCTTGGCGTGCTCGGTGTATGTCACAGCATCACGGATAACGTTCTCAAGGAAAACTTTAAGAACACCACGGGTCTCTTCGTAAATCAGGCCAGAGATTCGCTTGACACCGCCACGGCGAGCAAGACGACGGATGGCTGGCTTGGTGATGCCTTGGATATTGTCACGAAGAATCTTTCGGTGACGCTTGGCGCCTCCTTTTCCTAGACCTTTGCCTCCTTTACCGCGACCAGACATGTTGATTGCTACTCGTGTTACTGAGTTGTGAGCGACTTGGCGTTACTTCTCCTATTTTATATCGCAAAGTCTAACCTCTTAGAAAACAACATACGATTATTCTCATTGGTTGAATACACACAGCAGAGTCGGGGGTCAAGTTAATATTGATGACATTTTAAACGATTCTTAATTTACAAGATGCATGCACCTCCTGTGAGCCAATAAATAACACTACCAACGAGAAACTTCGGTATATGCAATCAAACGATAACTTTTGTACTGACATATCTGTTATTTGAAGCTATAGAGTCCAAGTAAAGTTATCTCTAAGTGCTTCAAAATTTTAAAAAAACTCTTCGGATCGAAATACAGTCTTAGTTCGGTGAAATTATTCACAATTATCGAAATAAGCCAATCAAATTTCACAGCTTTGAACCAATCAGAAAGAAGCCCGCCAGGTATAAATTGATTACACAACAGTTTTGTTATAGTCCGTTGAGAACACTCTAGTGATCAAAGATGGCGCGTACAAAGCAAACTGCTCGTAAATCAACTGGTGGAAAAGCTCCACGCAAACAGCTCGCCACAAAGGCAGCTCGTAAGAGCGCGCCTGCCACTGGTGGAGTTAAGAAACCTCATCGTTACAGGCCTGGCACAGTCGCTCTTCGTGAGATCCGTCGTTACCAGAAATCCACCGAGCTGCTGATCCGCAAGCTGCCCTTCCAGCGTCTTGTGCGAGAAATCGCTCAGGACTTCAAGACCGATCTGCGTTTTCAGAGCTCTGCTGTGATGGCTCTTCAAGAGGCTAGCGAGGCTTACCTTGTTGGTCTGTTTGAAGACACTAACTTGTGCGCCATCCACGCCAAGCGCGTTACCATCATGCCAAAGGACATTCAGTTGGCCCGCCGAATCCGCGGAGAGCGAGCATAAGTTGCTTGCGTGCCTCACAAAAAACGGCTCTTTTAGGAGCCACCACATTAATAAAAGCAATGACCAATACATTACTATGAATAGTATAATATTTCCTGACTTATGTGTCACAATTAATACCCCGTTATTTTATAACAGAGGAGTAAAAGATTTTAGATAATTTTGTACTGAATTGTTTGCCGAAACGCATACTCGAATTAATTCTTATAACCAGAAATCAACTGTCTGAAAAGCTCGCAGAAAACATTCCGGCTTGTGAATCAACTGAGCTTTTTCAGTTTACAGTATTTTTCATTTCGAATAATCTGAACTGCAGCCTATTCGGATTTTTTGTGCTTTTCTCTTGTCTTTGTAGCACAATCACTGCTCTGCTTGCTGTTGTCAGAAAAAAAAATCTGCATGGGACTCCTTGGTATGCACAATAAACAAACGAAATTTGCGTGCGTTGTTGAAGGTACCGTGCCTCAATAGTCATGACGCTTTTGAGATCTAGACATGAGAAACACTAGCAAGTAAGAAAGCTTTCCTGTGTAATAGCAAGATGGGAATCATTAAACTAAATAGCTTTGGCGTGTTATACCAAGTAGCAATTAGCAAGAAGGGTTTTGGCGCTCAATCGTGCAAATAGACTGTGTCACGTTCGCCGACCGACCGGTACCATCGGATTTAAAATTAAATGTGATAGATTCACTCCAAGAGTGCATACGAGCGTTAAAGAACCTCGCCATGCTCTCAACTAACAGTTATAAGAGAAAGAACATGTGATAGAAGAGAAGGATAAGTATCGTTTGTGACATTGAAGTTAGTATAAACGACCTCGCCAACGTCGCAACGATCGCGAGCGACCAACCAAATCAGCTATTTATTATCTCTCAGATGTCTTACAGGTATATCATTGTTTATCTTTTTGAAACTGTAGCATCGCAAATCTTAAATCTCATCCCCAACCATCCAGACTGCCTGCGATGAAAAATATATTTTACATGCTGAAATCCAAGTTCCATTCACCGCTAATCAAACATGGCGGCCGGAGGCTGTCCTTGTTACTCAGATCAAAGGGAAGTTAAAACATCGAAAATTTGAAATCAGACCTAACTTTCCACTAAAAACTTAAAGCGTAGGAATGCTTCTTACTCATCAGCCGCAAAATTTGGAAAACTAGAAAACCGCGCAAATGTTATAACGCTGTAAAGACAACGTTTTCTTCTCAATCTCCCTGCTTTCAAAACTCTACAGCTTTCAATTTGATTATTTGCAAGACTTAAGGCAATGATATTTACATCAAGTACTAACGAAATCCTTAAACAATGTTTTTTATCCTTCGACTGAAAAAATGTGTCAATAATAAGCAAACTAATTTGAGAAAACGCCGAGTAAACTAACACAGAATTTGGGTAGCGCCATGTTTGGACCTTGATCCCTCAGCGGTCCGCATCCTGCTAATATAGTTCACTCGCACCTTCGACTTAGTATATTCGAGTCTTCAGTTGCTTCAGTTCAACGCACAGTGAGGTTCTAAACTTGCAACATGTCAACCCCAGCAAAGTCTCCAGCTAAAAAGAAGCCTTCGGCGCCTAAAAAGCCAGCCGATCACCCACCATACTCTGAAATGATCAAGGCTGCTATTCTAGCGTTGAAGGAACGAAACGGTTCTTCCCGCCAAGCCATCGAGAAGTACATCAAAGCCAACTACAAGGTTGGTGAGGTTGGCCCGCACTTGAAGATGGCACTCAAGAGAGGCGCCGCCAGTGGAAAGCTTCAACACACCAAAGGTGTTGGCGCTTCAGGCTCCTTTAAGCTGCCCAAGGAGGAGAAGAAAGAAAAGAAGCCCAAGAAGAAGCCGGTTACAAAGAAGAAGCCCGCCGCCAAACCAAAGAAGCCCGCCGCCAAAAAGGCAGCGAAGAAAACAAAGAAACCTGCGCCCAAAAAACCAGTGGCTAAAAAACCCGCAGCTAAGAAACCAGCAGCTAAAAAGCCAGCGAAGAAGCCTGCAGCCAAAAAGCCTGCTGCCAAGAAAGCGGCGAAGAAACCCGCGGCCAAAAAGCCCGCCAAGAAACCTGCAGCCAAGAAATCGGCGGCCAAGAAGTAAAGTGGGAAGGTTCTTCACTAAACAAAACGGCTCTTTTAGGAGCCACCACATAATAACAAAGCAATGACCAAAAATATCTACTGCCACGAATATTCTATTATATCATCCTATATTTCATCTGTCACGCAACGGTTCTCCCGCACAAAAAGGGTTACGTGACCAGTTTCCTCTAAAAGTTTTGTACCTTCCCGAATCACCTACAGCTTCTTTTTCTCAAACTTAAATTCATAAATGAATTTCTAGAAAAAAATTTATTAGCCGAAGTTTTGCAATGCAGTAGTGCCGGATGCTGCCCATTTCTTCACATTATCAAAATACCTCTCTGGATATCAATAATGCAAAAAATACTCCCTTGACATGAAAGACTTGTTAGGTCTTATTTATATGGGGTAGGGTCTGGCAGGCAACGCTGCTCGTGACAACGAGAAGACAAGAATCATCCCTCGTCACCTTCAGCTGGCTGTACGTAACGACGAGGAGTTGAACAAACTGCTCGCCGGTGTCACCATCGCACAGGGAGGTGTTCTTCCCAACATCCAGGCTGTGCTTCTGCCCAAGAAGACCGAGAAGAAAGCCGGAAAAGCTTAAATTGAAGCTTTTCTTTACAAAAACGGCTCTTTTCGGAGCCACCAAATGATAATAAAGTCTTGACCAGCAAACTGCTATCAAAAAACGACATATTCATACAAGAAAGATAGTGTGTATACAAGTTCAGATTTCCTATAATATAAGTATCTTTATTTTTTGATATTCCCACTGGTGAGGGTAGTTGATAAAAAGTAGAACTTCGTCAAGTAAATCGTAGAAACAATTACATTTGCACGCTGAAAGAACTTGCGAGGGAACGAGCATATAGGCTCGATTACCAGCCGCTGGTCCGGACTCGATCGAGAAAGCGGCGGAAATCGAGTCTAACGACCACAGAGAGCGTCATTTCCTCCCATATTTACCTTGCTCGATAAACAACACCGTATATTCAAATTTCACAATGTGGTTAGTTCATTCAAATACAAATTTAAAAAGTTTTGAATACTGCGCACAAATCTGTGCGCGTCCGTTAGAAAAAGTGCGCCAAAACAAGATTTGGTCATGATCATGCTGCATTACGATCCAGCCATTTCAGGAAAATTTCGGTCACCGTACCGTGCCTTATTGCGGGCATTTTCCCTTATTCCTCGGTGGAGGAACCGCTCTCTACATGTTTGCGGTCTTCAGAGACTTCTTCCGTTAGGTCAAAATTTGTCTGCTAGTTACAAACTGTGCGTATCGAATAAAATTTTCACTATTATACTACCGAAAGCATACACCTTTCGATAACTGCAGTCCAAGTATAGATTGACCTTTTAGTGCGCAACAATATTGCTCGCACTTGACGATTGACTTAAACCTAATTTTACAACTCGCGCGTCTGATCTGGTTTTCAGTGAACCTTCCACCAAATAAAAAGGTACGCGACATTTTATTGGTCATGACTTTTAAGAGATTAGGTGGCTCCTAAAAGAGCCGTTTTTTTTGTGTAGACAGTGTAGTCTAACCGCCAAATCCGTACAGAGTACGTCCCTGGCGTTTCAGAGCGTACACCACGTCCATGGCTGTCACAGTCTTCCTCTTCGCGTGCTCGGTGTATGTCACAGCATCACGGATAACGTTCTCAAGGAAAACTTTGAGAACACCACGAGTCTCCTCGTAGATCAGGCCAGAGATTCGCTTGACACCGCCACGGCGAGCAAGACGACGGATGGCTGGCTTGGTGATGCCTTGGATATTGTCACGAAGAATCTTTCGGTGACGCTTGGCGCCTCCTTTTCCTAGACCTTTGCCTCCTTTACCGCGACCAGACATGTTGATTCCTACTCGTGTTACTGAGTTTAACCGAATCTGCGCTGTTTCTCCCATTTTATATGCCCAAGAATGACCTCTCAGGAAACATCATACGATTATTCTCATTGGTTGAATCTACACAACAGAGCCAAGGGTCAAGTTACTATTGATGATGTTCATAAAATTAACATTTTCAATTTACAAGATACATGTGAGCGCCTTCTTTCGAGCAATAAAAATCACTACTAAGGAAAAATCTCGGTATATATTGTCAAACAACATATTTTGCAAACCAACCTTTTATTTGAAAATATAGAGTCTTAGTTAAGTTATCTAAAAATGCTTCAAAAGTTACTATAACTCTCTTCGGATCGAAATACAGTCACAGATCTGAGAAACTATTCACACTCATCGAAACAGCCAATCAGATTTCTTAGTCTTGAACCAATCAGAAAGAAGCCCGCCAGGTATAAATGGATTTCTAAATATCCTTTGCATAATACGTTGACAACTTTCTAGTTTTCAAAGATGGCGCGTACAAAGCAAACTGCTCGTAAATCAACTGGTGGAAAAGCTCCACGCAAACAGCTCGCCACAAAGGCAGCTCGTAAGAGCGCGCCTGCCACCGGTGGAGTCAAGAAGCCTCATCGTTACAGGCCTGGCACAGTCGCTCTTCGTGAGATCCGTCGTTACCAGAAATCGACCGAGCTGCTGATCCGCAAGCTGCCCTTTCAGCGTCTTGTGCGAGAAATCGCTCAGGACTTCAAGACCGACCTGCGTTTCCAGAGCTCCGCTGTGATGGCTCTTCAAGAGGCAAGCGAGGCTTACCTTGTTGGTCTGTTTGAAGACACCAACTTGTGCGCCATCCACGCCAAGCGCGTCACCATCATGCCCAAGGACATACAGTTGGCTCGCCGAATCCGTGGAGAGCGAGCATAAGTGGCTTGCATCCCTCACAAAACAAACGGCTCTTTTAGGAGCCACCAAATTAATAAAAGCAATGACCAGTACATGATTCACGCACATAAAATAGTTTGATATCCCACAACTTATTGAGGAAGAAATTGTAAACGAAAGGACTAAGATGCTGATTTTATTCTGTGGTCACAGAAATACATGGGTACGCTTCTGTCTAGAATCACAATAACCCTGTAAAGAGTTTTAGCGTTTATACGTTGAGAGCTGCGACTCGAATTTACAGAAAACATTTCGTGTAAAAAATCGTTTCCAATATATACCACTTTCACTTTGCGCGCTTCAGTTTGCCCGATTCATTGACATCGGGATGTCAAAGCGTACTTAGCTACGCAATCTAGAGGTAGGAAAAGGCTAGAACAACCAAGTCTTACTTTCCGTTTGGTACAATTTGTGGTTGCTCTGTTTAAAATCTGAACTGAAGCCTTTGTGAGCAAATTTTGGCGCTGTTATGCAAATATCCCCAGCTCCAGCCATGTGTGATGGGCCTCGTTTCGCCGTTCGACCGGTGTCACAGCGGATTTGGACCGGGAGGGGTGCAAATATGGACTCCCTCTCGCGGATTTGTTTGGTTTTTTTTTTTGGTAAAAAAACCAGCGCCCAAAAAACTGCAGCCAAGAAGCCAGCAGCTAAAAAGCCAGCGACGAAGACTGCAGCCAAAAAGCCTGCTGCCAAGAAAGCGGCGAAGAAGCCCGCGATCAAAAAGCCCACCGCCAAGAACATATAACACGGTTTCGTGTGGACGTTGTTAGAATTCACTTCACCCTGTTTTGCACCAATTCTGACCAGGTATTTTCTGTCATGTTTTTCCTCGGATTATAACCTTGCCCAATAAGGTAAAGGGATTATTCTAACAGCGGTCATTTTTTCCTTTTTTTTTATTGTAAGTTAACAACCGAAGCGGTACCAATCACAAATTTTTCTTCATAAGTGCTTTTAAGTAGAGTCCCAACGAAATCACAAGTCAACGCAAGTTTTTACTTCCGTCTCCGTCTGGTGAGGACTGGGTGCCCCCCCCCCCACCCCCCTGCCATCGAGCTGAGGGTTAATTAAAATAAATTAAAAAACTAACTTACCCAGGGAATTCTGCTCCTTCATAACTGGAAACTTTGTCCACAAATGATTTCAAACAGCGCGTCACTGAATCCAGATCTAATGGCGTCCCCTACGATGAAAAACCGAACAAAGTCTAGCATTACTATCTTTACAACAACTGTGGATTTACTGTGCGCTTGTTTATCGAGAAAATTAAAAAAAAAAAAGCTTGACCTTGTTTATAGTGGTCCTTAGTTTTAAAACGAGTTGAAACTTCTGAGAACAACGAATGGTAACAGAAACAAGTCACCAAAAACATGTCTATCTTCAATCGTTTGAAGATGGACATGAGGAATGTGATTACATTGTAATTACAAAAAAGGCTAAAAGGCTACTAAAAATATTTACAAAAAATACATCTAGCATCATGCAGTTTATTTTATTTTATTACATTTGTTATTACATTTCTATCCTTAGGTCTGATCCCGTGTAATTAATACATTGCTCAACAGTCAAAAGCATGAAACTAAAGCTCTAAGTAAGTGTCTATGTTTCCAATTAATCATAGCGGGAGTGGCATGTTAAGAGCAAATGTTGCTACGTCTTGAGCATAATTGGAAATAGTCAAAATTAACTTTTCGTCGTATTTTGTGTGGAGTTGGTACTTGGGTTAGAACTTCTCATGGTGATATTTTCATTTCTCAGCATTAACCTGAATTTGGCATCGGCGGGGGCGGGGGGGAGAGTTCACGCTTCAAAATGTAATTTTTGGCATTTTTGTTAGCCAGGGGCCCACTAATGGGCTCCTGTGTTAGCTAATTTTATCAAAGTGCGGGGCACTGGTTACAATTCTCCTCACGTCATTGCAAACTAACATCCTTCTACTTAAACCTTGGCGACATTTGCTTTTAAGTCCACACCAATCCCAGTATAACATTTACATAACATTACCTCTAAATGTCAAATCTATGATCTCAGAAGAGTTGCTTACTCTAAGTTAGTTAGGATACAAAAAAGGGAGGAGGGCCTTTTGCAGATTTCATGCTGTTCCCACCCACGAATGACATAGCAACGAGCTGAGATGGCAAATTTCATACTGGTATCGTGAGACTACACTGATCTGGCCATAGCCTGCTTGAAGGCGGTTTTGTACGCGCGTCCAAGATCGGCAAGATGGCGCCGGCGATCGCGAAATCCGCGCTTTCCGGGGTTTTTAGCGATAAAAACACCCACAAACTACCTGCAAGCAGGCTAATCTGGCCAATACCTACGACTGGTTTATTTTAACCATCCAGAGACAATTTTCAGGTCCGAATGAACACTGTCATCAGTATGACCGACCTCAGAGGATGAACTCACTTGGGTAGACAAATGTCGACGTGTGTTTTCATGGCATTAATCTAAATACCTTACTTCCCCCCAATAAGTTCCCAAGGGCACCTTCTGGAAGGGGGTAATATAAGGGAAAGGCCGCCTAATATTTCATTTTTAAGGAACGGAAGGCGGGGCTTTAGGATGTAGACCAAGTCAGGAGTAGTTTACAAGGGAACTTACGTCAGAAATGCAGACAACAGATACAAATAAAGAAAACGAAGTTATATTTCGGTACAAGCTATACCATAATCAGACGAAGATTACATACAAGGGAGCTGATGTTAAATCGTACAAGTTACAATTACACTCACGTCACTTTCGACCGTATTTCCACCACTGAGGGTTCCATTTTCAGTTCCCTTGTGTCTTGAGTTTGGATCACTATATTTTGACAGTATGTTGTCCAAATCCTGTTCAGACAAGTTTAACCAGCTCTCATCTGTAGGATGTTGAAAAAACCCAAAACAATAATCATAACATATTCTTTTAAATTACCACTTGCTCAAAAGCATAGAAGGTGTTTAGCAATAACGTGAGCAGAATTTAATTTCTTCTTGAAACTGGAACTTCAAGGCAAATCTTCCATGAAAGACACGAGAGTAATGAAGCTTATAATAGAATTATAGAATTCTCCTAACCAATACTGCAAGAAATCTATCAAAACCTATAAAGAGAATTGGTATGACGACATCAAAGCATAAATGTCTAAAGGCAGCATAACCTTTGCGATACACTTGGAGTATTCTGGGCGTTATGTGGAAAAGCTCAAATGTAGTGAGCAAGTGTTCTCACTACACCGACAAGTCTATACCGACTTTTAGTCTTGGTTAATTGTCAACTATCCCTCACCATCCTCAGGGAGCAGCTCTTTCTCTCTCATCTTTTCAACATCTATTTTAGCATCTTTCAAGATTCCAAGGATGATTTCTCCTGGATCAGACCTAAATCAACAGAAAAACAACAAAAGACAAAGAGCACTGTGGATTGAACACTGAGCATATGAACTATTCATTTAGAACTCATTCTTTAGGTGATTCAGCCAGTCCAAGCATTCAGCACCAAGGGTATTTTCCTTTACAAATAAATGCCTGCAGTGCCTTACGGTATTTGTATTCAACATAACAGGTGCAAAACTAGTTTACTTCCAAAGTAGTTTATTCGGAACTTCATTTCCCAAATAAGAGAGATCTTTTTCAACATCTTCGCATCTGAAATGCTTCTAATCATTCAAGGACGGGAACCATCAACAAACTCAACCCACATATGACGCTGAGTCCGGGAATCGAACCCAGGCCACATTGGTGGGAGGCGAGTGCTCTCACCACTGCGCCATCCCTGCTCTCCCAGATTTTGTATCTTGCAGTTGTTTGGCTCGAGCACCTTTTTCTTTTCATATGTGAAGGAGGGCACTGGGCTTTTTTTTATTAAAGTATATTGAGGGTAGCCAAGTTGTAATAAGGCTTAACCTAAACTGAGAAATCCTCACAAAAGTTGTTTACTAACCTGTTTTCTACAGCAAAATATTCACGGAATTGTTGTTGTGCCTTCTTAAGAAGATTCTGATACAATTTTGAGCCTTCTATTTCACCCTGTAAGGAAGAACGTAAATACTACTGCAGTGAAACAGATGAATAGACATAAATAGCTCCCAGCAAATTGTGAAATTGTGGGGGAGGACAGGGAAAAATCTGGGAGAATCAACAATGGATTGGTATTCCATGTACGGAGGGGTGGTGGGGGGGGGGGGGAGGGGCTAAAGCAGCCTCTGCTGTCTTCATTTTAACCCTTTAAAGGGGCTACGTCACGAGGATTTTGCTTTTTTGGGTGAATTCTGTGCTAAAATCATTACCTAGTGCCTTTACTCATACACAAAGTGCTCCTTTAATACTATGAAGAAGAAATCAAACGAGTTTTATCAGCGACAGCTCACCATAATAATTTTTTGGTGGTTTTTGAGAACATAGCATCAAAACTTGAAAAAATTGGCCCAATTTTTTCAAGTTTCAATCCATTTCCATCCTTGCCATCAGTAGCAACAGGCGACAGGAAACAGTTTCAGTGGCGTAAAATACTCTTTAATAACAAAGCTAGATCATTATTTTTGGAATTCAGTTGATGCAAAGTCACTTTTAGCTTTTTAAAAAGATACTAAAATAGCGTGACATAGCCCCTTTAAGCCTTGACGAAAATAACATTTTTCTTTACCTTATCAATATTTGTTCAAACATTCAGGTGATGAGAATAGGGAAAGTGATCACCAAGGGTAAGATGTCTTGATATTTACTATATGAACTCTCCTTACTAGTTCCATGGGAAATATGTGGAGAACAGTAACGAGAATATGCATTTTCATATCAGGGATCATTGGGTTAAGGTGCTATGCTCAAATTGTTAAAAATGGGATGCTCCTAAAACATCAAAAGGATGATCTCAAGTGATTTTTATCAAAAAGAAAACAATTTGTTTTCTTTTTGAAAAAAATCCTAGTCACCTGCAGCCAAACACATTTTGTAGCTTCAGAAAATTTTAAACAGGAGTCCCAGGAGTGATATCATAAATCGGTAAAGTATGATTGTCTGGGTGAGTGTAGTCCTGAGAAGGACTGTTTGTGATAACATTGTCTGACTGCTATGTTTCGACAACCTGCTGATGACTTCTGCTCAGGTTCACTAGTCAGAGTCACTCAACTCTGACGATGACTTCCGCTCAGGTTGTCGAAATGTCAGTCAATGTCACCACAAACAGTCCTTTTCAGGACTACACTCAACACTCACCCGGACGATGATAGTTTACCGACTTATGAGATTGGCTCCTGGGTTCAAACCATTTACAATCAAACAAAATGCTTTTTAATCAAAACTGAACCACAAATTTTGTTCTCCTTTGATTCCAATATGTCCAACTAAATTTTAGCTTTTTTAAGTAACACTAGAAATAGGCCACATAACCCCTTTCAAGAACATGAATGCTACACAACATAAACAGAGAACGAAAAAGCACAGTTCAAAAAAGATTTAAAAGGTTACAACTAAGAACAATGATGCAGCTTACAAATGTACTTACCTTAAAATAACCTTGCTCTGTCAGACAAGCTAAGAACTTCTCCCACTTTGGCCCTTTAGGGGCACTTTCCTCCTAGTAAGTTTAATTAAAAGGTTTCACTTGATAAATCTGCTAACACTTACTTTACACTATCATACAATTCTCCCTGCACAATGTAATATGTTCAACATGAGACAAAATGTTTCACCATTTCATCAGAAATATACAACAGCTAGGAAGAGTTATTAGGTAACATTCAAGGTGCTGGATATAAGGAATTTCTTAATAAAGGTGATACATCTTCTTAAATGTGAAATTAAAAAAGACAAAACTAACAGATAAATCACCTCTAAGACTGCTTATCGAAATATCTTATATTTTTTTTCTCTGTTCATTCTGGCAAAACAATATTGAGTTACAGTGGCGTGCAGTGTGGCATTGTGTTGTTCCAGAAAATATCCGTACTCCCCCCGCAGAGGGTTTTTTGGTTTGAACCCCCCACCCCTCTGGAAATTCCAGTTTAGGCTCATACTTTCCTTTAAAAATTTTGGCCTTTAAGACCCCCCCCCCCCCCCATTTTTTAATGACCCTCTGTGGTGAGGGTATGGATATTTTCTGGAACCAAACATTGCCACAATTTTTACTAGTTTTTGACATCTTTTTGATGATGACCATTTCATGGCTTCTGTATCAACTGGCTTATAACCTGTGAGGGGTGGAACTATCTGACCCAACACAGTTTAATTCAATACCTTCACATCAGCTTCTGTTTTGCCATTTCTGTTACACAAGATCTGAAATCCACAAGCCTTCAAACAAAAAATAAATAAATAAATAAATAAATAAATACAAAAAGTGTTTTTAAAAATGCAAAAACATGATCTTGATATTAATTTTAACCTATTGGTGGGGGTTGTACAGTGTATAATACCATGCCATGCATGGGAGGCTCATTGGCATAAGGTTAGCATGTTAGACTTAGAATGTGCCCTTAGTGATGTTGGTAACCCTGGGCCCTGTACCTCCAGCATCTTTGCATCAGTTAACAAAAATCTGTTAACAAACATTATAATGTTAACTTATCACTCTATATACTTTATAAGGCTGTTACTGTCCCCAGCTATCTGTGTTCCCCAAGTAAATTAGCTGCATCAAATTTTTATATGGTCATAGAGAGGGAAGTCTGATGAGAACACAAAACAATCATGAGGGTGGGGCTAGAGGCTGATAGGAAAGCAAAACTATTATTTCCCACTCCCCCCTTGGAATCCATGCTGTCTACTTTGCTGCATAGTTCCCAGGTGCAGTTTTAGTTTCTGCAGGGTAGTCATCAAAGGCTGCAATTAACCTCAGCAACACCTGTTGCAGCTGAGTATGCTTGCTGGGATCTCGATGTCGCAGGTGAATTTGGCCTCTCCCTGTAGCGACAAGTTTGTTTGAGAAGATCAAGGCAACAGAAGCTCTGCTCTGTGCATTATGAATATCAAACTCAGGAATTAAACCTGGCCACCACATGGGAAATAGAGGGCTGTTGGGTTACAGTATACTGACCAATTTCAGGCCCAACTCATGTGCCTTGTACTGAGGATCAGAGATGGGTGGCAGAGTCCAACCTGACCTTCTGTTCTGTGTGAAAGGTTGCTGAGACAACTGGGCATACAGACAGTGAGTAAAACGTATCTGCAAAAAGGCAGGTACATTGTATAAACTCATGTCACTGTTTAATGAATCATTTCAGGCAATTCAGAGTGCAACACTCCAATCCAGGAGAACTGATGATTCTAGTATTAATAATGTTTGAAAGAGGCATAAAGTTTAAAGCCTTGAGTCATGGAACCTGGATGGATGCAGCTTTGAGATGTGCAGATGAAGTCCCACAGTACTTTGCCATGGTGCTGTCTGTTGTACATACCGTACTACATTTCAGTCTGAGGATAAAATCCTTAAGTATGAACATTTAGCAATGAACTTCAAAGCTACTGGCAAAGAGAAGAACTTCAAATACAGTGTAAAATTAATGAGGTCAGTTGCTAAATACTTTCTTTTTAATTGCTTATTTCAGCTGTAGCAATGTTTTCCCGTGTGAGCTAGAATTCAATTTAATCAAGAAAAACTACGACAGAGGTTGTGAAAAGAAGGTTACTACATACCCTGGCCATCAGACTAGATTTCAATGTGAACTGATTCATTGATCTACAAGCCTGTAAAAATAAGACAGTACTTCAGATTCACGCAAATATTTTCCAGTTCTGCATGACATAGATATCTGGACAATGCCAGCAGAGTCGCATTATCGGCAGTACAGAAACTGGGTTGTGAGCCACTACTCTTGTGACGATTTTACCCTTGTTATAAGTCACGTATAAAAATTTACACTGCAGCTACTCAAACCGGGCCACTTGGAAGAAAATTGACCAATTGCAACAAAAATGAAGCGCAAATCAACGAAAAAAATGCTGGGATGACATTCTCCAGGTCAAAAGAAGTCTGCATGCAAAAATTCGGCAATATTTGAGCAATTTTGGTTTTTGGACCAAAATCGTCACTTACACCCTTTTTCCACCGGGCCCTTCAATTGAGAACAAAAGAAGGCAACATTTTTCATAAACTGACCAATAACGTTGTAAAGATCTAGACAATACATCTCCAAATAAATTTCAAACTGTCTCATTCTGTGGATCTCTCGGGAAATAGTCGAATTTTTGCATTGGTTAGCTTCAAGGATCGTTTTTTTAACATGGTGCGGTGTTGACCCAATGCGATTGAAATCTGGCGGATAGTTTTTACGCGTCACATATTAAGCTATAAGCTTATTGTAAATGTAAATGTTTCCAAAATGGCTTTTGCCCAGAAAATAGGAGGAAGATTGAATCGAGAGGGCAGCATATATGGTAACAGCCGCCGACATTCCCAGCTATAATTTACGAAATTACGTTTCAGACTTGCACCGCACTCACATAAAGGATTTGGATTTCCTTGCAGTATTGAGACCGCAGCTGCAAAAGGGCTGCAGAAGCCAGAATCAATATATCAGCGATAAGCACCTGTTGATTCAAACACCACTTACTGAATAAGGAGATTTGGGAACCTCCATTTATAATTGAACGATCAAGGGGCGCAAATTTGTCTTTAGATCTGTGTTTGTTTATACTCGCTGCGCTGAGCTTATAAGTTTGATGCATTACCAAATTTCATTTCGGAAAACGTTTGTTCTACAAACAAACTCATGCATTAGCTGTACTGCTGAAGTGAAAGTATTGTTTAAGGTTTGTTTATATGGGCGAAAATTTTTTTATCAATTGCGAATTTGACATCTAAATGTTCTGCTCAAAATTTAGCGCATGTAGGATCGAAAGCAACCAATCGTAGACATGACAGTTTCCCGAGCAGTCATGATCAGAGGTCATGGTGTCAAATTTTTTCGAACGTGCATTGTCTGCCTGCTTCAACATTATTGGTTGTTTACAAAAAAACTTTGCCATCTTTTGTTTTCAATTAGCGTTGCGATTGGTCGGTTTTCTTCCAACTGGCCCGGTTAGAGTAGCCGCACTGTAAAATACAACTGACAATATTTAATTAAAATGATTATCTGTGATTTAATGGCAAAATGTTTCACAAGCCCAAAGGCCTGCAAAATACAACAACCATGATAAACCACTAGGAAAGGGGAAGGAAAAAAACAAGAGGGGATGGTTGAAGGAAAAGAGGAAAACTCATTATAAGTGGAATTATTCAATATTGTGAAATAATACAACTTGAGCTTAAATTTAGCAATGAGAATATTGGTGTCACAGATGCAGGTAGCAAGTAGTTGAGTAATCATTGAATGATAATTTGGTATCAGTTACAGTGCATATTAGTGACCACAGCTACTGACATGTCTCTGTGATCTATAGAGTACTGTAATGCTGTGATTTTGTAGTGCATTTCAAACAACACAATAAGATACAGTACAATATGTACCTTCATGTCAATAGGATCCCGTTCATAGAATGCCCGCACAATAGGACTGATCAAAGATGGCTTTTGATCAAGTACATGTTTAACTTCTGCTGGTACATAACAGTGAGCATGATGGAAAGAATTCTGAGACTGCTCTGAAAGACTGTAAGGATGAAAAAACAATGAAAAAAAGATTTCCATAAAACTTAAAGACTCTCTGTCGACTACAATGCAATGCGCGCGTTTGTTTATGTTTTGATTCCTTTGGAGAGAGAACATTGTGATGAAATGACTAGATTTGAGCCCTTTAGCAGCCAAGAAAGGAAATGAAGGTGTTCACTTCGTTAGGTGTATACGTTTTGTCAATAGAAAGAGCTAAATTTTATGGTTTATAAGTCTTGCAGATGACTGTTAGTAACAAAATACGATTCATCATTGACTGTCATTGCACGTCACGCAGTCAGAGAAATATTTTCAAATTGACATAGCGCATATGGTTAAATTTAGTGTATCGGGTCATGAGTTCTCTCATTCATTTACGTTCAACAGCACTTATACCTTAATATACCCCTCTTTAAAATTTCGAAAGGCATGTAGAGTAAAAGCAATTGACATTACTTTATTTTATCACTAACGGTTGCAAAACCATGATTTGCCACCCGCGGGGTTTGTTGAATATACTCAGTCACGTCCGATCTACAGAAACATTTATTACTATAGTCAGTTTGATATTCACTTACATTCAGTTCCACATAACCATAAGAATCCTGTTATTTTTCCCTATGAACTCACTGGATCGTCCATAGTCACGTTATTCTGATATGAGGTATAAATAAAAACTTTCCGCATGGTCTTGCTGGTCGGTTGAGAGCTGTGCAAAACATTGAGTATCCGAACGTTGCTTTTGTGTCCCGAAGAATAAAACATTTTTTAAATCAACACTGCTCCAATAGTTCCCTGATAAATTTCATAGTGGAGCCTGCGAGCAAAGCCCGCCAGCGGAGCTCCATTGCTTAGCAAATTTGGTAACCTATCGATCCAAAAAATTTTGGTTGTGACGTTATAGTCACATGACCGTCCGTCCGTACATACGTACATCCGTCCGTCCGTCCACACAGACTCTGCGGGAGGGGGAAGGGAGTCCCAAGACAACCCGACGGGGGGTAGAGAATGCCATCTTTTCTTGGCGAGAAATTGCGCTGTGCTTTTGGGCAACCGGCGTTTTTCTTGGCAGGAAATCGCATGACCATCGTTGCTTTTGAAAAAGAGGTTTCTTTAGCAAAACGATTGTACGAGAGTACTGAAGTACTAATATCTATAAATGGAAAGAAAAGGTTCAAAAGAATACTGGTAAAAGGCGAAAAGTTCAAGTTACAAAAGCTGCCTTCAAAGGACTTCATCGCTGTTTTCTTCACGGCGGAGAGCTTGCCCTGTTATGAAACATAACCGAGTAAGTGAAGTTTTTAAAGGGTCTAAGGTACATGATTTTGAGTATTACAGTCAAAGAAATTACCTTTTGAAATGGGAATTTAATTTATGTCATTAGAAATGTGTCATTTACTTTTGACTTTAAAAAATTATTAGAAAATGCACTCAGATTTGTGACAGATGTAGTCTTATTAATAAATATTTTGCCATGCTCAGCCAATTTCACTCGCGTGGACCGATCCACGATTTTGGAAGTGTAACGCGAATTGCATTTAAGTATAAACTTACGGGTTTTCGAATAAACTTTTTTCAAAAACGATTTCTCTGTCCATTATTTTGTGTTTGTTTTTTCATAACTTATAGTAGGTCTAAGCACAGTCGCAAGACAACTAGCTGCACAAGCATCACTTCAGTGAGATTACGACGAATAATTGCTTTCAATTTTCACTTTCGGGTACATCTCTTTGTGCAATTGTCGATTTTCTTGTCCTAGAAGTTTTCAATGGTAATAACCTTTTAAGCGAAGCAGTTGTCGGTTTAGAGCTATTCTATCCCAAAAGCTTCCGAAAACAGTTTTGTACGTTCCTCAAAGCGGGTAACTTTACATAGGCTTACTTTGCATCCGCAAAACTTATGCCAGCATAATTTAAAGCGTGTTTGGTGTTTGTTTGTTTTGAATCTTGATGGTCTCTACTGAGTTAGAGAACGAAATATAACAGTTATTTAAAAAACTATAAGCGAAGCAGTTGTCTGTTTAAACCCGTTATATCCGAAAAGCTTCCAAAAACAATTCTGTGCATTTCTAAAAGCGCTCAAATTTCCAACAATTTGCAGCTGCAAAACTTATGCCATAGAGTTAAGCACGTGTAGTGTTTGTTTGTTTTCAATCTTGATGGTCTCAAGTTAGAGAACAAAATATAAGGCTTACTTAAGTAACTATAAGCGAAGACAGTTTTAAGTTTAAAGCTATTTTATTCGGTAAGTAATGAGTATTCTGCAAAGCGCTCGAATTTTTTCTCGGCTGCTATAAAAGCCTACGAGGCATTTCTTCAATAAGTTTATTACAAGTGCTTCGAAGCTCCCAAAATCCTTTCTTTCGGATAATCCCTGGCCAGTAAAATGCCAGTGAAATGCCTGTATAAAGTTTTGACCAGACTATTTAAGTAGCAGTTCATGTTATTTATTAGCATCCGAATGCGATGGAGATAACCCATTTAAATTTTGTTGTTGTAAATGAGCGCCGTTTGAAGTTCATTCAAGCGAACAACCAATAATCCAAGGAGATTTGACTAGCCTTGACAGTTAATGACAGGGTATGGAAACATTGGAAAAACCAAGCAAGACGGCTCCTGAGTAAAATATGTGTTCAGTTTGATGCCCGAAAAAAAACACTTTTAATTTGTTGAACAATGTTGATCAAGGTGGCCAAACAAATTCAACATTGTTGTTGACACCGGATATCAAAGAAAGGTTGAATCAACATTGTTCGACAACTTGTGGCCAAATAAATTCAACATGTTGCATTCAACAATGTTCTAGAAATGTTGAAGCTGTTTGTCCAATGCTTTACAAATGTAGATGTCAACAAATCAACAAAATGTTGAGAAACACTTTTCGGAAGCGAACGAGCCAAAAAAAGCCCCAAAATATATTTCAGACCGAAAAGTTTCAGGACTATTTTTTGAGAAAGGAACACCAATTTATTCCTTGGTGGCTCCGCTTTTAGGCTTGGCTAAATCTATGTATTAGCTCCATAAGAAAATCTCTATCCATTCTACGGAAGGATGACTTGGATGAAGGCAAATTTCCACAGCCTTCAAATGCCGACACAAAACTTTGGGGTTTCGTGGTCCACAAAACCTCCGTTTAGGTGCGCGTCGCATTGTGGTCGACAGAGAGTCTTTAACAACCATTTTATGGCCATGAAAAATTTCCTTCCAACCTAAATCAGCTGCAACAATCACAATGTAGGCTCCAGTTTGTTGTGTATATTATCTTTTCATTTTCTGGCACATAGATGATGTCAAAATGCAATGTATCGTTGGAACAAGAAAATGGCCAAATTTTGAAAAACTGATGTTCGAGTCACTGGTGTTCTCATCATGCTCTGCAGAATCCTAAAAATAACAACCCTTGAAAGTAACCTTAAGTTAGCCTTTCTCAATGACTGTCTAAGCACCCAAAGCAATTTAAGGACTTTTGAGGAATCTGATATTTGAATTCAAGACCTTTCAAAGTGTATGTGAACTCTGTTAAAAGAACTGTAAGTTTTTAATGACTGTAAGATGTTTTGACAATGTATGCTGACATCACCTCCAGAGTCAAGTAAAAACTTTCTAGTCAGCTGATGAGGGGAGGTCTCTGATTATTTACTTGATTGGTTAAATAAGTCATGATGTCATTGGCTATTGTCAGTTTTCATGCTCCAATATTTCTTGGTCCAAAATAGCAAATGTTTGCATTTAATATTTGAAAAAAAAATATGCCCAATATCAAACAGTTAACTCTTACTAGATTCTCAATCTCAGTTATTAAATTTTCAGCTTTCTCATTAGGTCCAGTACACACGGGTTATTAGCAATTGATGACAATTGGAAGCCAAGAACAGGGTCAAGGTGTTCAAAATTTTTGGACATTAAGCAGAACTAGATTTGGCCAAAAAAATTCGACAACAAACACTGAAGTTCCTGACTTTTTACAAATTTAACCAACAAGTGCACTTACTGGATGGGATGATGATATTGGTAACCACATCAGTGCTAGGTGCTGTGATGGTTATTAATCTGCACTTCACATCGGTTCCATAATTTGCACACTCATAGAATTATTATTAAGTAAACTAGTTTCTTTACCTATCAATCCTTTGCTTGATTTCACTTTGAATTGTTGGTCCTGCTTCAGTTTTATGATGACTGAATACCAACTGAAGAGCCTGAAGTACTGTGGGGGTACCAGTTGGGTAGATTGTCAGTTCTCCAGGGTTGGAGGGGATGGGAATAATATGAACTTTTCCATGACG
This sequence comes from Siderastrea radians, assembly GCA_964017195.1. Taxonomy (NCBI): domain Eukaryota; kingdom Metazoa; phylum Cnidaria; class Anthozoa; order Scleractinia; family Rhizangiidae; genus Siderastrea; species Siderastrea radians. Next base: position 29,057,390 of record OZ024891.1, on the reverse strand, counting down.
AACAAAATCCTGAAATGAAAGATGATCAAACATGACATGGTTTATGACAATAGTCCCACAAAACAAAGAACAAATTAAAATGAATCTTTTAAATATTTACAGCTTATTTCACTACTGCAGTAACTGTGCACTAAGACACAGGTCAATTTCTTAAACAAGTTTGCCAGCTATGTTTCACCCATAATCATGGAGCGGTGAAGGAGGTTAGAAGATCTTTTGTTTTGATTTGATTGTTTACAAATTCTGTATATCTCAGGAAGTTAGTATTAATTTTCAAGTCTGTTAACTCACTTCATGGGCCAATTTCCATGACCGTCTTGTTACTTGCATGGCTGAATTGCAGCTGGCAAATGATTTGCACATGGTGACAAAATAATGATGGAAATTTGCCCATCTTAGATTAAGATACATGGTAAATAACTGAAAGAACAGCAAATGTCCTCTCCGTTTTTGTGATTATGAGTAAATTATAACAGGCAAATCATGGCCAACAATCTATATCTTTGAAAAACTCAAGTCTGTACATGGCAACGAAAATTATATCAGCAACTATAAAAATGTGGTTTGATTAACAAGTCACAATGCTTGCCCTGAAGGGATACACTATTTTATATATACATCATCTCACAAGAGACCTAGCGGAAATCTCAGTCTCTCTCACTGAAGCAGTGAGGGCAGCTCAATACAGGAAGGAATGGTCAAAGCTTGTGGAGGTGCTGTGGTTCATTGATGACAGCACAGGAGTGAGTGAGTAGGTGAGTGAGCAAGTGAGTGAGCGAGCAAGTCATTGAGTGAGTGTGGGAGTTGATTAGTTAACAAAGTTTTTTCAGATATTAAAGAAATGCATGGCTGCAAGAGCTTTAGATGACAAAATTAATTGACTTACTCTGTTCTTGCTATTCTCTGGAGTAAGCCATCTTGGAAGAGAATGAGCTGCTTCAATCAAGAGGAATTCTCCATCATTGTCGCATATACTAATATCGAACAAAACATAGCATTTTTAACAAGTGAAGTCCTAGTCCATCCAATGGATTAATTGAGCTGGCTCTCTCAACGGGTCATATTCCACAGGTTCCAAGTACAGGTGACGATGTTGCTAATGAATACATTTAAAAACAAACTGGGCCATATCCCTTGGCCTACTAAATGACATTTTTCCTGATTCAGGGCCATGGAACACTGGTTATAGCTTGATTATTTATCAGTAGCACAGCAAATCTACCCTTGTGACCTGCAAAAGTCAACCTTTCAAAAAGACCAGCTGGATGGCTCATTGAGGCCAGCCCTCAAAGCCCATTTCTGACAAGCATACAGAAGCAACTCAGATTGGTATTGTTCTCCCTGGACAGGATGCTTGCTCACTGCAGGATCACCCTCAGCATTTTATGTTTGAATCGTAAAAGCTTGTGGGTGTGCATGATTAACATTTTATAAAACTGGAGGGAATTGTGGAGTAAAGTGCTTGCCTTTAGAAGGTTTAAATAACACAGCTACATTTTAGGCTCAAACCAATTACAGTGTACCTTCATATCACAATACTTATAAGTTCTACTTTCTAGAACATGAGCCTCCACTTTCTACAAGTAAGCTCAACAAAACAAAGAATTTCTGACCTTACACAAGTATCAGGGAAATTCCTTGACAGTTCAAAGAGAAGAGACACTATGAACCACTCATCATCAATATTATCACCAAACTTTGTCCTGCCATACAGATGAGCTGGAACATCTCCTATGAATTAAATCGTAACAGAAAAGCAATAAAAACATAAACAGAAGTGCAGATACACACACTTTTAAACCGGATCCTTGAATGTATGCTGTATTCCACTGTGCAAGCAGAAAGTGAGAAGTCTAAGGAAGACAATTAACATCAACTAGACAAGATCAAGCAAGAAGGAACAACCTCACAAGTATTGAAGACTCATGCATGATCATGTTGACGTGGTAGTGACGGTGGTGGTAGTATCATGGTAGCAATGATAGCCACAATGTTGGTCAACAAAAAATACCTGGTGACATCACAATCACTTCTTGAAGGTCTTTCAAGCCATACAAAGAGCTCTAAACACATTTCTTGGTAAGTTTTGCTCCAGTCAGTCCCAAACCAAGGGAATTCCTCAGGTTGGGGTTGAGGGAGGGCTTTCCACAGATTTGCATAATATACATGTAGGCCAAAACATCCTACACTAAATGACTTTTTGTTTTTTTGTTAAATTGTTGCCATTTTTAAGCTGGTTTCACTGCAGGACATCGAATAAGA